>VDFB02000003.1:366138177-366159722 GCA_007258455.2 Sequoia sempervirens | reverse complement strand
CCTCTCTCTCTCTCTCTCTCCCCCTCCTACCCCCTCTCCTTCTCTCAAGTCTCTCTCTCAAAGTCACTTCATCTATCTCTCTCCCCTATACCCTTAACCCTGAAACCCTACACTAACTCATTTGACTACAAAATCCGACAAAAATTTCTGATGAAAGATGTATAATCAGATGTATTATCGGGTACTTGTGAATATTTAATGTGAAATTTTCAATTTTTAAAAAAATTGTGCCCGACGTTCGTTGAAATTTTGACAAAGTTTTTTGTCGAAATTTCAACGAAAAATCAGGTTCGTCAGACACAACTTTTGAAAAAAATTGAAAATTTCACATTAAAAAGTCTATTTTAGTTTATAATTTGTTAAATTCAAACACATCCAAAATTATGTCCCTTGCTTTAATTGAAAATAATTCTATATTATAGAATACATTTTTTAAAATTTTATAAAAATAACAAGGAAAAATCAAACAAATATCTTTATGAAAGAAGTATATTGGCGTGAAATTAAATATGGTTTGTATTCCAATGTAAAAACTACAAAGAATGGAAACAATTCTTTCAACACATAAACTATTATGTAGTAGTCAATTAAAATGAAAAAGATTACTCTATATTAGTTAGGATACACAACTAAGAAAATGATCTAAATAGTCTAATAATTTGACGAACAGTGATTTTCATCAAAATTTTGACGAATGTTGAGCACAACTTTTGAAAAAAATTGAAAATTTCACGTTAAAAAGTATATTTTAATTTATAATTTATTAAATTCAAATGCATCCAAAATTATGTCCCTTGATTTAATTGAAAATAATTCTATATTATAGAATACATTTTTAAAAATTTTAAGAAGAAAATAGCAAGGAAAAATAAAACAAATATCTTTATGAAAGAAGTATATTGGCGTGAAATTAAATATGATTTGTATTCCAATGTAAAAACTACAAAGAATGGAAACAAGTCTTTCAACACATAAAATATTATGTAGTAGTCAATTAAAATTAAAAAGCTTACTCTATATTAGTTAGGATACACAACTAAGAAAATGATCTAAGTAGTTTAATAATTTGACGAACAGTGATTTTTGTCGAAATTTTGACGAATAGTGATTTTCGTCAAAATTTTGACGAACGTATACCAACATATACTATTGTAGTTTTACCAACATATATATTATAGTTTTACCAACATATACAATTGTATTCTTGCATGGCTTCTTAGTTAATATATATATATATATTTTTTATTGATCTTTTTGATATTTTCTATAAGTTATTATTAGATGATACACATTGGATTCCTTTTATTTTTTTATATTTGAAGATACATAACTAATTACAAGGATAATATAAAGAAGATATATCTATATATGTATCATTTATGAGTTTCTAAGATATTTTACTTCCATGTCAACTACTTTTCTTTACTTCAATTGAGAAACATAATACCTCTATAATCTTGCATTTATCAAGTGTCAATAAAATAAAATTCAAGTACTTAGCTATCAATTTTCTCTTGAATATTGATCTAGTAATAATATACTAGCCAACTAAGACTCAACCAATGATATCATCTTGCACTGATTTGTGTTACTTGACCATCACATAATTGAACCAAGTGCCACTTTAGAAATACCACATACATAGTCTTCTCTTTCTACAAACCCCCCATTGTATTCATAAAGGTTTTATTGTAGGTCGCATCAAATACTATGCCCTAATCATGTAACAAGTAGATAAGTCATCTTTACTAAGGTCAAACAAGGTTATTTTATCACAAAATATAATAGTTTTTAGTTTTAAGTGTTAGATTTATGTTTTGATTATAAGGTTTATCTTGTAGGTTTAAGGTATGAATTTAAGGTTCTTACAATAACTTTTCAACCAATGCTATTATTCTATCCTATCTCTACCATTCTAGTTCTAAAATAAAACATACAAATCTAACTTAACTAGCAATCAAACCTTAGTGTGCAATGGGTACGCAGAAAAAGTGTGGAATTTCAATTAGGATAAATTTGGGTCTATTCTTTGCATACATTTATGCAATACATGAGGTCAATTGGTAGGAAATTTAGCAAATGATGTTGTTTGTGCAATAAAGGTCTCAATTGAGAAATCATAGCTTCAAATAAACTATGCATCCACTTATAGGGATCCAAACATGATTGAAATAAAACCTCTAAATTAGGAAGATGATCAAGCTCCATTACCAACAGGCTCATGTTATACTTGCAATAAGGAGAGAGGGAGACAAAGAGATGGAGAGGTAGCGATAGAAAGAGGGAGAGATAGAGTTGGGAAGAGTGAGAGATAGAGGGGTAAGGAGATAGAGATATAGAGGAAGATAGAGATAGAGATGGAGATGTAGAAGGAGAGGGATATGGAGAGGAGGAGAGGAGAGAAGGATAGGGGGAGATAAAGAGAGAGAGGAGAGAAGGGTAGATAGAGATGGAAGAGATAAATATATAAAGAGGGATAGAGAGAGGGGGACATGCATAGAGATTAAGGGGGAGAGAGGAAAATATAGTGAGAGATGAAGATAGAGTGAGAGAGGAAGAGGGAGACAAAATATAGATAGAGAGATATAGGTAGAGGGAGAGATAAATATAGAGAGAGATAGGGATAAAAAGAGGGAGAGATAGTGAGGACAAGATAGAGAGATATAGAGGGAGAGGGAGATGAAGAGACAAAGAGATATAGATGGTGAGATAGAGTGATAGAGAGATAGAGATATAAAGAGATATAGCGAGAGGAGAGGGAGAGAGAGAGACAAAGAGATAGACAAACAAAAAGAATTAGATATAAGTATATAGAGATGGAGAGAGGGAGAGAGAAATAAGGAGAGATAGAGAAAGTGATAAATGAGTATGGGGAGATAGAGATAGATGGGGAGAGATAGAGATATATGGGAAGAGAAAGAGAGATGGAGATATATGGGAAGAGAAAGGAAGGGAGGTGGAGATACAGAGATGGATAGGTGGGATAGGGAGGGAGAGATGGGGAGAGATAGAGAGTGGAAGATAGAAAGGGGGAGGGAGAGAAAGGGATATAGATAGGTAGAGGAGGAGAGATAGAGAAGAGGGGGAGAGAGGGAGAGATAGGTTGAAGAGGAAGAGAGAGAAGATAGGGAGATAGAAAGGTAGAAAAGGGAGAGAAAGAAGAGGGGGGAGAGGGAGGGTGATATGTAGAGAGGGAGAGAGAGAAGATAGGAGAGAGAGGGAGATAGCTCAATATATATAGAGGGAGAGGGAGAGACATAGAAAGGGGGTGATATAGAGAGATAGAGGGGGATGGTGAAAGAGATAGAGAGATCATGATAGAGGTAGAAAAAGATATGGATAGAAAGAGATAGAGAAAGGAGTGAGAGGGAGATAAAAAGAGAAATAGAGATAGAGATATAGAGCATGAGAGATGGAAGGATAGATGGAGTGAATGAGAGAGAAAGTGGGGAGAGGGAGAGATAGCTCAATAGATAGAAGGAGGAAGAGGGAGTGGCGTAGATAGTGGGAGATATAGAGAGATAAAGAGTGAAAAGGAGATATATATCTCTAATTCTCTCTATCTCACTTCTCTCTCACTCCCTCCCTCCTCCCCTCTCTACTTATCTCTCTCTCTACTTATCTCTATCTCCCCTCTCTCTACCTACCTCTCCCTCCATCACTCCTTAACACTCTCTCTATTTCTCGCTATCTCACCTCTCTCTCACCTCCCTCTCACTCCCTCCATAATTCTCTATCCCTCTCTTCTACCCTATCTACTCTTTATCTCCCAATACCTCTCTCTACCTACCTCTACATCCATCACAACCTACCACTCTCTCTCTACACCTCTCTATCTCACTTTTCTCTCCCTCCCTACCTTTCCCTCCCTCCCTCATTCCCTCTCTACTTCTCTCTATATCTCCTCTCTCTACCTCTCCTTCCCTCTCTACTTATCCTTATCTTCTCTCTCCCTCTCTCTACCTACCTCTCCTTCCATCACTCTCTATTTCTCTCTATATCACCTCTCTCTCCCTCACTACATCTCCCTCCCTCTCTAATTATCTATATCTCCCTCTCCCTCTTTACCTACCTCTCCATCCATCACAACCTACCACTCTCTCTATTACTCTCTATCTCACCTCCCAGTCTCTCCATCCATACCTCTTCCTCTCCTTCCCTCTTTACTCTCTATCTCCCTAATCCCTCTCTACATACCTCTCCATCCATCAATCCCTACCATTCTCTCTAAAACTTTCTATCTTGCTTCTCTCCCTCCCTCCCTCATTCCCTCTCTACTTCTATCTCTCTACCTCTCCTTCCATCTCTAATTATCTTTATCTCCCCTCTCTCTCTATCTCACTAGATGTCTACCTCCCTACCTTTTCCCATTTCTACTCTCTATCTCTCTTCTCCATCCCTCTACCTCTCACTCTCAATCTCTCTCCCTCCTACCTCACCATCTTTCTAGATCTCTCTCTCTCCTCTCTATCTCACCATTCTATCTTTCCCTCTCTATAAATCTCTCCTCTATATATCACCATTCTCTCTCTACTTATCTTTATCTCACCTATCCCTCTTTACCTCTCCCTTCCTCCCCTCTCTCCCACCCTCCCTCCTTCCCTCTATCTCTATCTCTATCTCTCTATACTTCTCTCTATCTCACCTATCCATCTCTACCCACATCTCCCTCCATCACTCCCTACCACACTCTCTTTATTTCTCTCTATCTCATGTCTCTCTCATCTCCCTCCCTCTCCCTCCATACCTCTCTCTCCATTTGTCCTTCCTTATCTACTCTTTATCTCTCATGTATCTCTACCTCTCTTCCCTCTCTACTTATATTTATCTCCCCTTTTCCTCCCAACCTCTCTCTCCCTCTCCCTAATCCCTCCATGCCCCCTCTTTCTATCTTCCCTTATGAGGTTGAGGGTGTAAGGTTTAGCATTTAAGGTATAGGGTTAAGTTTATAAGGTTAAGTGTATAGGATAAAGGGATTAGGGTTTAGGATATTAGGTATAAACTTGAGGTTATAGGGTATAGGGATGAGGGATGAGGTTTTAAGGTTTAGGGTTTAGGGTTTAAGGTATAGGGTTGAGGGTTTAGGGATAATGTTCAGGGTTGAGGGTATAAGGTTAAGTGTATAGGGTATATGGTTGAGGGTATTGGGTTGAGGATATTTGGTTTATGGTTTAGGATTTAAGCATAAGTTTGAGGTTTGAGGGTTGAGGGTTGAGGTACAATGTTTAGGGTTGAGGGTATAAGGTTAAGTCTATAGGGTATAGGGATTAGGGTTTAGGATATAATGCATAGTGTTTAGGGTGTAGGGTATAGGGTTAAGGCTTGAGAGTGTAGGGTTTACCATTTAAGTAGGGTTGAGGGATAATGTTTAGGGTTTAGGGTATAAGGTATAGGGATGAGGGTTGAGGGTGTAGGGTTTAGTGTTTAAGGTAAAGGGTTGAGGGTTGAGGGATAGTGTTCAAGGTTGAGGGTATAGGGCTAATTTTATAGGGTATAAATTAGTATATCTCTATATAAGTATTCTGATTTTAAATAAAAATCATAACCTCCCAAGGCACATGGCTATAATGATTTTCTCAAAATCATAAAAAAAATATCTAAGGCACATTAAATATTTTGATTTTTCAACAATAATCCTAAGGCATAAAGCCTAGGTCAAGCATAAAATGCAAGGAAGAACTATGGCACAAGGGTATTAGTTAGAGGCATCTAATTACGTTGAAGGCGTGTCCTATTTGATAATTGCAAGCTAATAACGAAAATCAACGGTCAAGAGATCAGTAAAAGCAATGCAATATAGTTAAATTAACCATGAGAAATCATTACTTCCTATCATTTTCTATCATCGTTTTAAATTTATCATTTGTTGTGTTTTCTTTTTAACTGTGGTGTTCCTTCTATAAATGAAGCAACCATTTTTTCAACTATTTTTTTGCCATTTTTAGCTGCTTTCCCCTGCTATTGGTATTTGCTCCTCCAAAGTTTTATTAAAATAAAATTACAGCAAATATCATAATAATGAACACATATAGGTTTTAACATTCTGACATCCTTTACCCTAATTAATATATAATGTATAGTTAATATAATAAAAATAAATTATAATATTATAAATAAAATAAAATATTTAATATATAATAATATAATAAATACTTTTTCATAATATAGTATAAAGATAATAGTACAATATATAAATATTATAATATGATATGATATAAATATCATATAATAAATATAAATGTAAATATAATATCATAAAATATAAATATAATAATATATGATATATTATCTATTAGTATAATATAATATAAAAATAATAGTATAATATTCAAATAATAATATAATATGATATAAATATCATATATTTAATATTAAGATAAATATAGTATAATATTAAATATTATAATAATATAATATAATATAAATAATATTAATATAATATAGCATTATAACCTTAGAATAATAATAATAAAATAATAATTTAATATTAAAATTCATAATATTTAATTAATAATATAATATTAAGGATAATGATAATTTACTAAGTAAAATATTAAAAAAATCATATTAATATAATAATATAATAATGGAAACAATTTAATAATAAGAATAATATAATAGTAATATCAAAATAATAATGCAATATTATGAATAGTATAATAATTTAAATATTAATAATATATTAATACTATTATATAATAAAAATATATAACAATTATAATAATATAAAACTAACAATATATAATACTTATTTGATTTCAACCCTTATCGTAAAAATTGATCATAATATAAATACAATATAATATAATATATATTAATATAATAAATGTTATTATAATATACTAAAATACAATAAAATAATATAATAAATATTTATAAAATATAATATTATTTAATATAAATTTAATATAATTACATTATTGTGATAATTTTGAATTAGGGAAAAAACCCTAAAACAAAACTCTATCAAATTCCACCTTTTTGCTTTGACATTTCTGCAAAAAATCTCTTTGCATACAACTGTCATGGGGTTTTTGAGTTCAAGCTGTAGTGCCCCTCCGTGTCGGTTGTTCTGGACTTTTGTGTGAGTATTTGTGTGTGCTTCATTGATTACCGTGTTATTTGATTGTGTGAAAAATATCATATGTTAGTAGTCATGTTTAAATAATTAATTAAATCATAAGTGATTTGCAAGGTTATTTAAAATATAATTAGAAATTAAAATAATAATCAATTAAATTAAATCAAATGATTTAGAACAAAAGATCAAATTAAACTAATTCGTTAAAAGTAAAAGTGATATTATTAGATAAATTGATTTAAATTGTTGTGTTAAATTGAAGTTAATAATAATTATGAACAAAATAATCTTGAAAAGATAATTATTATAATAAGAAATTTAAATGGTTAAGGAGATAGGAAGCTGAAGTGTTTTAAAACAAGAAAAGCTGGAAAGAAACTACACCCATAGAGCATTTGGAAGTCGAAGAGAACTGTAGAATATGAAAAATAAATAATAGCTACATTTAGCTTATAGAGGGGGAGAAAAAGGGGGATTCACCCATTTTTCTGTCATTGGCATTCTATTTTTCTGATTCTGGAGAAATTGTGCATACATCTTTCTATTATTTTCTTTTTGTTATTATGGAGAATTTTTTTAAAGAAGGTTCAGTCTAAGGGAGGATTCGGGTCTATTGCTAGAAACAGTCGGCATCGAGGAAGTAGCTCTGCAAGAGGGATAAAGCTTCTACAGATTTTCTTCAAGCACAGGATGCCAAGTTCTCCTTCTTTTAAATTATCTTCTTTCTATAGCATCAAATGAAATAAGAATTCTTTGTTGTGAATGAAATTTTCTTTTGTATTTGAAATTTAATGCATGTAGAAAATTCTCGAATCCTTAGAAATGTTTTGGACTGTTTTTCAATCAAGAAAATTTTACTGGGGTTTGGGATTGTTATTGATTTAAAGTGAAATTTTGTTGGGATTCTGGAATTGAACAGTGTTACTGTAGTTTTGTGTTAAAAATAATAATAAAGCAATAAAAGAATAATGTCCTGTCTGGGAATTCGGGGTTGTGTAAATCCTCATTTGTAGATAAATTTTACAAATTTATTCTGTGTATAAATTTATGTTGAAACAGTAACTTGTACAATTGAGTTCTATTTCTCTGTATTCGAAATATTTTTAAAATACAATATATATATGTATATATATATATCAGATATATATATATATATATGCATATGTATACACATATATATATAAATGTAAATATAGTATAAAAAAAATTTAATTAAGGTTCAAATTTCGCCGAATTAAATTTGTTTTGAAATTATTTAAAAATGCTGACTGGGTGATGGTTCGGCCTCGGCCGTACCCACCACCCAGCCGGCCGTGGTGTTGGTGCGACAGCCTACGAACTACCATGGTAGTCTCTCGGACTGCTGTGACAGTCCGTAGACTATCCACGGCAGTCCGTCGGACTGCTGTGACAGTCCGCAGACTGTCCGCGGCCAGGCATTTCGTCTATCCTTTTGTATGGGATTTAATTCCCATTTAAAATGGTATATGTTAATTGTTGATTAAAACGAAAATTTTATATAATTTTTAATGCGCATGTAAACTGTTATGAATATATATATATATATATATATATATGTATATGTATATATATATATATTTATATTTATATTTATATATATATTTATTAATTCATTTAATTAGATTTCATTAATTTAACTGTTAATTGTATCAATTATTTCTGTATGTAATCAGATTGGTTATTTTTCTGGTATGATCAAAATAAAATTTTATTATAGTGAAGATATGGAAATAGAAAGGAATTTTTGTTAATTTGTTAAATTATGAATTTTGATAGGATAATCTAGTAAAAGGGGCAATTTATGAATATAGGTCAGCATTGATTATTTCATTCTTGTTTTAGTGTGTATATTGTGGAAATGAAATTTATTTTGGAATTAAATAAGTTATCTTTTTATGAAGTTAAGTCTTGTAGACTTGTTGGGTTCGGGACATTGTATATTGTGGAAATGGAATTTATTTTGGAATTAAATAAGTTATCTTTTTATGAAGTTGAGTCTTGTAGACTTGTTGGATTCTTAGAAAAGATCTATTCTCTTTTTACTTTCCCTCCTCGAAAAGAATTAAAATATATAAATATGTAGTGGTTTTAAAAGGTATTTATGTGTGTAAATTTATTTAGATAGATTTAAGATTTTAAGGTGGTAAGTTCTAATATGTAGTTTAAGTATTTAGAGTATTGTTATTATTGTCATTTTAAAGTGTAAACAATTGGTCTTAAGTGGTTTTCACAATTAATTTAAATATTGGAAGTGGGTGTTAAGTTAGTATGATGAAAGGAGAGTGGAAATAATGTTTTGAACATAAGTAGTTATGAAATGATAATGAGTTAACTACCCAACTATTAAGTAGTTTTCAATTATGTTGATAGATGAAAGTGGGAATTTAAATGTATGGGCATGGTTAGAGATTGATTAGGGTATTCTTGAAATGGATAGTTTATTGGTGAAATGGGATTTTAATCTTTTGAAAATTGACTTCCTTTATATTCATTTAATGGTTGATTTGTAAGTTCTCTTTATGGATAAGTCTTTTTTATACTTGTGATAGTTATCATGAATTGTTTTAGTTAATGGAGTAATTTAGATGGGTAAGTTGTAAAGTTATTTAGTTCTGGTCGTTAATTGATTGGTTATTAAATATTGTTCTCGTTTGAATTTTTGGTTGTTGTTTATTATGCAAGTGTTTTGTGGAGTTGTGAGTGGTATAGTATTTAAGGTGTTCTTCAATATTGGTGCCTTGGAAGTGTTGGTGAGTGTAGGATAATTTTGATGGTGTTGTCTCGGTGTGAATTTCTCTTGAGCTACTCCCAGGTTTTGAGAGGATTTCTATTTCTTAAATTTGTGTTGTTAGTTGATTGGAAACTCTTACTGTTTTGTCTACCCTTGTTGATGAGTCCTTGAGTATTTGATTTATTTTTGGGCTTCCAGAGGCGAGGGAAATCTTGTTGTCATGTATGTTGATTTTGTCAAAGGTCTTTTATATACCAACTGCACGGGTATCTTGTGAGGAGGAAATTGAGGTCTCCCATGGAATGCCTAGTTGGTGGCTTTTGGTTTTATTAAGTGATTTTGTTGAATTAAAGGTTGATTTTCTTTTGCATTTTCCTATTTCAGGTGACACCATTGTTGATTTGTGGATGGGTCTTGATGAATCTTCCTTTTTATGGCTTTTCTGAGTTACTCTCATATTTGAGGAAATTTTATCCTTGTGTTGGAATTATTTGGAAAAAACTTGTGTTGCTTCATTTTACCCTTGTTTGTGGGTTATCATTCTTTTTGGCTTCCAGAGGCTTGAGATGATTGTCAGTTAATGTTTTCTCTTTATGTGCCCTTGATGTGGCAAGTGTTTTGGTTTCATGATTTTGAAAGGGTTGTACGGGAATTGTTGAAACTTTGATTATGTATTTATAGCGAGATGGGTAATACCTGAGCGCATGCTTCTCTGTTGTGATCTAATGCTCTTGTTATGTTGTACAACCCTTGGTTTTTTTTGGTTTGATGTTGTTGGGTCTCTAGGGAGAGTGGCTCCTCATGGGGGCCGGCGCCCTACTTAAGGGGAAGGGCACAGGATAACCCACGAGTGAGTTAGTAATCAAGTGAAAACCTAATAATTAACTTAGGAGGGTTGGGTAGTAATATCATTATAAGATTTAAAAAAAAGATGCCTCGTCTTCATTAGCGCTTACATAGGCTAATGGAAGATTGAGAAGGCCATGGTGGGCAAGGTCGTGACCTCGTCTTCATGAGAGGTCTACGGCTCTGCATGAGTCACCCTATGGACCGGCGCCTCCAGTTGGGAGGAAGGGCACAGGACAGCCATAGATGGGACCGGCGCCTCCAGTTGGGAGGAAGAGCACAGGACAGCCCATGTAGGATTATGCGATGACACTCTCCCCTAGTTGCCCATGTGTTTTAATTTATTGTGTTCCTCTGGAAGTAGGTTGTGGGAGTTGGTTTAGATTATTGATATATGGATTTATATTGATTTGTGATTTTTGCCTTAATATATCTTTGGTGTATTTTGTGGTCTTGTATGATCTCATTGATATTTGACTTATGACCTTGTACTCTTATGGTACTGTGTTATGATGTTATTCTATTGTTTAATTGCAATTTGGAATTGTATTATGTTTATTAATTCAGTTTGTTTTGGAAGTGTTTCATGATCTTCCTTTGGTTACTTGTTTACGGGTTATTGTTTTGTTTAATGTGATGAGATTTATGACTTTAAGTTATTATGTTGACTCTTGGGTGTTGTTGATTATGTCATTGTAATCCTTGAGTTTTTGTATGACATTGAGTCTCGTGGTTTTCGGTTTGGTTGTTCTTGGTTGAGGTCTCTTTCTTGTCAGCTCCTTAGCACGGGGGGTGGGTCTTCGAATCCACGTGGTCGGGTGGAACATGCTAAGCACCCCATTGGGTCCCCAGTCAAGGATCGAGAGGTGCGGATTGGTGCTGTTGCGGTGACTCCAGAGTCGTATCTGTCTTGGAGCCAGTTATGATTCTATGTATTCTTCTGTTCAATTGTATCATGTTATCTTGTAGTATGGGTTCTATTCATGATTGGAAACACTTTTGTATCATTGTACCTCTAGAACATTGTACTGTAATGTAATGTTAGACTCGGTGTGGATATTGGCCATGGTAGTTGTTAATCAATGTGTTAAGTAAGCATGCATATGTTGTATTTATGTGCACAGATGGTTTCTTATCAATGATTATCAAGTATGTGCTACATTTGTTAATGTTTATTTTGTTATGGATTATATTTTTGGCTTTTATTCTTTATTGTCGTTGTGTGGATCTAAGTATCGTAATGACTTCTTGTGTACCCCAAGGGGTGTATGTGTTAGTAAATCTACTTAAATGAAATTCATGTCATTGCTTAACGTGTATTACATGTATGTTATGTTAACTTTAAAAAAAATAAAATTGCTGTAATTATTGTTTAATTGTCCTTTGGGGTTTGCACGATGGGGCGTTACACAAGCTTCATCCTCTATTGCTTTTGAGGACTTTCACAAAAGTTTTTTGTAGGTAAAATGCTTAGGTAAGTCTTCATTTTAACAAACTAAGCAATAACTCTCCTATCTTCCATTTCAAATGCATGTTTTGAGCTTCTTTATCGAGGCCTTTAATGTATTTTCTGGTGCATTTTATTTGCTTACATTTTGTAAAAACCCTCCTTTGTGTTGCTGTCGTCATTTGGGAGCCCTTGATTGGTCTTTTGGAGGTGTCATGTGGAGAACCTGTGGATTTACATGTATTTTTTCAACAGTGTAAAACTTGGTAAACTTGAATCTCATACTTTCCTCCCTTTTCCTGTTAATGTCAAGCTCAATTGGAGCTCAAGAAATTGTAAAATGAATGGACCTTTTTTTCTTTTTATGCTTCTTTGTTTTTCTAAAGCTCTTCATAATTTCTTGGCCGTGGCTTCACTATGAGATGGCTTCAAACTTTTGTCCCTTGATTGAAAAAACTTCTATGAGCTATGGCCTCTTCAACACTACCTTCTATTTTCTATATTTTATGTAAAAGAAAAGAGACATAACCCAAGTTGTGGCTCCATTTGTGCTTTTGGGTATTCATATTTTAAAGCAAGCTTAGAGTTTCATTATTTTTTGTATGGAAAAAGAGACAAGGCTTTTATTCTTTTGAAAGAAATGGAAAGATGATACTCCTGTAGATAAGGTCGCAGCCTCTTAAGTTTATAAGTGTTTATCAAATCTTTGTACTCTTTTTCTTTTTGAATACATGCAAGATTTCCATATAAACCCTTGAGGGTTCGGTCATTTGTAAAAAAAAGAGACTTTTCAAGCCATGGTTTCAAACTCATACTTCTTTTACATTTTGATCCCCTTCTTGCTTGAAACCCCACTTCCAAATCTTGCATACTCTACACACTATGATGCTCTCTTTATTGCTACATTTCTTGACTTTTTTGTAAGTGGTAAAAGAGGAAAAGTTGTTGTTTATTGTCGCATTCTCCATTTGGCATTGTAATTGTTCCTCACTTGTAATGAAAATGAAAGCTTTATTTTAGTCTTCTACATTCTGAAAATGTGCAAAACAATACCTCCCTTCCCATCTTGTTTCCTTAGAAGCATCAAACACCCAATTGTAAACCCTCTTTAAGAATGTTCTCTTTCAAAGTTGAACCATATGAAGACAATAATAATTATTTTTCATTCCTTGATAATTTTATTTATATTTTATTATTTGAAAAACCATTTTACGATAACATCAAAAATGCCTTTTATTTTTAAAGATTTTCAATATTTTTAATTTTAAGTACATTGATTTAAAAACTTACTTTCATATGCAATAGTAAATTTAGGAAAGTTCTTTCATACTTTAAATTTTAGAAAGTTTTTATTTCATGTTTAGTAATTTAACATACTATTTTTATATCTTATCTCTAACTAATTATTATTTTTGATTGGAAAAGATTACTTAAATAAATCTATACAAAAATTCACAAAAAATCACAAAAGATATCTTGTTTCAAAAATCTGAGATATTTTTTAATCTTAAGAATATTAATTTAGAAACTAACTTTTTATATGAAATAGTAAGTTTACAAAATTTCTTTTATACTTTTTTAAATTTTAGAAACTTCTTTTTTATATCAAAAATTTGTTGGAAAAGTATGCCTCAATAATCATAGGCTGAAACCTCCATTGGAGCCAAGTCAGTGTGATAGCTCTCATGTCTGGCTGACTAGCGGATTGGTAGCATCATGTTTTGTACAGGTTGCTATGATCTAGTCTTTGTCTCACCGAATGATCATGTCGTTGTGATAGGTTGCTTTCGGTGTGACCTCTTAGCGCCTGTGAAGATCTTTGGCCGAAAAGCCATTCAATCGTGTATCAGGGAGGCTCATGGCAACCATGGGCTTCAAGATAACCTTTAGCAGCTCGATGAGAAGTCCCAGTGAATAGTTAAAGTCTTGTCGATGAGAATGCACTTGGGTTCATCGGAGTAACAATGGTTGTTTCATTATGATGTCTCGGTGATGTGAAAATGTCTCACCGATGGAGGCTCAAGTGTTGGTCTTCGAAGTAACTTTGAACCCTCGATATGATGTCTCGATGAAAGCTGATTGTCTAGCTAATGAGAACACTTAAGTCTATGTGACTTGCAGAGCTTCGGTATAACGTCTCACCGAAAGCGATGAGTCTGGGCGATAGCGATACATGTGGAGAACGTTGGTGTGAGGTCTTGGCAACATAAGGAAGTCTTAGCGATAGTCTCCTGAACTTGGTGTAACACAAGAAGGCTCATTGGGATGTCTTGGCAAGAGTGATACTCTTGCCGAATGGTAAACTCACATCTATGAGACTTTTGGACCTCGCTATGATGTCCTAGCAAAAGCGATAGGTCTCGCCGACTATTTGGTGATTTGGTGTAACATATGAAAGCTTGTTGGAACATCTTGGCGATAACGACGACTCATGGCGACATCGATATGATGCCAATAAAGCTTGAATCTCTTTTGACGGTTTGACCATCCTATGTGGAGTCTCGTGGACCAATAGGAGAAGCCGAATCTGAACAGTTGGAAGTTAGTCCGTTGTGACAATTCTATGAGGAAGTTCGACAAACAGAGATCGACATGAATATAGTTTACAGTTATAGATGCTCGATGGTTCAATAGTTTGATGGTTGGTTGGATCGACATATTACTGGGTGGTTGTATGATCAGTAAATATAATCTAATCTGTAATGATTGTAACTTGAAGGTTCCTGTATAAGATTGTTCATGGTGAATGTTGTTGTAAATAGACACCAGAAAGATAAGTCTGTCATTTGTATGTAATCTCCATTATTGTAATACAAAGTGATTTCTCTTGGTGTGGTGGGTTTTTCTCCCATAAGGGTTTTCCCACGTATATCTGGTGTTCATGTGTGATTGTCAAATACTCTATTTTTGATATTTACTTCATAGTGCATCTTAGTTGAACTGTAATTGAAGAATTAAAAATATATCTACATTCTTCTCTGAGGTATTGACGTTAGGAGAATTGTTTCCGCATCTGATTTTCCTTACAAGTGGTATCAGAGCTTGGCCAGTTGTGTTATCCTTGTGGGTACGTTGGGTTTTTTGAGTCAATTCTGTTCAGTGAGAGTCTTGTAGAGTTTGTTATTTCTGTTTACTGAGATGGCTAGCACGTTTGGAAAGTTTGAAATAGAGAAGTTCAACGGCAGTAACTTTGTTATGGAAACTCAAGATGGAGGATCTTCTAGTTGATCGTGATCTGTGGCTTGCAGTGTCTAGAACTAAACCTACAGGAATGAAGTAAGAAGATTGGGACCTTAGAGATAGAATGTCTAAGGGGCTAATAAGGATCTGTTTGGTAGACTCAGTACTTCTGAATGTGCATGAGGAGAAGACTGCCTCTTCTCTGTAGAAAAGACTGGCATCTATTTATCAAGGGAAGTCCTTCGTGAATAAATTGTTCCTAAGGAAGAAGCTGTATTCTTTGAGAATGCAGGAAGGAGGGTTTGTGGCTGATCATTTGAATGCATTTAATATGCTAATTGCTCAATTGACATCTGTTGGTGTAAAAATTGATGAAGAGGATTGTTGTATGTTATTATTGTGTTCTTTGCCAGACTCATGGGATCATCTAGTGATGGCTATTGGGAGTACAACATCTAGCTTCAAGATGGAAGATGTTGTTGGTTCTTTGCTATCAAAAGAAATGAGAAGGAAATCTTCTGAGATGGAGAAGGAGGCCCTTGCTGTTAGAGGAAGGTCAAAGGAGAAAGGCAAGAAGAAGGACAAGAAGTCCAAATCAAAATTAGAGGGGAGATCAAAGTCTCATGGCAAGAAGTCCAAGGTGAAGTGCTGGAACTATGGGCAACCTGGTCATGTCCGAAAGGATTGTAAAGAGGAGAAAAAGAAGAAGGGCTCTTCCGATAATGGTTCTTCTCATAGTGATGGTGACGCCTTCATTGCAGCCTTGGCTACTCAGGCATCAGATGATGTCTGGCTGATTGATTCTGGAGCATCTTTCCACATGACATCTCATAGAGAATGGTTCACGAAGAATGAAGAATACAATGGTGGAAAGCTGTACTTGGCAAGTGATTCAACTTTGGAGATAGTTGGTAGTGGAAGAGTTAGAATATAATTTCCTGATGGAAGAGTAAAGGGAATTAATGATGTTATGCACATACCAGGTCTGGCTCAAAATTTACTATCTGTCAGTAAGCTGAATGATATTGGAGTACAAGTCACGTTCTCTAGAAATGGCTACAAGATGACTAGAGGTTCAATGGTGGTGGCTAGAGGTGCTCGAATTAGTACCCTGTACAAGCTGGATGCACAGGATGTTCAATGTAACAGTTTCTCTGTAAAGTCGCTGAAAGCTGCTCATGGAGGTAAAGAGGGAAATATCCCTAATTATGTAAACTCTATGGAAGTAAAAATTCCAGTAGAGAAGACTATGCTCTGGCATCATAGGTTAGGCCACATAGGAGAAAAAGGTTTAAAAACCTTGAAGAATTAAAACCTGGTTGAGGGCCTTGAAGATTGTAATCTCAAATTTGAATTTTGTGAGAATTGTATATATGGAAAGCAGCACCGTGTTTCTTTTTATTTCAGTCCTCATAAATCTTCTGGTTTGCTAGATTATATTCATTCAGATGTATTTGGTCCAGTGGATGTTCCTTCTTTGTCTAAGTCAAGATACTATGTGTCGTTTATTGATGATTACTCAAGAAGATCATTTGTATATTTTCTAAAAAGTAAATCAGAAGTATTCAGTCAGTTTAAAGAATTTAAAAATCTTGTTGAAAATCAAACTGGTAGAAAAATAAAATGCTTAAGGACTGATAATGGCAGTGAATTCTATTCTGATGAATTTGAAAGATACTGTAAAGACCATGGAATTAAAAGACACGAGACTACACCTTATACTCCACAGCAAAATGGAGTTGCAGAAAGGTTCAATAGGACAATGATGGAGAGAGCACGAAGTATGCTCAGTAGTGCTAGCTTGGAGGAGAAATTATGGGCTGAGGTTGTATCTACTACATGTTACCTAATAAATCATTCTCCAAATTCTGCTCTTGTTGAGAAAACACCTTTGGAAGCGTGGTCTGGTAAGAGTCCCTCTCTTAGACATGTTTGTGTTTTTGGCTGTGAGGAATATGCTCATGTGTCAGATGTAAAAAGATCTAAACTGGAGAACAAGGCTGTCAAATGTATTTTTATTGGCTATAGTGCTGTCATAAAAGGATACAAGCTTTGGAATCCTGATACAGAGAAGGTTGTATACAACAGAAGTGTAATCTTTCGTGAGCTGAAACCTTCCACTTTGGATTTGCAGTCAGAGACAAAGTCAGAAAACAATAAGATGTAGCATTAATTCCTCCTACACCAGAGAAAGAGGAATTGAAAATTCAAAATGTACCTGAAACTGAGGAGAGCTCAAGCAGTTCTAAAAGTTCTCAAGAAGAAGAACCTTAGCCTCAGCAAGTGAGGAGGTCAACCCGTGAAAGAAAACAACTAGATAGGTATGGGTTCTCTTTGATTGATTCTACTTGTGCTTATGCTTTAATTTCTAGCACTGATGAGCCTAAGACTATGAAAGAGGCATTTAGAATGTCTGATTTAGACTCTTGGTTGGAAGCCATGAATGAAGAGATGGCATCATTAGAAAAGAATGAAACTTGGAGTTTGGTGCCCTTGCCTAAAGCCAGAAAAGTTGTTGGCTGCAAATGGGTATTTAAGAAGAAGATTGGTCTAGATGGCAGTGCAGAAAAGTACAAGGCGAGACTGGTTGCAAAGGGTTATTCCTAGGTAGAGGGAATTGATTATGGGGAAATATTTTCTCCTGTAGCAAAGCTAACATCTATCAAATTTCTTTTGTCACTTGCAGCAGCGTATGACTTAGAAGTCAAACAGATGGATGTGAAGACAACATTTCTTCATGGTGATCTTGAAGAAGAAATCTATATGTCCCAACCTAAGCACTTTGTTGAGAAAGGTAAAGAAAAACTGGTATGCAAATTAAAGAAGTCTCTGTATGGGTTAAAACAGTCACCTAGAATGTGGTACCATAAATTTGATACTTTTGTATTGTCTTTGGGATTTGTGAGATTAAAATCTAATCACTGTGTATATTATAAAGTTGAAAGTGATCAAGTACTTGTTATTGCTCTCTATGTTGATGATATGTTGTTCATAGGAAATAGTAAGCTAATGATTTCTGATCTTAAGTCTCAGTTGTCTACTAAGTTCAAAATGAAGGATCTTGGTGCAGCAAGGTATATTCTGGGGATGGCGATAACCAGGGACAGGAAGAATAGAAAACTATGGCTCAGTCAGAGTAAGTATATCAAGACTATTCTTGAGATATTTTGTATGAATGATTGCAAATAGCTAGTGGTTCCAGTCTTGCAGGGAATGAAGCTATCTGTTGAGGACTATCCAAAATCTCCTACTGAGATGGACGACATGACTAGTGTACCCTATGCTAGTGTAGTTGGCAATCTCATGTATGCAATGGTCTGTACAAGGCCAAACATTGCCCAAGCAGTGGGAGTTCTTAATCGATTTATGGAAAATCCTGGAAGAACGCATTGGGATGCTGTGAAGAGAGTGTTTAGATATTTGAAGGGGACTTCAAATTTTTCTTTGTGTTACCATGGGAACTTGGTTGAATCACAGAGGACTCTCAAAATTCGTGGTTATGTAGATTCTGATTGGGCAGTGGACATTAACAGCAGGAGGTCCACCAGTGGATACATTTTCATGTTGAATGGTGATGCAGTGAGTTGGATGAGTAAGCGGCAGGCTATAGTCACTTTGTCCACTACGGAGGCTGAATACATGGCAGCTACTCATGCTTGTAAAGAATTAGTTTGGTTGAAATGTTTGTGTTCTAACATTGGTTTTGATGCAGGGGAAATAACTATTTTCTGTGACAGTCAAAGTGCAATTTGTCTAGCAAAGAACCCTACTTTCCATGCCAGGATGAAACATATTGATGTATAGTACCACTTTGTACGAGATATGGTGGAGGATGGAAAGGTCAGTTTGGAAAAGGTTGATACTTTGGAGAATGTTGTAGATTCATTGACGAAGCTTGTGAGCACAAACAAGTTCAGGTGGTGTGCCAGTTTGATGGGCCTTAGTGCCCATGATTTTCAGTAAGTTATGTTGTGCTATGGAGGTACCTGTGTGATCTTCATCAAGTGGGAGATTGTTGGAAAAGTATGCCTCAATAATCATAGGCTGAAACCTCCATTGGAGCCAAGTCGGTGTGACAGCTCTCATGTCTAGCTGACTAGCAGATTGGTAGCATCATGTTTTGTACAGGTCACTGTGACCTAGTCTTTGTCTCACTGAATGATCATGTCGCTGTGACAGGTTGCTTTTGGTGTGACCTCTTAGCGCCTATGAAGATCTTTGGCCGATAGGCCATTCAATCGTGTATCGGGGAGACTCATGGTGACCATGGGCTTCGGGATAACCTTTAGCGGCTCGGTGAGAAGTCCCAGCGAATAGTTAAAGTCTCACCAACGGGAATGCACTTGGGTTCATCAAAGTAACAATGGTTGTTTCATTATGATGTCTCGGCAATGTGCAAATGTCTCATCGATGGAGGCTCAAGTGTTGGTCTTTGGAGTAACTTTGAACCCTCGGTATGATGTCTTGGCGAAAGCTGATTGTCTGGCTGATGAGAACACTTAAGTCTATGTGGCTTGTAGAGCTTCGGTATAACGTCTCACCGAAAGCGATGAGTCTAGGCGATAGCGATACATGTGGAGAACGTCGATGTGAGGTCCTAGCGACATAAGGAAGTCTTAGCGATAGTCTCCTGAACTCAATATAACACATGAAGGATCGTTGGGATGTCTTGGCGAGAGCGATACTCTTCCCGAATGGTAAACTCACATCTATGAGACTTTTGGACCTCGCTATGATGTCCTAGCAAAAGCGATAGGTCTCGCCGACTGTTTGGTGATTTGGTGTAACATACGAAAGCTCGTTGGAACACCTTGGCAATAATGACGACATGTGGCGACATCGATATGAAGCTTTTGGGCATCACGGAGACATTGTTAGTGTCTCATCGAGATGCCAACAAAGCTTGAATCTCTTTTGATTATTTGACCATCCTATGTGGAGTCTCGTGGACCAATAGGAGAAGTCGAATCTGAATAGTTGGAAGTTAGTCCATTGTGATAGTTCTGTGAGGAAGTTCGATAGACAGAGATTGACATGAATATAGTTTACAGTTGCAGATGCTCGATGGTTCGATAGTTTGATGGTTGGTTGGATTGACGGATTGATGTGTGGTTGTATGATCAATAAATGTAATCTAATCTGTAATGACTATAACTTGAAGGTTCATGTACAAGATTTTTCATGGTGAATACTGCTATAAACAGACACCAGAAAGATAAGTCTGTCATTTGTATGTAATCTCCATTACTGTAATACAAAGTGATTTCTCTTGGTGTGGTGGGTTTTTCTCTTGTAAGGGTTTTCCCACATATATCTGGTGTTCATGTGTGATTGTCAAATACTCTATTTCTGATATTTACTTCATAGTGCATCTTAGTTGAACTGTAATTGAAGAATTAAAAGTATATCTACATTCTTCTCTGAGGTATTGACGTTAGGAGAATTGTTTCCGCATCTGATTTTCCTTACAAAATTCCATGAAATTCAGTTACAAAATCAAAATAATCTTCAACTATAATAATGATTGCTTAAAAGGCACATGAATTTTGGGTGAATCTCATACTTATTGATTTTTTGGTTCTACTATCATAGTTGGCATGGATTTGTCAACTTGTAGTGAAGATTTTCTTATAGTTCAAATAGATTTCCGCTGATTTTTCCTTTGATTTTAAATTACTTCTTTAAGTTGGGTAAATTTTCTGATTTTTTTTTTTGCCATGTCAGTTTATTCTTTAGTATTAGTTTAGCTTATGGAGGTATATTAACTTCCTCTTGTGGATTTCATTGTAGAGATTTTGTTTTTCATATTTCAAAGTTTCATAAATCTTTTTAAAATATTAACAAATTTTGAGTTTTTTTTTATTATGGACAGGTACAGAGCAAAGAGAAAATACAAAACCAGTGTTTTTTTAAATGCATTTATAGCCCACCCCATGTGCAAAATTAGCATCACTGAAGACATGCATTAACATCGATGGCTTTTTAGTTTTAGTTTTTTTTTTTTTTCAATTTTAAAAGTATAATAAATCAGCAGTTTGCATACTGCGAAAGATTTTGTCTTCAAAACTCTATATATAGAGTTCTTTTTAACATATTTTATATATAGTTTGAATATAAGTGAATTATTTTCCAATACTGTTTCAATTCTTTAAGAAAAATTGTTGAAGTTTTATGATTGTTTCCAGTATAACATAAGAGCTTTAAAGTTTAATATCTTTCAAACACAACAAAATTCTTTT
>VDFB02000003.1:366095807-366138077 GCA_007258455.2 Sequoia sempervirens | reverse complement strand
GTAAGAAGGAGAATCGATAGTCAAAATCGTGAGCCACATCCAAAGCATTTTTTGGATACGACTCAAACCCAATTTTTTCATAAATTTCAAAATGATTATCCTCAAATTAGTATTTATCAAAGATTTTTTGAAATGCTTAAACATTTTTATGTCAAGATAAATCACACACGCACTCCTTGTTGTTGTAGACTACATATTGAATTCTCTAACCATTATGATGTTTATCGTTCTATATGTATAGATTTGTATACTAACAATTTTTTGTAGGATTGTGGCATAGAAGTCCCACCAAAATATTCAAGAGAGTTCTTATCAAAAAATTTATGTGAAATAGAGGATGGCCAAATATTCTACAGGACATCATACTTGGATGGTTCATGCAACCATTGCGGTGGCTTGCAACGAATGCCAGTATGTCAATATATGGAAAGCACAAATGAGGTGGGACAAAAACTAGTAGAGTTTGGGAAGTATAAAAAAATGGCATACACTGCAAAAGATGGTTTTGAAGCAAAAAGGTGTGAGTTGGTTATTCAAAAGATTCCAGTGTATTAGTTCATGTTCGTGTTTCGTGAGAATCTAGTGTATGAGTATGCAAGGCATACCCATAGAGCCCGATGGCTAGACACACAATTCAAGCTATGCAAGGACACCTTTCCACTTGGAAGCATAGTATCAGTGGTTGACTTTGTAGAGAACTACACTCTACAACCATAGCATGAGGTGCAGTCACAGTATTACAACTCCACATAGGTTTCAATATTTGTGCACATAGCATTCATTCATGCAGCTGATAGTACAGAGGACCAAAGGAAGGTATTGAGGGAGTATCAATTTTATATTAGTGATGATCGCACACATTCTCCAAAGTTTGTGCAAGGTTTCTTCCAGATGTTCTACAGTCATTTGGCTCAGAGGGGCATAGCATACGGTCGACATAAAATATGGTTGGATAACTATGCAACATAGTTCAAGAACGCGCTCATGTTCTACTGGTTGTGCAGGATGCATCTCACTACACATGTTCAACATATGTGGAACTTTTGTGAGGCTGGACATGGAAAGGGGGAGCATGATGGTGTAGGAGCATGCATGAAAAAAGAATTAGCATGAGAAGAGTTAAAGTATAAAGATAGTGCCCAGTTGACAGATGCAAGATCAATCATCGAGTGGTGTAATGCTTTGATGGGTCCAGGTAATGAAGGTACATCTTCAATTCGTAGATTTTTTTGGTTGATGGATGATACTAACATTACACCATATGAGGATTTTTGTACACTAACATGATCAAGTGAGCTGCACTCTTTCCTTAGCTCAAATGCAAGTTCATGGAGTATCGATACACGTAAGATGGCATGCTTTTTCTCTTCATGTACAATTCAAGTCTAGAATGATTGTGAGTCAAGGGAGTGGGTTGACAAATGGTTGACAAGTTATCTTAGCCCACTTTACACATATCACCCTTCGACGACATTGGAACTAACACAAATGGAATCATCGGTTGAATTTGACCATGTATCAGATCTAGTCCAACTAGGTAATATATCTACTTGCTTAGTTTTTGAAATTCCATATTGTTATCTTACTTTGTACTGTATTCATAATGTTGACTAGTTTCAAGAGATATGTCGCACATATAAATGCAAGGAATGTTTATGCAGTTATTACAAATGAAGACAAAGAAGAGGGAACAAACTATTACTTGTGTCATTGTGTTGAGGCCAAAAAGAAATTGGAAGCCCCAATTATAGATGGAGAAAACATTGAATACCCTACAGGCTCAGTTGTTGTTACTGGAACATGGCTGAGAATGTATCCACATAAGAGTGCTAAACATTGGTTGTTTGAGGAATTTGACATGAATCGTAAGATTCTTCATTACTCAAACCTTTTAATGGCATCCAATGTTTGTTTGACCAAATATGGAGGTAGACCTTTGAACAAGACCTTGTGGAAGATCTGTGAGTCTGACCATGAGGCAATACTTGACACAATAAAGAGTAGAGCATACCTGGATGGTTCATTCGATTGATTTGTAAGTATATGCAAAATGGTTCTTATTAATTTATACTTGTATCCACATTAATTTGGTTGATTCCAATGCTATCATCTTATTTTACTTTGTGTATCTATAAGTAACCAAGAAAACATTGATTGGTGTCCCCTTGTATAAAATGTAGATTTATGAGCCATCCAAGAGAATCTCAGGTAGAAAAACAATGCAACATCCTTATTTTGATGATCTTGGCAAACCTCAATTATGATTTTAAGCCATTACAAAAGTGCGTGCGAAGCTTGGTGAGGAAATTTCAAGTTATTCATTTGAAGTTAACCTTATCATGACCACCTATGATGTAGACATTATAAGAGCATCTCGAGTTTCAAGATATTCTATTTATGAGAGGTGTTGTGTGCAATAGGTATCTTGGAACTCCCAGTGAGGATGTATGACTAGGACCGACTAAGTTGAGAGATTTCCATGCCTATTTTTAAGTGCCTTCCATCTATTTTGTATGGGCTATTTCTTTTTATTCTTTTACTTTGCATATCTGTAACTAAACTAGTAAAAAATGATTGGTCTCTCTTTGCAGAAAATGCTGATTTTTGAGCTATCGAAGAGAATCTTAGCCAAAAAAGCAATGCAACATCCTTATTTTGATGATCTTGAAAAATATCAATTCTGATTTGAAGCCATTATAAAAGAGCGTGTGAATCTTTGCGAGGGAATCTCAAGTTACTCATTTGAAGTTAACCTCTAAATGAGAACTTATGATGTAAACATTAGAAGAGAATATCAAATTTACATGAGTGACATTATAAAATATCTGTGAGAACAACTCATAGCTAAGGCATTGTAGTAATATTTACATGTATAATAACCTTCAATTCCTTGAAGGATAGGTTTTTTTTTATTTGTAACCCATTTTTTTTATCAATAAGAACATTATTTTCCATAAATTTACTAGTTTTTTCTCACTTTTCTTGTTGTTGCACGATCTGTATGGATGCTAAGATGATCTGAAACCTATTGGATGTTGTAGATAGATGAATTAGCTTTCATTTTCACCTATTTATAGGTTATAACTCTTTCTATAGTGAAAGTTATCTTGTTTTTACTGCTGCTACCTACTTTCACAGTGTTCTTGGATTGAAGGATTTCAGGATGTAATTCGACCCATTCCACTTTTTGTGCCTACTGTAACTTGTGAAATGGGTCCTCTAACTTTTAAAATACATGTCCAACCTATTTATAATGTTGTGGAGTCAAGGTTGGGTATTTGGGATGATGTTCTAGGGCTATATCAAGGTATTTTCATGATGAAAATGAGGGTTTCAAGTGGTGTTTTGACAAAATGTGGGAAGGAATATCCATCTAATGTATTATTCACTATGTGCAGAGTATTTTCATGATGAAAATGAGGGTTTCAAGTGGTGTTTTGAAAAAATGTGGGAAGGACTTTCCATGTAATGTATTATTCACCTTAGGGCAGCAATTCTTATGCCCTTTAACTCATGTTTGTTCACAAAACCCTCCAAAACATGGTATATCGGCTATTCACAAGAAATTTCTTAAAGGAGGCTTTAAATTTTTTATTAAACCTTAAAACCACATAGAAATCAATTCCAACACAAGCACCTATGTGGAAAGAAAGATTACACAACATACATTAGCCTGTATGGCCTGTACAACTTTGCAAAACAAGGAAGAAACACAAAAAATTTAAAGAAACTCAGAATTTCGTAGTGTCAAAAACCTTGAATCGACCCAAGCCAACATTAC
The DNA here is from genome assembly GCA_007258455.2 of Sequoia sempervirens. Lineage (NCBI taxonomy): Eukaryota > Viridiplantae > Streptophyta > Pinopsida > Cupressales > Cupressaceae > Sequoia > Sequoia sempervirens. The sequence continues at coordinate 366,134,296 of VDFB02000003.1, read as the reverse complement.
AAATGATGTCTTCTACTGCCCACCAAATTCCATCTAAAAGAGAGCACAATCATTGTGTACGGACATCAAATCCCAAAGTGCAAAAGGGTAGCAATGTTTGACAGGGTATTACTCGGATACCATGGTGCTTACGAAATCTCTATCTAAACCTACTAGATCATGTTGGGGCCCTCTAAAATAACCTCTCTCTATTTTTGTTATTTCAGAGTGGTTTTCCCGTGGTGTCTAGTTTTTAGTTGATGGAAAAAGTGTCAAATGCAAGCAGTGGAAAGTTGCAAGGTGGTGCAATTTTTGTTCTACAACTCGTGTGACCAAACAGACTATTCCAATACGTCTGAGTAGACATTTTTACGTTAGGAATGGTCCTCTTTCACACCCAAATATGTGAAATCACTCTGAGCTACATTCAACCAGATCGATCCCTTAAGGGTCTAAATGGAAAAATAGCTGCAAAATTCAGCATGAGGTTACTTGGACATCGTGATGCTTAGAGGCTTCTCATCTGATCCTATGGGATCACGTTGGGGTGATATAAAATAACCTCTCTTGGTTTTCATTATCTCAGAGTGGTTTTCCCGTGGTGTCTTGTTTTCAATTGATGGAAAAGGTGTCAAATGCAAGCAGTGGAAAGTTGCAAGGTGGTGCAATTTTCATTTTGCAACTCATGTGACCAAACAGACTATTCCAATGTGTCTAAATAGGAATTTTTACGCTAGGAATGGTCCTCTTTCACACCCAAACATGCAGAATCGCTCCAAGCTACGTTCAACTGGATCGATCCCTTAAGGGTCCAAAATTGAAAAATGGTTGTAAACTTCAGCATGAGGTTACTCAGAAACCATGATGCTTAAAAACTTCTCATATGATCCTATGGGATCATGTTAGGCCCCTCTACAATAACCTCTCGGTTTTTGTTATCTTGGAGTGATTTTCTTGTTGTGTCCAGTTTTCAGTTGATGAAAAAAGTGTCAAATGCAAGCAGTGGAAAGTTGCAAGGTGGTGCAAACTTCGTTCTGCAACTCATGTGACCAAATGGACTATTCCAACACGTTTGAATAGGAATTTTGACGCTAGGAATGGTCCTTTTTCACACCCAAACACACGAAATCGCTCCAAGATACTTTCAACTAGATCGATCCCTTAAGGGTCCAAAGGGAAAAATGGCTGCAAACTTCAACATAAGGTTATTCAGACATCGTGATGCTTAGAAACTTCTTGTCTGATCCTATAGGATCATGTTGGGTCCCTTTACAATAACCTCTCTCTATTTTCATTATCTTGGAGTGGTTTTCCCGTGGTGTCTAGTTTTCAGTTGATGAAAAAAGTGTCAAATGCAAGTAGTGGAAAGTTGCAAAGTGGTGCAACTTTTGTTCGGTAACTTGTGTGACCAAATGGACTGTTCCAATGCATCTGAATAGGCATTTCTATGCTAGGAATGGTCCTCTTTCTCACCCAAACACACGGAATCGCTCTGAGCTACCTTCAACTAGATCAATCCCTTAATGGTTTGAGTGTAGTATGTTGAAATATGCCATTCCACCTATTGTTCAGGTTGTGTCTTGGTGATATGGGCCTGATGTAAATAGGATACGGAGTAGGAATAAGAAAATAACATTAGTAAGGGCATTGGAAGAGATTACGAATGCTGCCCCTATTGAAAATTCAAAATTGAGGCCCCTTAAAAGCAAGGCTAGAAGAGGTGAAAAGAAGAAATTGCTTGAAAATAAGTTAGAATAGGTTGGAAATAGGGTGAGAATGTGGATTTTGATGTGTTCAAAAGGTCTACAAGGATAGGGTAGGTCAAAAGTATGGTATGGCATGACATGCCCTAGTTAGGAAAACAGGGGTTTTGAATGAAAAAGAGAGGTTTGAGGGAGTAAACGTGGGTAAAGTCAAGGGGCAACATAATTTAGTGATCAATTAAGTTTGTACAGGCAGAATGAAGAGTGTTGGAATAGGTTTTGAGGTTCAGGTTCCAGGGTTCTGTTCGCTAGTTTGGCCAAATTTTTTTGGAGGGGGGTTTAGTTCATTTTGGGTTCGTTGGTATAAAAAACATGTAAATATATATATATATATATATATATATATATATATATATATATATATATATATGCAACCTAGAAGCATGAATTAGGATTAGAATATCACATATCATCATATAAAGAACAAAATCACCATAAACTTGAATGCCATTTAGAACATGCATGATAAATATTCATTGTTGAAACTTGAATTGTGGTAGCTTGATATACAGAGTCTATTGATGTTAGAGTTCAATTTGTATGATTTTGAAAAAAGAAGCCAACTGAGTAGAGTTATCAACATTATTCATAAATCATAAGAATTTGTTTAATACACTAGCCATTTTGATATCTTCTTGTAGTCTCAAACATTATTTTGTATCATTGTTACATTGGTCTTCAGAGTGGCAGCTTAATATAGCTCCATAATACAAAATATGGTTCACCTCTGCAGTGTAACAATGGCATAGGAAAATTTTTCTTTCAAAGAACCAAAGGGTGACTGCACAATTGAAGTGTATAAACCATAGAAGCAGAAATCTGCAAAAACTCCTGATTAATCCCGATTTTTAAAAAATCTGCAGGTTGGACGATTTTTTCCCCAATTTTTTGAAAAAATCTTTGACCTTTTGGTCAATTATTTTTTCCCATTTCAAATAGCAAAATTGCCAAAAAAAATGTGTTTATAACCTACAAAAAAATATGAATAAAATCACGTTAATTTTCACGTGAAAAAAAACCATGAGACCATAACTTGTTGCTTACTATTATGCTTTGATAGATTTTTCCAAGCATCCATAGCTTGTTCGAAAGTACTTTTTAGAGTTTAGCCATAGCGGCTTAGTGATGGTGTTTGATAAAATGCTTTTGGTAAACATGTATGAAAAGAAAAATGTGGTAGCATAGACAAGGCGATGAATTGTTTGAAAAAATGCCTCAAAGAAATGTGGTTTCATGGTGATGGAATGGCATGACAAATTCCATGACAAGCAAATTGCTATGGATTGTCATGGCATTCCATCACCATTGAGACCACATTTCTTTGAGGATTTTTTTCAAACAGTTCGCTACCTTGTCTATGCTATTGCTTATTCTTATGCTTTGATAGATTTTTTCCAAGCATCCATAGCTTGTTTAGAGCACCTATTTTAGGCTTTTTAGCCATAGCGACAGGAAGTGAACTATTTGATAAAATGCTTTTGAGAGTTAAAATATGTATGAAAAATGTGGTAGCATAGACAAAGGCATTGAACTATTTGAAAAAAATACCTCAAGAAATGTGGTCTCATGGTGATGGAATGCCATGACAAGCAGAAATTATGCTTGTCATGGAATTCCATCTATGAATCGAGCAACCCTCAAACAGTTCATTGCCTTGTCTATGCTATTGCTTATTATTATGCTATGATAGATTTTTTCCAAGCATCCATAGCTTGTTCGAAAGCACCTGTTTTAGGCTTTTAGCCATAGCAACAAGGAAATGAACTATTTGATAAAATGCTTTGATAAACATGTATGAAAAATGTGTTAGCATAGACAAGGCAGTGAACTCTTTGAAAAAATTCCTCAAAGAAATGAGGTCTCATGGTGATGGAATGCCATGAAAATCAAAAGAATTTGATTTTCATGGCATTCCATCACCATGAGACCTCATTTCTTTGAGGCATTTTTTCAAAGAGTTCACTGCCTTGTCTATGATATTGCTTACTATTATGCTTTTGATAGATTTTTTCCAAGCATCCATAACTTATTTGAAAGCACTTGTTTTAGGCTTTCAGCCATAGCAACAAGGCAGTGAACTATTTGACAAAATGCTTTGGTAGACATGGATAAAAAATGTGGTAGTATAGACAAGGCAGTGAACTGTTTGAAAAAATGCCTCAAAGAAATGTGGTCTCATAGAATGCCATGACAAGCAAAGGCAATTGGCAACTGCTCCTAGTTATTAGTTATGCAATGTGAAGTAATTGCATAACTGCTTAGGTTGACTTTGTAAAAACTATATTGTAATTGAAATTTTGTCATCTATCAGCATCTAGTTATTAGTTATGTAATGTGAAGCAATGTTTTGAGTTTGAAATACGTGCAATGCAATGTAATCAACGATATGAATATAAACTACAAAAATCTATTTTTTACAATTTATTAGTTAAACTCTTTATTTTATTTTCTCTCTATATCTCTATGCTATGGAAATGCCTTTAATTTTTTTAAAAAAAAATTGATTTCTTGTTCTACTTTTTTTTACCTTTTTTTTTAAATCTGATTTTTTTTTAATTTTTTCTAGATTTTTTTCCCAATTTTTTCAAAATACTTTTGGTTTGCCGATTTTTTCCCCAAAATATTTTTGCTACTATGGTATAAACACATATCTTTTTGTAATATCAAGGATACTTTTTGAAACTTCCATGCATTGCTAATCTAAAAGGAAAATTCTTTTGCCTAATCTATATGCAACCATGCTTTTGGCATTGTCAAAAAGAGCAAAACTTCCTGAATGATGCAAAGGCATGGCCAAGCAGTTCTAACTCTTCGCATGAGAGAAGAGAGATGTTGGAGAGTACATCGAGTCAGTGAGAAAAAGGGTGTAATGTGTTTTAGTTTGTAGTATTCCTCTATTTCTCTATAGATGTGATAAATTCTTAGTTCAATGATGTAGAACAATTTTTGAAAAAAGAAAGTTGTGTCACAATCCGCTTTCAATCTAGCAAGCAAAAATGAAAGCTCAGCCTCTTGGAATTAAAATGCTTGTTTACAAAACAAATGAATAAGAATGAGGTAGTTAAGGTGTTTGAAGTGATTCAAACGTCACTTTTAGGGTTCCCTTGGGTGTGGGTCAAAGTCAAAATCCATAAAACATTAAAAAATGTTCAAAAAAAGACTTTTTTGGATGCCTAGGCATGCGGGTTTTTTCTTGGTTTTCCTAGGTTCTATCAGGGTTTTTCCCGGGTTCTCTTGGGTTTTGCTTGGGCGAACCAGACCCAAAAATGAAGGACCCTAGTTGAACCCATAGGCAAATCAAAGCAAGACCCGCACCACCTGAGCAAACCAGAACCAAAACCAAGGCTAAAATAGAAGAACCCGGTAACATAGATAATGTGTCAAGAAGTTGACTACTTCATCTAATTTGAATATTATGTTTTGCAATTGTTACATGAAGATTATGTATCATTTGCTTAATTCAGTTGTTCCAATCAAAGGAGTAAATATAAATTGGAATATTTGTATCAATAATTTCATGGAATACTAATTGAAAATGCGCTTTTTTCTTTTAGATACTTAGTTGTTTAATATGAATCAATTAATTTATTCAAGTAATTTATTCAAGAAAAACCACGAAGGAAAGCAATGATCAATGCTAGGGCTAACCAATTAATAAGTATACACGTGAATAAGTCAAGCATGTACATGTATAAGGGAAGCACAAGTAGTCACAAACACGTAAGCCTTGAAGTATACACACGAATACATAGTATACACAACTTAATAAAAAGTATATGCACGAATACAAGGTATACACATGAAAATGCGTAAGTCACAAAGTATACATTGGAACACACATAAGTCAAAAATTATACATGTAAGTTGTGAAGTATACACTTGAATACACGTAACTCATATCTATTGAACCATGAATTTATAATGCAAATATGGACACCATTGATAAAAAAGATTTGTATTAACCAAATAGCCATGTACGCATACATCAATATATGTCGATATAAGTATAAAATATAGTTACAAAATAGCCATATAGGCTTACGAGAATGCCATATAGGCATACAATGTCAAATATCCAATAAAAAATATGTACAAAATTGCCATGTAGGTATACAACAAAGGGCTTTGGAATCAAAATTCATTTCTCTCCATGCTCTGGAAATAAATTCTTTCCCTTTGTTTGGCGATCTGATGGCGATAAGTCTATCACCCGTTTCTGCTGTGCTTGAGGAGTGCTCCTACTAGTCCTCCTAGGGTTTAGCTCCTAGTGAAGTTTTAACTGTTAGAATAAGAAGTAAAGACATCAATATATAGAAATTACGTTATAAAAAATGATACATTTAACAAAATAATCACTTATGGCCATCTCACGATCACTCTCCATGATGGAAATATTTGCACACCGATGCTAAGGTGTGCTCAAGCCCTGTATAAACCATCCAAATAGGAATTAAACTATGAATCAATAATGGTTTTATTTTTCACTAGAACTAACATCTATAACAATGAATGTAAATTGAAATTTAGTAATTTGCCTCATACCTCCCCTATTAGAGCCATCGACGATTGTATAGCGGATGAAACACCGATATCCATTTCCCTCGTAACATTTGGAGGTGTTTTTGTAACCAACATCTGAAAATAAAACAACAAATTATTCAATCACAAAAAAGTTACAATAGTGATCCACGTCATGACTTATAATGTATGAGATCTAATGAACAAAATTTTGAGTACAAGTATTAAACTATATATTTCTAATTACCATGCTTACTATTTTCCCTATCCATATCTTGTTTGAAAGGACATGTTTTTAGGCTTTTACCCATAGCAGCAAGCTACTAAACCATTTGATTAAATGATTTCATAGACATGTACGATAACTATGGTGGCATAAAGAAAGTAGTGAACTGTTTGAAAAAATGCCTCAAAAGAAATGGGGTCTTGTGGTGATGGCATGCCATTACAAACAAATGCACGTCATGGCATTCCATCACCATAAGAATACATTTCTTCCAAGCATTTTTTCAAAACTTTCATTGCCTTCTCTATGGTTTTATTGCTTACTATTATGCTTTGATAGATATTTTTCCAAGCATCCATATAGTTTGTTGGAAAGCACCTATTTTAGGCTTTTATCCATAGCAACAACTGCAAGGAAGTGAGTAGTTTGATCAAATGCTTTGGTGAACATGTATGAAAAATGTGGTATCATAGGAAAGGTGGTGAGCAGTTTGAAGAAATGCCTCGAAGAAATGTGGTCTCATGTGGTGATGGAATGGAATTCCATCACCATGAGACCACATTTCTTCGAGGAATTTTTTCAAACTACTAACTGCCTTGTCTATGATATTGCTTACTATTATGGTTTCATGGATTTTTTCCAAGAATCCATAGTTTTTCATGTTGGTGCACCTTTGCAAGCACATGCCTCCATGTGAAGTAATTGCATCATGTTGCTTATGTTGACTTTCTAAACAACTATATCGTACAGTTGAAATTTTATCATCTATCAACATCTAGTTATTAGTTATGGAATGTGAAGTAATGCTTTGAGTTTGAATGATGTGTAATGCAACGTAACCAACAATATGAATATAAACTACACAAATCTATTAAGTAGAATTCATTAGTTAAGTTCTCTTTATTCTATTACCTCCCTAAACATTTAAGTAAATCCACTGGCACTAGGAGGTGTTCCCTTGAAACCTCCAATATTACCCTGTTCAACATCCAAAATCACATATTAAAATACCATTCGTAAAACAATTCTATTAACATGTAATAAATTTATAATTGTTTACTAGTTACATACCCCACTAATAGGTGTACTGCAGAAATAAGTAGGTGGAGGACTAGTGTATCCAGTCTCAACACTATGACCCTGCAATTTTATTAAAATAATAAAACTAAATTCGTTAATCTTGCATTTCAGAATCAAAATTTAATAAATTAAATTAAATGAACATGCTGAATTTTACCTAAGTATCAATGCCATATGCATCATGCAAAATGTTAGCCATCCTCTCCATCCCCATAGATGTATATGGATCCTGCATAGTAGCATACGGATCCTACGTAGCATCCTCCTAAGTGCTGGTGGGGTCATATGAACAAGTCACCCCGCAAGATTGACACAAATGGGTTCGAAGGCCACCACCCGAAAACTCCCCTGGATAGCACTGTACAATAGGGCTAGTATGATGGATGACACTTTGGGTCAAATTTTTGATCGCCTACAATGTCTCTACGTCGGCACTCTCCTTCACAATGACGGGCATAACAATGTGCTCATGAGGCGGCCTAGCGAGAGGTCGTCTTCCTTGTCGCATAGGATCCGGCTATGCACCAAGCCTATCTTGAGCCGACCCCCCACCTCTCCCCTGGAATTCCCTCATATCAAAATAATGTAGGATTTGGTTCAATACAAACTCACTGTATAGTTTCCTAAGAAAATATTAGGGGACTTCACAATTGTTTCACGGTGGGTAATCAAAGACCAAGTACCACCTATCATAAAAATAGTTCCTAATCTCTTGGTGGTGGCACCAACGAATAGGAAACCTCTTCACATTGGGCTAAGATTTGATGTGTTCTAGGGTCAATGAATAAAGAGCACAAATCACCTTTAGTAATTTTTAAATATTTTACTTGTTTATATGATAGTTTATTTGCATAATATGCCCTAGCTTCCTTCCTCCTATCTTGCCATCCAGTTATTTGTTGGGTAATTGAATCTACATTTTTTAACATCTCTTTCAATGAATTTGCTAGGATCATTCTTTCTGTGGTTGAAGCATTTGGATCACTCAACCTACTGATAAAATCCTCAATTTGTTTTTTGTTGTTCTCAATTTCACTCCTCAAATTTTGTTGAGTGCCAAGAGGGTGTTGAGTGACTGGTGGGGGAGGTTGATTTTGTTGAGGATTTTATTGTTGAGGATTTGCAGGATCATTTGCATCTCCTACAATTTAAAAAAAAAATAATCAAATCTAACCCAAAACAAACAAAATCAACCTGAAACTAAGAAATTCAAAACAATTAGCAAACAATACTTACCTCCCACAGCTCTTCATCATCATGGCACCATCTTTGCAAAGAAAAAGAAACTATTGTTGAAGAATTTTGTAGAATTCCTCCTCCTAGAACACGAGTGCAAAAATGAGGGTTTTTGGCCGCAGGCAGAGTAGAAAAACAATCAATAGAAAATGAATCACTTTCAAAAAAAATTTCTTTTAAAATGACATAATGCGAGTGTGTTATAACATGCTCGCATTATGATTTTTCAAAAAATAAAAGGAATTGGCCACAAAAGTGTAACCCAACTTCATGCACCTGCCCATGCAATGTATGTATACTTATGGATGCATTATGGATGTGTTATGTATGAATGCAGATGTTTATGTGATGCTTAGATGGTGGATGATGAATATTTCCTTTATTATGCTCATGATATGATGTGGATGCATATGTACATGTATGTAGGATGGATGTATTGCAATGCTATGGATAATTTCCTTTTTTTATCTTTTCACATGATATGCAATGATTATGTAGGATGTATGCCATGAGATATATGTTAACGATTTTTGGATGCATTTTTTTTTATGTCATGATACCAGGATGTAAATGTTAGAATGGATAGAAGTATAAGAATGAGATGGATATTTGATTAGCCATTATTATTGAGATTGATTTAGTATTCCAACAAACCTATGATTATTTGAGATTTTATTGGATACGTGATGAGATAGGATAGATGATGTTATTTTTTCTCCTCAAATTAGGCTTAATTTCATCAGAGTAATCCTTATTTTTGATATAGAAAATAAACATAATGCACCAAGGTATTGAAAACTAGGATGGCATTGTATCTAATGCATGGAATTTGACTCTGTAAATAGATAGGAGTATCCTTATTCATACTTGACAGATAGAAACCTTGTTTGATCATGTGAAATAATGAAGCCATCGAAGTAGGAGACTAATACACAAAAGGTATGAAGAACCTAATATGTCCTAGCCATTGTTTTACTTGAGACTATCCTCATACACATAAGGAAAGTATTTGCCAAGGTTGTATCACAAGAATATCCAAAAAGCACAAAAAATGAAAGCAATGATCAATGATCCATTCCTTTCTCTCTAAATCATTTTGTAGACATCATTGAGAGATCATCGAAATGGACCAATAAGATAAATCATAAGAAAAGATCAAATGAATCAAACAGTCAATGATATTCATATCTCTATCCAAAGGATGTGTTTAAGGTGATTTCCAATGATGATGCCCGTTGTAGGAAATATATATTTGTAGGACATGTTATTGTATGTTTATTAATTCTATTTGATAGGTCGTTGATATAAATAAATGTTGATGATTTAATTAAATGTTCACATTGAGGTTTCATTCATAACCATAGAACAAATCAATATATATATAAATTACCTTGTAGAATTATGGAAAGAAGGTATATTTATCTTATAATCATGTTTTTGAGTTATTAATTAATGGTGCCTAATAAATAGGTTCACACTTATGATGCATGAATAATATATTGGAATGTAATAAATTTGTATGGACTTGTGGAAATATAATACAATAGCTAGATATGTTTAATTGGTAAAATATAAGTCCATTATTCACCCATCATGGGTGTATCATCTTTTAACCATTTTCTTCTTAATTAAGAAAGGTGGTATAATTAGTTGCATTATCACTCAAGATATTTTGTCTACATTGAGTTGAGTCAATTCAAGAAGGGATTGGTGGGAAAATGAACTAAATATTGTTGAAGCATGAGTCTATGCTAGGAAAAATGCTTGGTCAAGTCATGCATAAATGTCATGTGCATTTTTTATATGGGATGCCTAGTACAAAGAGAGATAGCTAGATGACATACTTAGGTATATTAGACCTAGGGATGAGTGAAATATTGCATATGATAGAGTCAATACATTTCACTCAGTTCTCAATTGGTATGGTGCATTTCTAGATTCCGGTATACTGATGTTAAACATGATTGGACTCTATATAGAGGTGTTTTATTTAACTTTTACAACCGCCCATGGAATAATTGAATATTGAGTACATGTTCTAGTTTAAAGATATCATGATAGTTATGAAATGTGTTCCTATTAGTAGGATAGATAAATGCTAAATTGTATTCTTTAATCCTATTAAATTAGTACATAATGATGTTGTTTCCTAATAAATACCTCTTATGCAATATCGAAATATAGATTTCCTTGAATAAGGAAACATAGGAAAGCCTTGGTAATCATTGCATAAGAATGTATACTTATAAAAAAGTATAAACACATTCTTATATATATATATATATATATGTATGTACATGTATGTATGTATGTATGTATGTATGTATGTATGTATATATTCACATACATACATGATCCATACCTTCTTTATTTAATATTGCATATTTTTATAATGCTATATTTCCATGAAGGGTGAGGTTATAAAATGCTTGTATGCATATAGATAAAATATAAATACTGATATTACTTTCATTTCTTATGCAAAACGGTGCCTTGATAGCATTGAAGATGCTTTTCTATGTGAATGTGTTCCCTGTTAATGCCTGGCATTCATGATATCCTAAATTTAGTTTTTTCAAGTTTCAAAATTTCATTAATCCAATTAGTTTTGCATTGCTAGTCTTCCTCGTGCTAGGTTAGGTATTCTTCTTTCAGGAAGAATTACGGGGAAGTGAATCATTGCATGATAGGGTGGAAATGCGCTCCAACAATGTTCTCACCCTCGAAGTGGATGAAGGAGTTTGAAGGTTGAAAGAATCTTGTCAAGAAGTTCCATGTTATGTTACATTTGTATAATTTTGTACTCGACCATGAGGTCTATTGTAAGAGATTCATTCATGTATGTTTACCATAATATTGGCATATGTACTTCAAAATTTTCTATCTAATACAAACCCTCAAGTTTCTATTTTTGAACATTGGACACACATCACTTTTATATGCATGTTGAAGTGTAATTTGTGAGATTTTTTATCACCCAGATCCTAGAGAGGGAAAGGTGAGAGCTACGGTGTAAGGGGATCTATGCAAGTAATGGATGCAATAATGCTAACTAAAATGATACCTCCCACTTTATGATCACCCAATTCCCATTATGGGAAAGGTGAAAGCATACGATGGTTGGCTTACAATTAAGAAACTTGGCTAAGCTACCACTTCTTCAGTGGGACGAGTAGAGAAAATCAAGTATATGAAAGTAACAAGAGCACTTAGCGGCAAGCCAACCACTTCCACTTTTTAGCGGGTATCAAGAAAGTAAAGCACTTGGTGGCAAAGCTAGCCACTTCCACTTTTCAATGAGCAACAAGAAAGAAAATAGAAAACTCAACCACTTATTCAGTGGGAGTGAAGTACAATAAGAAAAAGGCTCAACCACTTATTTAGTGGGGTAAGTATCCAAAAAAATTGAAAGTAAAGAGCTAAATGGTACAACCATAACAACATTACAATATGAAGTCTAGTATAATTTTTCATGTGATAAATATGGAAATATGATTTCTCAATGAATCAAATATCAATCCTTGCAACATAACAATGATTTAGGCATCATGAAATATGAGAGAACAATGAGTATACCAGGTTTGATATATTGTAACAATAGTCTAATTTTCTTGGATAATGAATTTGAAACACCAACCAACACCCCTTCAAATGCTCATAACTCTCCAAGTACTCATCAAAATGAACTCAAATATTTTGAAAAGGGTAGAGTAGGCCTGAGTGTCCAATATCAAGCTGCAAAACACCTTGAACCAAGCAATATAACTTAAGCATGGATCCCAAGGCACCTCAATAAGGTTTGAACTCCTTAGAAAGGTTGACCTCTACTCAAAAGTTAGATTCTCTACTAAAAATAACCAAAACTATGCAAGGGGTCACCCAGGTATGAGGAAGCCACAAAAACAATACCCACAAAAATATCTCAACTCTTTTGTTTAGTCTGAGAAAAATGTGAATCAGCCATACATAAATCGACAACAAGAAAAACCCAACAACACTCCAAAATGATCTCCAAACTACAAACTAACACACGCCCACACCAAAAAATGCTAGAAAACATCAAACCAAACAAGAACATAAAGCATAAAGAAATCCATCACTAATGTCCATGCTATTGCAACCTCTGAGTGAAGTTGCAACCACTATTTAGCTAGGAGTTGTCTCACAAACTTGAAACTGAAGTAATCTTGGAGGGGTATCGTCCTCAAAGCCCAAGAGTTCTGTCACCAATCCAACAACACTTCATTATCATCAAATTGTGTATCTAAATGAGAGGAGGAGAGGCAAATATATAAGCTGGACAAACCTAGAAGTTCAAAAAAAATTTCCCTCCAAAAAGGGATGCCAACCCTAGGATTAATATAAAATTTAATTAGAATCATCTTTGACCATGACTTAGACATCCACTTTGGCTAGGCATCAATTTATCATTTAAAATATGTAAAGTCGCCAAGAAGGGAATCTAGCACACAAGTCCCACTTTTAAAACAACTTAAGTTGCTCAACTTAGGCATGGGGACCAAAAAACAACTCAATCATAAAACATAAATTTAAGTTGCAAACCTTCCATTTTCATACTCCAAGATGTTTGGGAGAGCCACTGCTAAAAAGTGCATTGCCACATTGCCAGAAATAGAAACCAAGTGTTGAACTACTATCATAGCCCACTGCTAGAAATAACACTTGCTAAAAATAATATGTGACTCCAAACACCATATGATCACATTCTAGGTAGCCATCGTAACTTACTAAAAATAGTAAGCCTAAAAATTGAAACAACTAAAAATAGTAGTGACTGCCCACCAAAGCTCTCTGAAAACCTAGAAAGACCCAAAAAACATATTGGAAAACTCCCATAAAGAAATCCTAAAATACTACCATGAAACCTCCAAGAAAATAGGAAACCCTAAAAACTACCTCTAAATAGCCTATGGGCCTCCAAAATAGGCTAAAAGTCTTATAAAGGACTAGGAGTGAGAAGGGGACATTACATACCTCCAATTATAGACCATGATCATTCCATAAAATTAATACGAGGAAAAATTCCTCCTAACATTAGATCTTATTGCTATCCATATGAACATAAGGAAAAAAGAGAAAAACAAACAAAGAAATATTGGATTCAGAAATTGTTCATCCTAGTAAAAGTGCTTATTGATTTATTCCTAGTATTTATGGTTAAAAATAAGAAATTCATAGAGAATGTGCCTATATTATAGGGAGCTCAACAAGTTCACTCTTAAAGATAAGTTTTCTATTCCTATTATTGATGAATTATTTGATCAATTAAAGGGTACAATTTTCTTTATTAAGTTAGATTTACATTCGAATTATCATCAAATTTCAATAAAAGAAGTGGATATACATAAAACTATCTTTAGAACACATGAGAGTAATTATGAATTCTTAATTATGTCATTTGATCTCATTAATTCCTTGTCAATTTCTTAAAACCCCATGAACTTAGTGTTCCACTCGTTTATTTGGAAAATAGGTTAGTGTTCTTTTATGACATCTTCATCTATAGTAAAATTTGGTAAGGATATTTATAATGTGTAGATAATATATTACAAGTGTTCAAAGATAATCAACTCCATGCAAAACAATCCAAGTGTGTCTTTGCGGTGAAAGAAGTCAAATACTTAAGACATGCAGTGTCACTTGAAGGTATTAAAGTGGAACCTAATAAGATTACAAGAGTAAAAGAGTGGACAAGACATAAAACTATCAAAAAATTTAGAGGATTTTTGGGTCTAACATGATGCTATAGAAAATTTATTCATATTTATGCTTGCGGAGGAGCACCCTTAACAACATTATTGAAGAAGGATTATTTTTGATGGTCAAAGTTACCCACCCAAGAGTTTCAACAACTAAAATATCTAGTTAAATAATGAAATCAATACTCAATAGGAAGACGTTTCAAAGTCAGGATAGGTCATGAGAGTCTAAAATATTTTTTAGAGCAATAACTATCTTTATAAGAGCAACAAAATTGGGTTACCAAGATGCTAGGGCATGACTTTGAAATTATTTACCAAAGGTAAAGAGAATATTGTTGTTGATGCCCTTTCTTGAAAAGAAGTAGAGGAAACCAAGATTTTTGTCTTTTCTTTATTACAACTTGAATGGTTAGAAGTTGCTTGATAAGAATGGAAACATGATCCTCCATTAAAAAAGCTCTTTCAAAAACTTCAAAATGACTAATGTTCTTTAGATAAGTATTGTGATCAAGTGTTTGAACCTATTCTAAATGTGCAAGACAACTAAAATGCAATATGGAAAATACAAAGAACACCTCAAAGATTAGCCTAAGGAATTGATAACACAAAGAAATGAGATAAAAGAAGATAACAAATGGTTATACCTTCTTTGTGTTGTTGAAATACCTTGGTTGGCCCTTGATGTTTGAATGCTTGTATGCTCCTTGGATTGCAAATGAGACTAAAGATGCAAGATGAGATGCAAGATGGTTGAAAATGGATGATTAATGGATTCAAGTGCTATGATGGAGGTAAAATATGCAAATTGGCTAAGTATGGCTTCAAATGGAAAAATGTAAAGAGTTTGGTATCAAATGCATGAGGTCCCTAAATGAGAGGAAAAATGGGGTATTTATAGAGGAATTTGAATTCTCCAGAGAATTCAACGGTTGAGATTAAGCCACCAAGGCCAAGATGAAGGGATATGGTGAGTTGAGGACTCACAAGCCCTCACATTTTTACATGTGGAGGCTGAAGTGGTTGAGGATATGATGATGTTTAAGTGAGGTGGAAGGAGAGTACATGATGTGGAGGAAGGACATGTACCTTGGAAGTACATTGCGAGATGAAAAGATTCCTTGGAGGAATAAATGTGAATTAAAAATTCACATGCTTGGAAGAATCCCATGGACAAGAAAGGTTCCAAAAAGGGAAGAACTTGTCCTCATGTGACTTAATGTGACAACTCAAATATTCTAGAAGATGCATGGGAAAAGGGGATTCTAGAAGGAATAAATGTGAATTAAAAATTCAAATGGGGAAGAGAGAAGTCTTGGATGAATAAAAATAAATTAAAGATTCGTTGGGGGATGGGGAGAGTTGACCAAGGTACCGATTAGGCTTAATTTATGAGTAATTAGAGGATAATTAAGGGTTAATAAGGATTAGAAGCCAGCTTGCAAAAGTTGGAGGATGTGACACATCCTAATCAAGGATTATGCATGTGCATATCCCTAATGAAGAGATTAGGAGATGGATTAGGATTAGATGAAAATGATGGAGGATGTGAGGAATTAAATAAATGTAATATTTATTTGATTCATTTGATGAAAAGGGAATTAAGGAGGGTAAGGTATTTAATTATTAAATACCTTAGGGATTTGGTAGAATTAAGACTATTAATTAAATAATAGTAATATTACTTAATTAACTCGGATAACAGGATGTTTAGATGAAAACTGATAAATTTGGATAAATTAAGTGTCCAAAATTAGGTGTCTACATTTTTCCCCTCTTTGAGATGGTGTTACGAGGTAGCATCATTTCAAAGAATATTAAAATATAGAACCCAAAAGAAGATGGTTAGATTGGAAAAGATGCCATAGTCATCAAAGGGATGACTAGGAAGAAAGGTGACGGGAGTGGTGATGAAGGTTATGGATTGAGGATGCCCCCTCAAGAGGACATGTAGGTTGAAGAGAACATGGGTGTGCTCTCGAAATGGATGATGTGATGCAAGGGGAGATGAGGAAGATGATGAAAATTGATGGACAAGAGAAGAGGATAAGTGATAGATCGATGAAGCACAAATGGATTTTAGGACAAATATGATGTTGGCCCAATCAAGGTACAAGCTAGAAGGGTTTGATGATGGATGAAGTGTTGTCAATGAGGGAATGAGAGATCCTAAAATATAATGAGGATAGGGAAGGATACATCCCAATGAGTGGTATTGATGAGGGAAGGACACATCCCAAAACACCACTAAAGGATAGGGAAGAATACCTCCTGATGATGATGATGAAAGTGTTGTTGACGAGGGAAGGATACATCCCCAAAAAACACCAAAGGGATATGGAAGAATACGTCTAGATGATGATGATGATGATGGGATTGAGGCTTGTAAAAAGACTGGGAACAAGACCAAGGATATGATTAGATGATTTGTGCTAGATTGAATGGGGGATGATTGGATTGGGATGTGAGATAGATGAAAGGAATAAAAATGATGATGGAAAAGATGCTTAGAATAACCAATCTATATTATTCTAAGAAGATTGAAGAAATGATGATAAGAGATTGGATGGATAGAGGAGGGAGAGTAAGGAAGGATGAAGGGATGGGGGGGGGTTGTGATAGATAAGAGGATGGGGGATACATGCAACACGATGGAATGGAAAATGAAATGCAATCCTAATGCAATTTTCCATCTTCAGAGCACTGATTTTTTCCATAGCATAAGACACAATATGCCAAGGTATGGAGAACCAAGGCTGATTTGTGTCTAATGCTTAAAATAAACACAAAAAACAAGAAGGCCATCCCAACACCCCAAATTCATGAAGACCTTGGTTGGGCTAGGTATTGGAATAACCACAAGCATAAAAGGATGCCTCAGCATAACACAAGACCTCAGGGATCTTGGTGGGTACTACATGGGACAACCAAGAAGACAAAAATAAACAAAAGATCATGATATGCCCCTATGTTTATTAGTCAAATCACACCATGATATGATGGAATCATGATGGATCAAGGCGACCATGACAAGTGATGATAGGGAGCTCAAATGATGAACAAAAACCAAAAGCATCAAAAGATCACAATAAATTTCAAATGTCCTTTGCCATAGGATCAACAGGGTGGATGGGTTTGATGAGGCCTGTTAGGAAGGATGCATCTTGTTGAGACCAAAGATGATGGCTACTAAACTAAAAGATCATTATGACGTGGGATGCCCAAAATTGATTGGATCTCATGATACTAGTGGATCTCATTTGTTAAGAATTGGCTAGATAAGGGAATAGCTTGATGACATGGCACAAGAGATGAGACAAAAGACTGACACACCCTAGAGACCTAGGGGCTCAGGGGCCGATCAAAGATTATCCTTGCCTGCATGAAAGCGCAGAGCCCTCGTAGTTCAATAAAAGACCATGGATGAAAGTGGAAAGAGGAAAATGGAGACCAATGATGGATGATAGGACTAGACAGTAAAAAGAGCCATGGGAGCGGATAAAATGATAGACCTTTCCTACATGAAAGCACAGGGGCAACGTAGTTCGACAAAAGGAAAAAGATAAATGGTGGATAAGGGATGATGTGATAACCACGATAAGTGGATAAGATGATGGGATTGATATGATGAGACAGGATAGACCTGGTGGAAAAGATTGAATGATGGTGATTATGAAGTTCATGGATGGGATAGTTATCCAAATCATCAAGGGATGAATTGGGATGAGCACATGATGGAGAGATGAATGATAAGAAGTGATAAAAGATTGGAAAGATGTGCAAAATAAATGGTAGTGATAACGAGGAGATAGATGGCCTTGGATTGCATGGGGAGAAGCCTATAGCTAGATACCAATGAGCGGGGATTATAAGATGGGATGGGGAGATAGGGATGGGGGATGAAAAGGATAGGAAGATAAGGATGGGGAGATGGAAAGGAGGTGATGATGGATGGATAAGAAGATATGGATGGGGAGACAGAAGGGAATATTTGGGTAGGTAGGAAGACAAAGATGGGGATAGGAAAGGGATTGTTTGGATGGAGGAATAGGAGGATAGGGATGGAGATATGAAATGGATAGGAGGATAAGGATGGGGATATGGAAGGGATAGGAGGATAAGGATGGGGATATGAAAGGGATTGTTTGGATGGAGGAATAGGAGGATAAGGATGGGAAGACGAAAAGCTAGATAGGATCGATGAATGATGTCTCCAAGGACTTATGTCACAAAGGAAATAGATTCCCCCACTCTAGATATGTCATGTGTGATAAGGCAAAGTGGGCGAAAGACAAGTGGATGGGAATATAAAGGAGATAGCTAGAGGAGGATAGGATGGGTGGACGAGGGAGTTTGATGAATGAAGGTAGAATTCCTGGATAGGGAAGGGATACTGATGGTAGCATGACAAATGGACAAAGAAGGTAGATGGATGTGGATAAGGAATAGGATAGTGTATGGATGAGGGGAAGGTATGCCAAGAGGTGTCCAAAGCATGTATATATGTTTGTCCCTAGCTATTTCAAGATCACAAGGAGAATGGAGGGATCAAGATAAATGGGATATGACATGAAGGATGGGTAAGATAGGGGGGATAGAGGAGATGGGTGAAGGGGATGCAGTTGCCCCCAAGTGTAGAAGTAAACTGAATGGGGGATTTATGCATGATGTATGTTTACCAGGTTTTCATCATGGTACTTATCCAAGGAACTTTTTTTCCAAGTTTTCACCATTGGATGAATGATTTCTCTTTACTATTTTTGTTTTTGACCATTTTTTTCTTTTTTTTCTTTTTTTTGTATTTTTTTGGATTTTTGGATAGAATGTGAGTGGAGATGGATAAGTATAGGGAGGTGGATAAGCATATGCGGAAGACATGTGATAAGGATATGGATGAAAGACTCAAGCATCAAATTACATATGAAGTATTAAGAGCCCATGTTTGAAGCGACTATTAGATGTTGGTACAACCTTATTAGGATAAGCGGATTATGCAAGGGAGTGGATTAGAGGGACTTGATGTGGGGGATATGTGAGATAATGTCTAGGATTTTGGAAAATGTATGGATGGAACGATGGGGTGGATGCGTGATGGGGAGATTTGTTCAGGACCAACATTGGCACATGTGGTGGGGGGTGTGAAAGGATAGGAGGATTAATGGTTGGATGATGTGGGGATAAAGGAGGGTGTAATGGAGGATGTGGGGATAATGAAGGAGAGGTGATAGAAAATTTTGGGACATAAGGACCCAAAATGGATTTAGGAGATGGAGGATTTGCATGATTAGCTTTTGGAGTGGCAACTTTGGATGTGTTTATGGATATAAGGACCCAAAACAGACGTAGTGGGTGGAGGGACATAAGGACCCAAGATGGATAGAGTAGATGAAGGATGGGGGATGGTGGATGGAGGGATGTAAGGACCCAAAACGGATGGAGTAGATGAAGGAGGAATATGAATGGTTGTTTTGAGGTGATACAATGGAGGAGGAGGGATGGCAACATATGATCTGGTGGAGCAATGGGAGGAGCCTCTTATCTTTTTAGAAGAGGATAAGGGAAGATGTGTGGAGGTTGTACTAACATTCTTGGATTGCGAGTTGCGAGTAGTACATCTAAGACCCTGCGTATACAAATGTTCTTTATCTTGTATGGGCTCTATAATACCTTGCTCATGAAGGCCTAAACCTTTTCCTTAATAGTTCATTCTCTTGAGCATTCAATCTAAGATAGGATTTTTGTTATTCTAGAAGAATGATGTGAGTACATTATTAGGTGGAAGAGGAGGGTTGGTGTATATGCTTTGTTTTTCTTCTACGAGGAGACCACCTTGGAGGAATGAGAGGGGACCAAGGGGATATGGAATAAGCGGTGATGGAGGATCATGAGATGGAGATGATGGGGTAGCAACATCCTGATCAGGTGGAGTAACTGGTAAGGGATCAGGAGAGGAATTAGGTGATATGATAGGATTGGAATTCATGGTAGCAGGTGATAAGGGCTCATGTGATGGAGTGATTGGATCTAGAGTGTCAAGGGGATCATGGGTTAGAATGGATGGACTATGAGCTTGAGATGGACTAGATGGGATTGGGGGATCTTGATGTGGAGGAGGGGATATGGTGGTATGCTTTGGATCAAACTCTTGGCATGACTATTCTAGTGGGGATGGTATGATAACAGAGTGTTGGAGGGACTCTTCAAGTGGGGGGGATGGAAGTATGGAGGATTCATGAGGTTCATGGAAATGGGTTTCAGTGCTACTAGGAGTGGGAGGAGTGGATTGGATTTGGGTATCTTGGATGGATTCAATGGATCTAGGAGTAGAGGGAGTGGATTGGACTTGGGTGTCTTTGATGGATTCAATGGATTCAATGGGTTCGATGGTTTCAATGGTTTGAGCAGTGCTAGGGGTGGTAACAACAATGATAGGTGTAGTATGGAGAAGGTTATCATCACTAGTGATCGTGGATGATGGATTGGGATGGCATGGTTCCATGACTTCAAGATGTGGAGTTGGGGATGGCTTCTTTGTCATGAGTGCTTGGAGAACTTCCAAAATGAGAGACTTGCATATAGTTGGCTTGGCTGGGGTGGTGGAAATGGATGAGGGATTATGGATTGGTGGACTAGGGTTAGATGGAGGAATGGGATTGGATGTAGGATTGGGAGTAGATGGAGGACTAGGATTGGATGGAGGGTTAAGGATATTGGAATGGTGAATTAGGATAGGGGGACATGGATTGTGGATTAGGACAAGAGGATACAAGTGGTGTAGTGGGACAAGAGGATGTGGGTGATGGATTATAATAAAGGCATTGGGATGGTGGAGTAGGATGAGGAGATCTGGATGTAGGATTAGTATGGGAAGATTGGGAAAGAGGATTAGGATAGGGGAACATGAATGGGAGATGGTAATAAGGGTATTGGGATGACAGATTAGGATAAGATGTGGGTATTGAATAAGAGGATGATGTAGGTGGGGAAGGGGAAGATACTGGATATCCCTTGTCAAAGGTAGCATAAGGAGCATGATTAGGCATGGATGAAGACATAATGGGATAGCTCAAAGGAGTAATTGGATTTTGGAAAGTGGGCAGAGAAAGCTTACTATTGATGATAGTGTCAAGGGGACCTATGTCATATATCTCTTGATCAACAAGACTTTCGTTATCATCGTCAACGTAATTAGGGTTTCCCTTGACTACTATTGATGGAGGATAAGGATTCATGATGATGAAAGGATAAATAGAATGGATCAAAGATTTTGGATGGAGATAGACTAAAGCTCAAATTGGGATTTAGGTCAAGCTCAGATCAAGATTGGATTAAAGCTCAGATTAGGATGATTGGATGGTGCAATGGGATTGATTTTGATTATTAAAGGATGACTATGACACCAAATTTTATTTTAGATGGAAACAGATTGATAGGTTCGAAGGTGATTGGATAGGGATGTGATTGAATTGGATAAGATTAATTGATGATTAATAAGATCAAATGATGGATAAGATAGGATGACGAGAGGGATTGGAAAACCCCATTCAAAGATTACCCTAGGTGACTTAGAATACTGATTGATTAGATTAAAGGATAAATGGATGATTGCGGCACCAAATCCACCTTGAGATTGAAAGTGAATTGATAGGGCCGACGGTGATGATTAGCTTAGGATGGATAACAATCCTAAGCAGATGTTGATGATGATGATCAAATTCAAACACCTAGGTCAATTCGGATAATAACTTTTGAAACGATGTTCAAGGGATTTGGATGGGGAAAATGATTGATTAGATCGGGTAGATGGAAGATAGGAGTGGGTAATGGATGATTGGATCTACGAAATAGATGATTGGATGGAAGAACGAATACTCTAATCGAGTAAACAATCACTCAAAAGGGGAGACAGACTCTCAGAATGAGGAGATAAAAGCTTGAAATGGATGAACGGGTACTCAAAAAAAGTAAATGAATAATTGAGAGGGGTGAACGACTACTCGAAATGAGTAAACGACTGCTAAGAATGGATGAACAACTCTTAGAATGGGGAGATAGAGGCTCAGAATGGATGAATGACTACCCGAAATCAGTAAACAATTGCTCAGAATGAATGAATGACTCTCAGAATGGAGAGACGAAGGCTTGGAACGGGTGAATGTTTACTCGAAACAAGTGAACAGGTGAACCGGATGGGTGAATAGCTCTCAGAACAGAGAGAACAGGTGAACGGGATGGAGGAATGACTCTCAGAATAGAGTAAATGATTGCTAAGAATGGATGAACAACTCAAATTGATGGGGGACTCACTCAAAAAGGTGGTAATAGGCGAAAACGACTGAGAACGACCAAAAATGATGGAGAATGATTGACGAAATGACCAAAATGACAAGAAAAAATGCTCATTGTAAGGTTGGAATCGATGAATGGACTGATTAAATGGAAGAAAAAATTGGATATGCAATAAGAAAATTCACCCAAATTGATTGGGGAATCACTCAAAAGGGTGGTAATATGAAAAAATGACTGAGAACGGCCAAAAATGATGGAGAATGACTGACGAAATGACCAAAATGACAAGAAAAAATGCCCATTTTAAGGTCATGTCTAGGGGCAGGTCCGCCCCACTACAGTAAACGAGAGGGAAAGTCTACCCCTCTGTGAGTAGGTCTGCCTATCCTAAGGAGAACAGGAAAGAACGATAAAAAATGACAAAGAACGACTGATAGAATGACCAAAATGACAAGCAAAAACACCCATTTTAGGGTTGGAATGGATGAATGGACTAATTGAATGGAAGACAAAATTGGCTATGCAAGAATAAAATTCACCCAAATTGATGGGGAACTCACTAAAAATGGTGGTAATAGGTGAAAACAGCTGAGAATGACTGAAAATGGCAAAGAATGGCTGACGAAACAACCAAAACGATAAGCAAAAACACCCATTTTAGGGTCTTATTTAGGGGTAGGTCCGCCCCACTATTGTAAACTAGAGGGAAAGTCCACCCCTCTATGGGAAAACTCATGAAAAATTGTTGTTTCTAAGTCTTGGAGAGGAGAACGACTCTCAAAATGGATGAACAAAGGTTCAAAACAAATGAACAATTCTTGGAACAAGGATAGCAATAACCTAGAGTGGAAGAATAGCTATTGGAATGGGTGGAAAGAGGCTCAGAATGACTAAATGAAGATTTGGAGTGACTAAGCAAAGGTTTGGAATGGCTAAATGAGGTTTAGAATGGTCAAATGGAGGTTTGAAATGGGTAGATGAAGGTTCAGAATGGTCAAATGGAGGTTTGGAATGGCTAAATGAAGGTTCAAAGGTTTGGAATGACCAAAAAAGGCAAAATTGAGTGTTCAAGGGAAAGTTCGCCCCTCTGCAGTAAGCTACAGGGGTGTATCTGCCCCACTGCAGTAAACAAGAGGGCGTGACCGCCCTTCTGCAACAATCAGGAGGGTGTGACCACCCTTCTGTGGTAAACAAGAGGGCATGACCACCCTTTTGTGGTAAACAAGAGGGCATGACCACCCTTTTATGGTAATCAGGAGGGCGTGACCGCCCTTCTGCGACAATCAGGAGGGTGTGACCACCCTTCTTCGGTAAACAGGAGGGTGTGACCACTGTTCTGTGATAAATAGGAGGGCATGACCACCCTTTTGCGGTAAATAGGACTTGGTTTAGATGGAAATGACTATGACAAGGACTTAAAATGATGATGATAAAGCTAACTTGTCAAAAAATTTACTGGTTTCTCACAAGAAGACACTTCAAACAAGCATAATTCTATGATTAGTGTTAAGGGTATGGCCAACAAAGGTCTTAATCTAGGATGTACAAGTCTTCTAGGGAGTCCTTAATATACTCTCGGTACGTGAGGCACAACCGTGAACAACAACCCGTCACAAGTGTGAGTTAGGAACCCCAGTGAGATACTGAAAGGTTCAGACCAACTCTTCATGTCTATCTAGGTATCACCCTAACTTCAACGCTCCACCAGACACGATGTGACTATATTGGGGCACAACTTTGGCTCTCCCCCCTTTAAATACCCCACCGGTACACGTGGTTGGAATCATCCTTTGGGGTGATGAAATCTCGAAGTAGGTCCCACTAGAAAGAAGGCACTAATCGTTTCCAACTACTCCCTAGGCTCACATGAAGTGTAAGGGGAAAGTAAAAACAAACTAATTCCCCCTTTGGGTAACACAGAAGGATAGACACAAAAATCAATGGATATTACTTCCCCTAATTAAACTATGTTCTTAGATTAACAAAAACAACAATGATAGCTTTTAAAATCTGAGCAAACGGATGGCCCTGCAAGTAAATATTAGTTGTTTTATCCTTCGTTCTTCATCAATTACACAAGAATATGCTGTAAAATTTTAGCAAAAATGAAAATATCATTGCAACAAACAATATTATGGGGTTGGAATATGAAAATGACAAAAAAATGGTAGCAAAAATGAAGCTAAAACGGTCGTTTTACCTCTCAAACTATGTTGTTTTGGGGTGTATTGATCCAGGGGACAATTTTTCAATGAAAATTAAAGTGTTCCCAATGCTCCATATTTCAGCTCCATCAGAAAGAGAATGACGTCCTGGTTCCAACGCAACTTGAACGGGGCAAAAAGGACTCCGTTTGTGCAAGTTGCGGCCAGCCAAACTTCCAGTCAAACTGGCTTTAGGGGCATCCAAAAGGTGAAAAAAATAATCATCTCAGAAATCGATGAAATCAGCGTCATCGCGAAGAGCTCGTCGAGACGATTCCGATGGCGTTCGTTTCGTCAAAATCCGACGTCGCTTGCTCAAGATACAAGCAGTCAAAGTTTTGAGTTGACTTTCTAGCTGATTGTACGGATGATGACGTCAGTATATCATCCGTACTGTACGGAATCCATATGGACGAATTCGGCCGAGACACGTGGCAAGTGACTCAGCTGTACGGACCAATCATATGTTGACACGTGGAATCCGTCGAATGACGTGGCAGACAACTCGGCAACAGTCGGCAGACATGTGGCATCAGACGTGGCAAAGTCTGGCGAATGGCGTTCTGACATGTGTCATCCAGTCAGCATACGGGCTTATCTTGTCATCAGACAGCGTGGCAGGTTTTGACGAATGATCGTTTGACACGTGGCTTGCTCTCGATGGTCGGCATGATTTTGTCCATCCGCAAGGTTGTTGGGTTTGTTTCAACAAAATATAAGTGTTGGCCGGGCTCGACCCCACGATCTGCGCCCGGGTAGCCGATGGTTTCGGCCGTTAGACCACGCACAACTGATTTAACCATGTGTGGAGAGCGGTTTTATTTGTTTAGTAAATATTGAAGATTTGTTTTTAAAACCAAACGGCCGGGGGTTTGAACCCGCGCCGGCCGGGCTAACAAAAAAGATATTAACCACTGCGCTACGCAAACACTCTAAAATATAAGTGGCTTCGGTTCTTTTTATTGAGTTGTTGTTAGCCGATCCATAACCAAATGGCCAAATAAGGCCAAAACAAAGAAAACAACCTAAACCACCTGAAACCAAAAGATGTCAGAGGATAAACCAGTCATGATACGAACTGATCAGGGAAGATATGCATTTATTTTGGTTGTTAGGCCTAATTAGGCAAACTTTTTGTATAAAAGGAGGGGTATAGGCCTTTGTTTTCCAAGTCTAGGTGGAGATAGCGAGAGAATGCTCGAGAGATTGAAGACGTTTCTGCACATCAGAGTAATGCCATGCTGCTGTGCTTGAAGGAGATAGTCTTGAAGCCATTGTAATTGAATTTGGAGCTAATCGGATCGGTCCTCCATTGGAGAGGGACCCGGAGACGTAGTCCTTAGGGACGAACTCCGTTATCAATTGTGGTTTCATCTCTCTATTTCTTCTCTCTTTCTTTCTCAGTTCATTATCTTGGCATTTACTTTATGTTATGTTCATTTATTCATTTGAGCATTTAATTATGTAATCATTTATGTAATCGTTGTAATAATTGATCTTTTACGTTACGCATTCTGTAAGCAATTAGTCCTAGATCCTAAATAGATCAAGTTGGTATCAGAGCTTTGTGTGTGGCTTGTATTGCAATTTGAATGCTAACGAGATCCAGGTTGCAACGAGGCGAAGGAGAACTTGAAGAATACAATCCAGAAATCGGAAGACGAAGAGCTAATCAACCATCACAGATGGAAGCAAAAGAAGGTGGAAAAAGTTCAGAGCTTAGTGACAAGGATTTTCAGAAGCTATTTCTTGACATGAAGGCAATGGTGGACGAACTTTATGCTGAAAAGAAGAAGCATGAAAAGGGAGGTTCTTCAAAGCACAAGAAGCAGGAAGATCAGAAAGACACAGAGGGGAAAGCTCCAAAAACTCCTTCTCTTCCATCTTCTCCCTCTTCTTCTTCTCCCCCTTCTTCTCCTCCTCCTTCTCCTTCTTCTAATGTAAATCCATTTAAGAGCAAGTCTAAGCCTGTAATTAAGCTTGATGTAAAATTTGAGTTACCTAAATACTGTGGGGAGTTAAATCTTTGAGAAGTTAGGCGATTTGGGTCCAACAAGTAGAAAGAATCTTGTAGGATTCAAGGCCTAGTAGAAGATGCTTCTAGGATTCAATTAGCCACTCTCCGGTTGGGAGGTACAGCTCTCTGGTGGTAAAACTCATGAAGGAAATTGCTGCATGCCATGGTTAGTTAATATCCTTAGATTTGTTTGCTTCCTGCCCTTAACAATTCTATCTATCCTTTAGGTTACATGCAACAGTTAACCATGAATTGGCAAACCTTTAGACAAGGTAAGGGGCAGTCTGTCCAGGAGTATACTCATGAGTTTAGGAAACGGGCCATTGCTCTAAATGTTCCCTTGTATACCCAAGACACATTACTTAAGTATATTGGTGGTTTACATTCTTACCTTAGGCACACTATTTTGATGTTGAGTCCCAACAATCTAGACGAGGTGTCTGTTCAAGCTACTCATATAGAGTCAAGGGGTAAGAATACTTTTAGTGATAACTTTTCCAAGAAGCCATCTAAGTTCGAGGGTAAGTCTAAAGGGAAAGAAAAAGACAAAGATAAAGGCAAAGGGAAGAAAACAGCTACAGCTAAGAAAGAGGGTGAGAAACCCACATGTTCCCATTGCAAGAAAGAGGGGCATGATGATTCAAGATGTTGGAAGCTTCATCCTGAGTTGAGGCCAAAAAGATATGGAGGTGATAAAGGCAAGCAAAAGACTACTGCAATGATTCAACAAGATCTTGGTTCAGACTCCGGAGATGAGACAAAGATTGTTGCTACCGAAATCCAAGGTAAAAGGAAAGGTATATCTCTCTCATCTGATGCAAGTTTTTCTAATGCCAGTGCAAGTACAAGTAAAGAATCTTCTCCTAAGGTTGATAAGCAAAGAAATGAATTGTTTCACATTCGTGTTGTAACAAAACACACTAAGATTGATACTCTACTGATACGGGTTCACAAGTAAACTTAATATCTGAAGAAGTTTAAAGAAACTAATTTGACTACAACACCTCATCCGAAACCATATCCACTGGATGGGTTTGCGATGATGCTCAACTACAAGTAACTAAACAATGTAAATTTGAGATTTGCTATCACTGCAAACTTTGTAGATGAGGTAGAAGTCGATGTGGTCCCTTTGGATATTTGTGGGCTTGTGTTAGGGAGTCCTTATCTTTATGACAGAAACAATCTTTTATAGGGGGGAGAATAAGTATCATCTTTTAAAGATGGGGTAGAATACATTGTACGGGCACATAAGGTGAAGACTAATCTTACACTAGTTAATGCTGGTCAAATGAAGAGGTTGGTCAACTCAAGTAAAAACTTTGTATTGATGCTTGTAAAAGCCAAAGAAGATGATAAATCTGAGGTATTCAGTCGAACTTTGAAAGATCATGTAAGTCATGTAAAGAAAGTCTTTGATGTATTGAGAGAAAAATTGTATGTAAAGAGATGTCTAAATGCGAATTTGCTAAGACATCCTTAGTGTACTTAGGCTTTATTGTAGGGAGGATGGTCAATTGAAAGTAGACCCTGCGAAGGTCGAAGCTATTGTAAAATGGCCTAAGCCAAGTACAGTCACAGAGGTCAGAAGTTTCCTAGGTGCAGTTCAGTACTGGAGAAAGTTTATTGCAAACTTCTCTTTTATAGCATCGCCATTACATGCATTAACCAGTACAAAAGCAACTTTTCAGTGGGGAGGTCCACAACAGAAGGCTTTCGACACTTTGAAGGGAAAGTTGAGCACCGCACCAGTTTTGGCCTTACCAGATCTACATCAACCGTTTGAGATCGAGACAGATGCGAGTGGGTTTGCCATGGGAGCAGTACTCATGCAAGGAGGTAAACTAGTTTGCTACCACTCTGAAACTTTTTCAGGAGCAATAAGTAACTATCCCACTTATGATAAAGAACTTTATGCTTTAGTTCAGAGTGTTAAAAAATGGAAACATTACATAATGGGGAAAGAAACTGTAATCCACACTGATCACCAGCCACTTCAATACTTGCACTCACAAACTAAACTGCAACAAAGTAGGCACTTTCGGTGGATGGGTTTTCTACAACAGTTTCATTTGGTTATTAAGTATAAGAAAGGTACCCATAACAAAGTAGCAGACATGCTCTCTAGACCTCCTATGATGAATGCTTTGATAATCCTTCAAAATAGTTCTATGGTTCATGAAAGTTTTCAAGAACAATATGCTAATGATGAGAACTTTAAGGATATCTATGCTGCTTTAATGAATGGTAAACATGTAGAAGAGAAAGACTATTATGTGCAAGATAAACTGTTATATCACTTGGGTAAATTATGTGTTCCAAAAGATGAACAAGCACAGGTGATTAGAGAAGCACATACCTCATTGATTGCAGGACACTTTGGGGTAAACAAAACATTGACTCAGCTGCAGAAGTATTGTTATTGGCCTCATATGCAAGAAACTGTAACTAAGTATATTAGAGGTTGTGTTATGTGTGCAACTAGTAAGCCTAGTAACAGGAAATTAGGCTTGTACACACCTCTACCTGTACCTTCTTCCATGGGAAAGTGTGTCAATGGACTTTGTTGGGGGTTACCTATGTCTAGGAAGGGACATGATTATTTGTATGTAGTAGTTGATCGGTTCAGCAAAATGTGTATCTTAATGCCATGTAAAAAGCAAGTCACTGCTGAACTGACAGCTCATTTGTACTTTCAATTTGTATGGGTTCATTTTGGGTTACCTACTTCTATTGTATCGGATCGAGATTCTTGATTCTTGGGGGAATTTTGGTCAACTTTGTGGGGACTCATGGACACCAAACTGAAGAAGAGTATAGCCTTCCATCCGCAGACCGACGGGCAGATAGAGGTTGTAAACAGGACAGTTGTGCATCTACTCAGAGGTTATTGCAGTAAGCATCCTAAGTTGTGGGATGAAAGTCTTCATTATGTGCAGCATGCCTACAACCATGCAGCACACTCTTCTACTAAAAGGTCTCCTTTTGAGACATGTTTTGGTTATGTGCCCAAGACACCGATGGATTTTACTTTTGGGAAAGATGATGTTCAAGATGAACGCCATGATGCAGAGAAGGCTTTGAAGTTCATCCAGAAAGTCCAAGCAATTCATCAGGCAGTGGAAGCACGGTTGGAACAAAGCCAAGCAAAATACAAGGTTCGCCATGACAAGCATCGCACTGATCATCATTTTCAGGTTGGAGACAGAGTTTGGTTACATATCAGCAAGGAAAGGATGCAAGGTGAAGGTAAAAAGCTTAAGCCAATTAGATATGGTCCTTTTGAGATCCTTGAGAAGATTGGTACTAATGCCTTCCGCCTCAATCTTCCTCCATACATGCATATTTACTCGGTTGTCAATGTTGAGAATTTGAAACTGTATGAGCCTCCAATGATCCTAGATGAAGTCACAGACATTCAGGTTCCATCAGTTGATGACCTTTCTCCAGAGTACATGTCAGAGTTGCCAGAAGATGTTATTCTCGACAGGAATGTCAGAACTTCACGAAGAGGAGATGTTGAGTACCTCAGAGTGGGCCTGAAGGGGATGCATCCAAGCAAATCAAGATGGATGGAGATTGGTAAAGTGAGTGAACTTTACCCTCACTTACTTTCCAAGTAATCAAGCTTTCGGAGGTCCAAAAGCTCTCCAGTGGGGAGGCCTGATCCGGGGGACAATTTTTCAGTGAAAATTAAAGTGTTCCTAATGCTCCATATTTCAGCTCCATCAGAAAGAGAATGACATCCTGGTTCCAACACAACTTGAACAGGGTGAAAAGGACTCCGTTTGTGCAAGTTGCGGCCAGCCAAACTTCCAGTCAAACTGGCTTTAGGGGCATCCAAAAGGTGAAAAAAATAATCATCTCAAAAATTGATGAAATCAGCGTCATTGCGAAGAGCTCGTCGAGACGATTCTGACGGTGTTCGTTTCGTTGAAATCCGATGTCGCTTGCTCAAGATACAAGCAGTCAAAGTTTTGAGTTGACTTTCTAGCTGATTGTACGGATGATGACGTCAGTATATCATCCGTACTGTATGGAATCCATATGGACGAATTCGGCCGAGACACATGGAAAGTGACTCAGCTGTACGGACCAATCATATGTTGACACGTGGCATCCGTCGGATGACGTGGCAGACAACTCGGCAACAGTCGGCAGACATGTGGCATCAGACGTGGCAAAGTCTGGCGAATGGCGTTCTGACATGTGTCATCTAGTCAGCGTACGGGCTTGTCTTATCATCAGACAGCGTGGCAGGTTTTGACGAATGATCGTTTGACACGTGGCTTGCTCTCAGTGGTCGGCATGATTTTGTCCATCCGCAAGGTTGTTGGGTTTGTTTCAACAAAATATAAGTGTTGGCCGGGCTCGACCCCACGATCTACGCCCGGGTAGCCGATGGTTTCGGCCGTTAGACCACGCACAACTGATTTAACCATGTGTGGAGAGCGGTTTTATTTGTTTAGTAAATATTGAAGATTTGTTTTTAAAACCAAACGGCCGGCGGTTTGAACCCGCGCCGGCCGGGCTAACAAAAAAGATATTAACCACTGCACTACGCAAACACTCTAAAATATAAGTGGCTTCGGTTCTTTTTATTGAGTTGTTGTTAGCCGATCCATAACCAAATGGCCAAATAAGGCCAAAACAAAGAAAACAACCTAAACCACCTGAAACCAAAAGATGTCAGAGGATAAACCAGTCATGATACGAACTGATCAGGGAAGATATGCATTTATTTTGGTTGTTAGGCCTAATTAGGAAAACTTTTTGTATAAAAGGAGGGGTATAGGCCTTTGTTTTCCAAGTCCAGGTGGAGATAGCGAGAGAATGCTCGAGAGATTGAAGACGTTTCTGCACATTAGAGTAATGTCATGCTGCTGTGCTTGAAGGAGATAGTCTTGAAGCCATTGTAATTGAATTTGGAGCTAATCGGATCGGTCCTCCATTGGAGAGGGACCCGGAGACGTAGTCCTTAGGGACAAACTCCGTTATCAATTGTGGTTTCGTCTCTCTATTTCTTCTCTCTTTCTTTCTCAGTTCATTATCTTGGCATTTACTTTATGTTATGTTCATTTATTCATTTGAGCATTTAATTATGTAATCATTTATGTAATCGTTGTAATAATTGATCTTTTACGTTACGCATTATGTAAGCAATTAGTCCTAGATCCTAAATAGATCAAGTATTTTCCCCACTGCAGTAAACAAGAGGGAAAATGTTACCAAAAACACAAATATCCTTGCAACAAACAATGTTAGGAGGTTAGAATATGAAAATGACAAAAAACTAGAGCAAAAATGAAGCTAAAACAGTCGTTTTACTTGTCAAACTGTGTTATTTTGGGGCGTATCCGCCCCACTATAGTAAACAGGGGGAAATCCACCCCACTATAATAAAAATGAGGT
This sequence comes from Sequoia sempervirens, assembly GCA_007258455.2. NCBI lineage: Eukaryota > Viridiplantae > Streptophyta > Pinopsida > Cupressales > Cupressaceae > Sequoia > Sequoia sempervirens. The sequence continues at coordinate 366,101,852 of VDFB02000003.1, read as the reverse complement.
AAAATGTTAGAAAAAACACAAATATCCTTGCAAAAAACAATGTTAGAAGGTTAGAATATGAAAACGGCAAAAAATGAAGCAAAAACGAAGCTAAAACGGTCATTTAACCTCTCAAACTGTGTTGTTTTGGGGCGTATCTGCCCCATTGTAGTAAATAGGGGGAAAATCCACCCCACTGTAGTAAAAAAGAGGGAAAATGTTAGCAAAAACAAAAATATCCTTGCAAAAAACAATGTTAAGAGGTTAGAATCCGAAAATGGCAAAAAAATGGAGCAAAAACAAATCTAAAACGGTCGTTTTACCTCTCAAAATGTGTTGTTTTGGGGCATATCCGCCCCACTGCAGTAAACAAGAGGGAAAATATGCCCCTCTATGACAACCTATGAGAGAATAAAGTTAGGATAAGGGTGTGTCCGCCCCTCTGCAGTCAAATGTTAGAAACAGTATTCAAATTGGGGTGTAGTCACCCTTTCGCAGTAAAATGTTAGAAAATAGAGTTCAATTTGGGGCATAGTTGCCCTTCTGCAGTAAAATGTTAGAAAAAAGAGTTCAATCTGGGGCGTAGTTTCCCTTCTACTATCAAATGGAGGGTGTATCTGCACTTCTGCAGTGAATAGGCAGGCATAATCACACTTTTGCAGTGAACAGGAGGGCGTAATCGCACTTCTGCAGTGAACAGGAGGGTGCAATCACACTTTTGCAGTGAACATGAGGGCATAATCTCACTTCTACAGTGAACAAGAGGGTTAATCACACTTCTACAGTGAACAAGAGGGCGTAATCACACTTTTGCAGTGAATAGGACGGCGTAATTGCACTTCTACAGTGAAAAAGAGGGTGCAGTCATGCCTCTGTAGTGAATAAGAGGGCATAGTTGCCCCTCTGTAGTGAACAGGAGGGCATAGTCGCCCCTCTGTGACCTGTACCTTCAAATAATCTCAACAATAGAAAAATATGAAGTAAAGGAACCCATTTGTGGGTCCCACCAGACGTGCTAAAAATGTGATCAAGTGTTTTAACATATTCTAAATTTGCAAGACAACTAAAATTCAATATGGAAAACACAAAGAACACCTCAAAGATTAGCCTAAGGAATTGATAACACAAAGAAATAAGATAAAAGAAGGTAACAAATAGTTATACCTTCTTTGTGTTGTTGAAATCCCTTGGTTGGCCCTTGAATTGAATGCTTGTATGCTCCTTGGATGGAAAATGAGATTAAAGATGCAAAATGGGATGCAAGATGGTTGAAAATAGATGATTAATGGATTCAAGTGCTATGATGGAGGTAAAATATGCAAATTGGCTAAGTATGGCTTCAAATAGCAAAATGACAAGAGTTATGATATCAAATTCATGAGGTCCCTAAATGAGAGAAAAAATGGGTATTTATAGAGGAATTTTAATTCTCTAGAGAATTCAACGGTTGAGATTAAGCCACCAAGGCCAAGATGAAGGGCTATGGTGAGTTGAGGACTCACAAGCCCTCACATCTTGACATGTGGAGGGTGAAGTGGCCTAGGATATGATGATGTGTAAGTGAGGTGGAAGGAGAGTACATGATGTGGAGGAAGGACATGTACCTTGGAAGTACATTGAGAGATGAGAAGATTCTTTGGAAGAAAAAATGTGAATTAAAAATTCACATGCTTGGAAAAATCCCATGGACAAGACAAGGTTCCAAAAAGGGAAGCACTTGTTTTCATATGATTTGATGTGACAAGTCAAAGATTCTAGAAGATGCATGGGAAACGGAGATTCTAGGAGGAATAAATGTGAATTAAAATTTCATATGGGGAAGAGAGAAGTCTTGGATGAATAAAAAGAAATTAAAAATTCCTTTGGGGATGGGGAGAGTTGACCAAGGTACTGATTAGGCTTGACTGATCAGTAATTAGAGGATAATTATGGGTTAATGAGGATTAGAAGCCAACTTGCAAAAGTTGGAGGATGTGACACATCCTAATCAAGGATTAGGCATGTGCACATCCCTAATGAAGAGATTAGGAGATGGATTAGGATTAGATGAAAATGATGGAGGATGTGAAGAATTAAATAAATTTCATATTTATTTTATTCATTTGATGAAAAGGGGATTAAGGAGGGTAAGGTATTTAATTATTAATTAATTAAATACCTTAGGGATTTGGTAGAATTAAGGCTATTAATTAAATAATAGTAATATTACTTAATTAACTTGGATAAGAGGATGTTTAGATGAAAAGTGATAAATTTAGATAAATTAAGTGTCCAAATTTAGGTGTCTACAAGTATGTTTGGAAAGAAATTCCTTATGGTATAAAGATGAAATGAAGGGAAAAGGGGGATTGTGTATCACTCCTATTTCTCCACAAATCATTCACTAATGTCTATGAGTCCTAATTGGATTGAATAACAACTTCACAAGGTGAGTCAATTTCTCAATTAGGAGGGTCCTAAGAAGGGATTCTTTCAACTTAAAGGGGTTCACCACCAAGCAAATGCTTGGAAAAAAAATGTTTGAAAACACGTTGTGATATACAAAATGACCTATAATGCAAAATGCAAGCTAAATGAAGAATGCTAATAAGGAAATTATGCAATATGGGGATAGTATATGTGTAACTGAGAAGTCTGGAGATGTCGAGAGGATTCTAGAAATGTAAAGAAGTTGTCTAGAAATGTTGTGGAGGACTAAGATGCCTAAGATGGCATATTAGTCATGTTTTTGTTTTCTGGGGCCAACACAGAGTCTTCGGATCTCAGAACAATATCTTTGAAAATATATGAAAAATAATTTTGGGAGGACTAAGAAACCCAAAGTGGTGTATTAGTCCCATTCTGAATTTCTGAAATCTTTAAATGTGATCTTGAGCTCTCAGGTCTGCACTTGCTTCCCTTCTGATCTCAAGTTTTGAATCTTTTGAATGTGACTTGTAGGTGATTTTTCATGAAGATGACAACTTTGAAATGAAACTTTGCAATTTTGACAACTTTGCACTCCAAGTGATCTTCAAGACTTCAACCTAGATTTGCAATCACAAATGTGCAAGATGGAAAAACTTGTTGTTTGTTAGTGAATGGGGGTTTGCCTTGGTGAAACCCCTTGTTGGTAATTAAACCTTGAAATAAAATAGAAATGATGAAGGAAATGGTGAATGAACAATATACAATGATAAGACTCACTAAACCCTTTTTGAGAAATTTGCAAAACTTGTGTGCAATGGTTGCAATGGATATGGATCTTGAACTAGAGATATGATCTTGAATTACTTTTCTTGAATCAAAATCCTACATCACAAATGTTAGCACAACAACACACATGATGCAAGAAAACTCCTTGATATGATGCTTGAATCTGAAAATGGCTCTAAATGCTTTATGAAATTTCTCTTGAATGCCCATGTGAACTCAATTTGATATCATGAAATGCTCTCACAAAAGACTTGGATTGAAATGAATGAATGAACCTTGTATAAATATACTTACTTATGCTTAATATCCTGAAATTACATCACACCAAGCTAATATATGAATTCATTAAATAAAGGAGGCTACATCCTGCTAGAATTTGAAATTAAATTCTGAAAATGATGCAAAGAGGACTAAGATGCCCTAGGTGGTGTCTTAGTCCAAAGTTCTAAAAACTTGGGGCACAGACACCAAAAAGGGGCCCAATCATAACATCTAGAAATCAGGGTCCCAAAATCATTAAATTATCATTTATGCATTGGAGAATTCTGGGATTAACCAAAAACAAATGTCACTCATAGGGCTTGTGGACATAAAATAGGACCAATTAAACCATAAATAAGCATAAACAAAACAAGGCAATCCCAAACAAGTGTGAAAATGCAAGGGTATGCATTTTACTACACTACATTTAGCCCCCACTTTAGTAAGAGGATGAACTTGCTTCAAACTCACACTAAAGTAGCCAACCACACAATCAAGAGGGGTTCAAGTGTAAAAATGGTAGTAAGATAGGATGACAATGATCAAGAGGGGTAATCAAGCCCCCAAGGTTGAGATCCTATGGAAAACCAACATAGACACAAAATAACAAGCATACATATGATATATAAAGCCATAATCAAATCACAAACATACACCGTCAAAGACAAGAAAAAGGAAAAAGGAAAACACTAGCAGATCAAGCTTTGACTGGTCATCCAATGCAGTGGAATAGGTCTAGGCTATTTGTCCAAAAAGGCTTACAAGTGGAATACAATGTCCACTATGCAAACAAAATGCATGCTCAAAAGGGCTAGTGGGAGCTCGTTGTCCACTAGGTGAGCTCTAGGAAGTCCATATCAACGCCATACCCCCATGATTATGATAAGGACAAAAGAAAAAAATGCACACTCACACGGGCTAGTGAAGCTAGGTGTTCACTAGGTGAGCCCCAAGGAGACCATATCAAAACCATACCTCCATGACTTTAATAAGGCACAAAAAGGAAAATGCAACAAGAAACAAAAAATTGTTCAAAGGGATTTTTCACAGTTTACGTGAGGTCTTACTCTTAGGGGACATTGTTTCTAATGTCTCAAGAGAGGACCAATCAAAGGATAAGAGATTCACATCTTAGGGAATGGAGTGTGTTGCATCACCACTAAGAGGAATATAATATGCTAAGATAGATCACACTCCTAAAGGACATTACTCACAATGTCACCACAAAGAGGAAAAACCGTCGCATAAAATAAGAAAATCGCATGAAAAAGGAAAAATGCAAACAAAATAATGCCAATGTATGCCACCACTTTAAAAAAAATTCTAACACCATGTTGTGAGAAATTAGTTTAAAGTAGCAAATGAAAATGAAAACAATAAAGAGGACATGAGAGGCAACTTAGAAAGCCCTATGCGAAGTCATATGTTTCCAAGGAAAGCTACGTCATGCCAGAGAAAAGGAAAAAGGGAGGGGTCACCCCCAAAATAAAGACACAAAACACATAAGGGATCTATGGATTTGGTGTCAGTATGTTCTTTGTTGCAATGTTAAATTAGAGAGCTTGGAACTGTGATCATTCCCCAAATACACATAGAACTAGAAGAATGACACAAAGAGAGCAAAAATAAAGAAAAACCTTTTGGGTCAAAATGGAAGAGGCATAGGGTGTCTCGACACCTTATTTCATCCCTAAAAGGAAAACACAAGACAAGAAAATGAAAATGAAAAAGTGAAAGAAAAGATAATGCAAAAGTTTTTGGGTCAACATGAAGGAGACATGAATGTCTCAATGCCATGTGTCATCCCCAGAAGGAAAACACAAGAAAGGAAATGGTAAAAGATCAAATTAAAAAGTCAAAAGTATATGACATATAGAAGAATAAAGGTACAAAAAGATGAATGCACATAGAGAGAGGAACATCAAATAGAACATCACAGGGGATCACGATACACACACAAAATAAAAAGAACATACAAAATATTGGTAATGAAAATGTGAGTCAACCATCAAGCAAGTCATCCACCTCCCAATCTTAGTCTGTATAAGTGGAAGGTAGATGATGAACCTAAGGGACAACAACAAATGCATTACTCAGACAAGGCTAATAATTGCTTTCCCCCATTGAGTGTGAGACAAGAATGAGCCGAGGTAGGTTATGAGAATGGGTCATGTAATAATGAGAATATAGAATATTTTACAACTATTACATGAAAAAAGGGTAGGAGAGTGTATTATTTGAGCACTGGATAGGGGTCTGTGCAGGATCATGATGGGCCAAAAAGTGGCAATATTAAAAAAGTAGTGTTTTGCACTCACCAAAAAATGCAAAAATCTTGAGTTGAATTTTTTTTGGGTTGGGTTTTAGTACATTGCTCCATAGCAATGCCCAAGCCAAAGTACTACAAATTGAATATTCGATTTGTGTCTGATATCTAATTTGAAAAAACATTTCAAAATCTATAAAATCATATATTTTATTTGTACACACATAGAACCAAGAGTAATTAGGAGGTGGAGAGAGAGAGAGGGGGGAGAGAGAGAGAGAGAGGGAAAGGGGGAGAGAGAGAGAAACAGAGAGAGAGAGAGACAGAGGGAGGAAGGGAGAGAG
>VDFB02000003.1:366064413-366095707 GCA_007258455.2 Sequoia sempervirens | reverse complement strand
AATTTTGTCTTCCATTTAATCAGTCCATTCATCCATTCCAACCTTACAACGAGCATTTTTTCTTGTCATTTTGGTCGTTTCGTCAATCATTCTCCATCATTTTTGGTCATTCTCAGTTGTTTTCGCCTATTACCACCTTTTTGAGTGAGTCCCCCATCAATTTGAGAGTCGTTCATCCATTCTTAGCAATCATTTACTCTGTTCTGAGAGTCGTTCCTCCATCTCATCCACCTGTTCTCTCCATTTTGAGAGCTATTCACCCATCCCGTTCACCTGTTCACTTGTTTCGAGTAAACATTCACCCATTCCAAGCCTTCGTCTCTGCATTCTGAGAGTCATTCATTCATTCTGAGCAATTTTTTACTCATTTCGGGTAGTCATTCATCCATTCTGAGCCTCTATCTCCCCATTCTGAGAGTTTTTCATCCATTCTTAGCAGTCGTTTACTCATTTCGAGTAGTCGTTCACCCCTCTCAATTATTCATTTACTTGTTTTGAGTACCCGTTCATCCATTTCAAGCTTTTATCTCCTCATTCTGAGTCTGTCTCCCCTTTTAAGCGATTGTTTACTCGATTAGAGTATTCATTCTTCCATCCAATCATCTATTTCACAAATCCAATCATCCGTTACCCACTCCTATCTTCCATCTACCCGATCTAATCAATCGTTTTCCCCATCCAAATCCCTTGAACATCATTTCAAAATTTATTATCCGAATTGACCTAGGTGTTTGAATTTGATCATCATCATCAACATCTGCTTAGGATTATTATCCATCCTAAGCTAATAATCACCATCGGCCCTATCAATTCAATTTCAATCTCAAGGTGGATTTGGTGCCGCAATCATCCATTTATCTTGTAATCTAATCAATCAGTATTCTAAGTCACCTAGGGTAATCTCTGAATGGGGTTTTCCAATCCCTCTCGTCATCCTATCTTATCCATCATTTGATCTTATCAATCATCGATTAATCTTATCCAATTCAATCACATCCCTATCCAATCACCTTCAAACCTATCAATCTGTTTCCATCTAAAAGAAAATTTGGTGTCATAGTCATCCTTTAATAATCAAAATCAATCCCATCGCACCATCCAATCATCCTAATTTGAGCTTTAATCCAATCTTGATTTGAGCTTTAGTCTATCTCCATCCAAAATCTTTGATCCATTCTATTTATCCTTTCATCATCATGAATCCTTATCCTCCATCAATAGTAGTCAAGGGAAACCCTAATTACGTTGACGATGATAACGAAAGTCTTGTTGATCAAGAGATATATGACATAGATCCCCTTGACACTATCATCGCTAGTAAGCTTTCTTTGCCCACTTTCCAAAATCCAATTACTCCTTTGAATTATCTCGTTATGTCTTCATCCATGCCTAATCATGCTCCTTATGCTACCTTTGACAAGGGATATCCAGTATCTTCCCCTTCCCCACCTACATCATCCTCTTATTCAATACCCACGTCTTATCCTAATCTGTCATCCCAATACCCCTATTACCATCTCCCATTCATGTTCCCCTATCCTAATCCTCTTTCCCAATCTTCCCATACTAATCCTACATCCAGATCTCCTCATCCTACTCCACCATCCCAATACCTTTATTATAATCCATCACCCACATCCTCTTGTCCCACTACACCACTTGTATCCTCTTGTCCTAATCCACTATCCATGTCCCCCTATCCTAATTCACCATTCCAATATCCTTAACCCTCCATCCAATCCTAGTCCTCCATCTACTCCCAATCCTACATCCAATCCCATTCCTCCATCTAACCCTAGTCCACCAATCCATAATCCCTCATCCATTTCCACCACCCCAGCCAAGCCAACCATATGCAAGTCTCTCATTTTGGAAGTTCTCCAAGGACTCATGACAAAGAAGCCATCCCCAACTCCACATCTTGAAGTCATGGAACCATGCCATCCCAATCCATCATCCACGATCACTAGTGATGATAACCTTCTCCATACTACACCTATCATTGTTGTTACCACCCCTAGCACTGCTCAAACCATTGAAACCATCAAACCCATTGAATCCATTGAATCCATCGAAGACATCCAAGTCCAATCCACTCCCTCTACTCCTAGATCCACCGAATCCATCGAAGATACCCAAATCCAATCCACTCCTCCCACTCCTAGTAGCACTGAAACCCATTTCCATGAACCTCATGAATCCTCCATACTTCCATCCCCCCCACTTGAAGAGTCCCTCCAACACTCTGTTATCATGCCATCCCCACTAGAACAGTCATGCCAAGAGTTTGATCCAAAGCATACCACCATATCCCCTCCTCCACATCAAGATCCCCCAATCCCATCTAGTCCATCTCAAGCTCATAGTCCATCCATTTTGACCCATGATCCCCTTGACACTCTAGATCCAATCACTCCATCACATGAGCCCTTATCACCTGCTACCATGAATTCCAATCCTATCATATCACCTAATTCCTCTCCTGATCCCTTACCAGTTACTCCACCTGATCAGGATGTTGCTACCCATCATCTCCATCTCATGATCCTCCATCACCGCTTATTCCATATCCCCTTGGTCCCCTCTCATTCCTCCAAGGTGGTCTCCTCACAGAAGAAAAACAAAGCATATACACCAACCCTCCTCTTCCACCTAATAATGTACTCGCATCATTCTTCTAGAATAACAAAAATCCTATCCTAGATTGAATGCTCAAGAGAATGAACTATTAAGGAAAAGGTTTAGGCCTTCATGAGCAAGGTATTATAGAGCCCATATAAGATAAAGAACATTTGTATACGCAGGGTCTTGGATGTACTACTTGCAACTCGCAATCCAAGAATGTTAGTACAACCTCCACACATCTTCCCTGATCCTCTTCTAAAAAGATAATAGGCTCCTCCCATCACTCCACCAAATCATATGTTGTCATCCCTCCTCCTCCATTGTATCACCTCAAACAACCATTCATATTCCTCCTTCATCTACTACATCCGTTTTGGGTCCTTACATCCCTCCATCCACCATCCCCCATCCTTCATCTACTCCATCCATCTTGGGTCCTTATGTCCTCCACCCACTATGTTTGTTTTGGGTCCTTATATCCATAAACACATCCAAAGTTGCTACTCCAAAAGCTAATCATGCAAATCCTCCATCTCCTAAATCCATTTTGGGTCCTTATGTCCCAAAATTTTCTATCACCTCTCCTTCATTATCCCCACATCCTCCATTACACCCTCCTTTATCCCCACATCATCCAACCATTAATCCTCCTATCCTTTCACACCCCCCACCACATGTGCCAATGTTGGTCTTGAAAAAATCTCCCCATCACACATCCACCCCATCGTTCCATCCATACATTTTCCAAAATCCTAGACATTATCCCACATATCCCCCACATCAAGTCCCTCTAATCCATTCCCTTGCATAATCCACTTATCCTAATAAGGTTGTACCAACATCTAATAGTCGCTTCAAACATGGGCTCTTAATACTTCATATGGAATTTGATGCTTGAGTCCTTCATCCATATCCTTATCACATGTCTTCCCCATCCACTTATCCACCTCCCTATACTTATCCATCTCCACCCGCATTCTATCCAAAAATCCAAAAAAATACAAAAAAATCAAAAAAAGAAAAAAATGGTCAAAAACAAAAATAGTAAAGAGAAATCATTCATCCAATGGAGAAAACTTGGCAAACAAGTTCCTTGGATAAGTACCATGATGAAAACCTGGTAAACATACATCATGCATAAATCCCCTATCCAGTTTACTTCTACACTTGGGGGCAACTGCATCCCCTTCACCCATCTCCTCTATCCCCCCTATCTTACCCATCCTTCATGTCATTTCCCATTTATCTTGATCCCTCCATCCTCCTTGTGATCTTGATATAGCTAGGGACAAACATATATACATGCTTTGGACACCTCTTGGCATACCTTCCCCTCATCCATACACTATCCTATTCCTTATCCACATCCATCTACCTTCTTTGTCCATTTGTCATGCTACCATCAGTATCCCTTCCCTATCTAGGCATTCTACCTTCATTCATCAAACTCCCTCGTCCACCCATCCTATCCTCCTCTAGCTATCTCCTTTATATTCCCATCCACTCATCTTTCGCCCACTTTTCTTTATCACACATGACATATCTAGAGTGGGGGAATCTATTTCCTTTGTGACATAAGTCCTTGGAGACATCATTCATTGATCCTATCTAGCTTTTCGTCTTCCCATCCTTATCCTCCTATTCCTCCATCCAAACAATCCCTTTCATATCCCCATCCTTATCCTCCTATCCCTTTCATATCCCCATCCCTATCCTCCTATTCCTCCATCCAAACAATCCCTTTCCTATCCCCATCTTTGTCTTCCTACCTACCCAAATATTCCCTTCTGTCTCCCCATCTGTATCTTCTTATCCATCCATTATCGCCTCCTTTCCATCTCCCCATCCTTATCTTCCTATCATTTTCATCCCCCATCCCTATCTCCCCATCCCATCTTATAATCCCTTGTCATTGGTATCTAGCTATAGGCTTCTCCCCATGCAATCCAAGGCCATCTATCTCCTCGTTATCACTACCATTTATTTTGCACATCTTTCCAATCTTTTATCACTTCTTATCATTCATCTCTCCATCATGTGCTCATCCCAATTCATCCCTTGATGATTTGGATAACTATCCCATCCATGGACTTCATAATCACCATCATTCAATCTTGTCCACCAGGTCTATCCTGTCTCATCATATCAATCCCATCATCTTATCCACTTATCATGGTTATCGCATCATCCCTTATCCACCGTTTATCTTTTTCCTTTTGTCGAACTACGTTGCCCCTGTGCTTTCACGTAGGCAAGGTCTATCATTTTATCCGCTCCCATTGCTCTTTTTTCTATCTAGTCCTATCATCCATCATCGGTCTCCATTTTCCTCTTTCCACTTTCATCCATGGTCTTTTATTGAACTACGAGGGCTCTACGCTTTCATGTAGGCAAGGATAATCTTTGATCGGCCCCCGAGCCCCTAGGTCTCTAGGGTGTGTCAGTCTTTTGTCTCATCTCTTGTGTCATGTCATCAAGCTATTCCCTTATCTATCCAGTTCTTAACAAATGAGATCCACTAGTATCATGAGATCCAATCAATTTTGGGCGTCCCATGTCATAATGATCTTTTAGTTTAGTAGCCATCATCTTTGGTCTAAACAAGATGCATCCTTCCTAACAAGCCTCATCAAACCCATCCACCCTCTTGATCCTATGGCAAAGGACATTTGAAATTGATTGTGATCTTTTGATGCTTTTGGTTTTTGTTAGTCATTTGAGCTCCCTATCATCACTTTTCATGGTCGTCTTGATCCATCATGATTCCATCATATCATGGTGTGATTTGACTAGTAAACATAGGGGCATATCATGATCTTTTGTTTATTTTTTTCTTCTTGGTTGTCCCATGTAGTACCCACCAAGATCCCTGAGGTCTTGTGTTATGCTGAGGCATCCTTTTATGCTTGTGTTTATTCCAATACCTAGCCCAACCAAGGTCTTCATGAATTTGGGGTGTTGGGATGGCCTTCTTGTTTGTTGTGTTTGTTTTAAGCATTAGACACAAATCAACCTTGGTTCTCCATACCTTGGCATATTGTGTCTTATGCTAAAGAAAAAATCAGTGCTCTGAAGATGGAAAATTGCATTAGAATAGCATTTCATTTTCCATTCCATTGTGTTACATGTATCCCCCATCCTCTTATCTATCACAATCACCCCCATCCCTTCATCCTTCCTTACTCTCCCTCCTCTATCCATCCAATCTCTTATCATCATTTCTTTTATCTTCTTAGAATAATATAGATTGGTTATTCTAATCATCTTTTCCATCATCATTTTTATTCCTTTCATCTATCTCACATCCCAATCCAATCCTCCCCCATTCAATCTAGCACAAATCATCTAATCATATCCTTGGTCTTGTTCCCAATCTTTTTACAAGCCTCAATCCCATCATCATCATCATCATCTAGATGTATTCTTCCATATCCTTTTGGTGTTGTTTTGGGATGTATCCTTCCCTCATCAACAACACTTTCATCATCATCATCGGGAGGTATTCTTCCCTATCCTTTAGTGGTGTTTTGGGATGTATCCTTCCCTCATCAATACCACTCATTGGGATGTATCCTTCCCTATCCTCATTCTATTTCAGGATCTCTCATTCCCTCATTGACAACACTCCATCCATCATCAAACCCTTTTGGCTTGTACCTTGATTGGGGCAACATCATATTTGTCCTAAAATCCATTTGTGCTTCATCGATCTATCACTTATCCTCTTCTCTTGTCCATCAATCTGCATCATCTTCCTCATCTCCCCTTGCATCACATCATCCATTTTGAGAGCACACCCGTGTGCTCTTCAACCTGCATGTCCTCTCGAGGGGGCATCCTCAATCCATAACCTTCATCACCACTCCCATCACCTTTCTTCCTAGTCATCCCTTTGATGACTAGGGCATCTTTTCCAATCTAACCATCTTCTTTTGGGTTCTATATTTTAATATTCTTTGAAATGATTCTACCTCATAACACCATCTCAAAGAGGAGAAAAATGTAGACACCTAAATTTGGACACTTAATTTATCCAAATTTATCACTTTTCATCTAAACATCCTCTTATCCGAGTTAATTAAGTAATATTACTATTATTTAATTAATAGCCTTAATTCTACCAAATCCCTAAGGTATTTAATTAATAATTAAATACCTTACCCTCCTTAATTCCCTTTTCATCAAATGAATTAAATAAATATGACTTTTATTTAATTCCTCACATCCTCCATCATTTTTATCTAATCCTAATCCATCTCCTAATCTCTTCATTAGGGATATGCACATGCCTAATCCTTGATTAGGATGTGTCACATCCTCCAACTTTTGCAAGTTGGCTTCTAATCCTTATTAACCCTTAATTATCCTCTAATTACTCATCAATTAAGCCTAATCAGTACCTTGGTCAACTCTCCCCATCCCCCAAGGAATCTTTAATTTCTTTTTATTCATCCAAGACTTCTCTCTTCCCCATTTGAATTTTTAATTCACAATTATTCCTCCTAGAATCCCCTTTTCCCATGCATCTTCTAGAATATTTGACTTGTCACATTAAGTCACATGAGGACAAGTGTTTCCCTTTTTGGAACCTTGTCTTGTCCATGGGATTCTTCCAAGCATGTGAATTTTTAATTCACATTTATTCCTCCAAAGAATCTTTTCATCTCGCAATGTACTTCCAAGGTACATGTCCTTCCTCCACATCATGTACTCTCCTTCCAGCTCACTTACACATCATCATATCCTCGACCACTTCACCCTCCACATGTCAAAATGTGAGGGCTTGTGAGTCCTCAACTCACCATATCCCTTCGTGTTGGCCTTGGTGGCTTAATCTCAACCGTTGAATTCTCTGGAGAATTCAAATTCCTCTATAAATACCCCATTTTTCCTCTCATTTAGGGACCTCATGCATTTGATACCAAACTCTTTACATTTTTCCATTTGAAGCCATACTTAGCCAATTTGCATATTTTACCTCCATCATAGCACTTGAATCCATTAATCATCCATTTTTGATCTGTATAGGATCTAGACTATATTGTAGAATTGAATGCTTATTTATTTACAATGTTTATTCCAAGTTAATAAAATCAAAATTAACTTAAGGAAATAACAAAATGAAGGAATTAACAAACTGAGAGAAAGTGAGAGAGAAGAAGAGAAGTGCAAACAACGTTTGATTATAAAGTTCGTCACAAACGTGACTACGTCTCCGGGTCCGCTCCAATAGAGAGACCGATCTGATTAACTCCAAAAATCAATTACAAATGCACCACAACCATTCTTCAAGCACTTCGGCAGCATAACGACGCTCTGACGTGCAAGAATGACTAAAAAATAATCTCCTCAAGACCTCTCTTTCGTGTCACCTCAGCTTCAAGACTTCATCACCTGAAAAAAACTTAATAGCAACCCTCACCTCACACTCCCCTTAAATACAAAAAAATAACCCAATTTGGCCCTTAACCAAAAGATTTTACAATATTCCCCTTATCTCTCCAAAATACATAATAATCTTTAAAAATCTCCCTTATTTGCATATAAATCTTCTAAATACCCCCTTTAATCCAAATAATAACAAATTTAAGCCCTTTTAGTTTTTTATTCATGGGCTCACATAGTTTTGGAGGTTTGATTTAATCTTTAAAAAGATTATGGTTTGTTTAAATTTTTAAATTAGGGAGTTTTTTTTTATTTTAGAGGTTTTCCGCTTTGGTACTTCAACAAAACCGACTGGGCCACATATTTTATTAAATATTGTTTGTTGGCGCGTTGGTGGTAATAGAATTTAACAACCCAGCCGGTGCGGGTTCAACTCACGCCGGCCACACATTTTGCAACGGATTCCACTATTAATTTAACAAAAGAAACCGCTAATGCATATGGCTTAGTTTCGAGCTTGTAGGCGGATTGGTAGCCAATGGTCGTGCTATGAGTGAGGTCGGGATTTCGAATCCGCTGACTATCCTTTTTTTTGACAAACAATCAACCGAATCGCCGACGAAGAGGAGAAGACGGGGCCACGTGTCGCACCAGGTGGGTGCCACATGGCCAACTCTCATTGGCCGATCATGAAGACGTGTCATTGACGCAGGTGCCTACGTGTCTGATGACTGGATGATGATGTGTCCTGCCAACTGTGCCGCTGACTCAGATGATGACGTGGACAATGACAGTGCGCTGACTATACTTTTTGCCAACTCATTATGCCACATGTCCAAGCCCGATTCGCCAAACTTTGCTGACTGGACTGTTGACGTGGATGCCAACAGGGATGCTGACTGTACCAGCTGACTGGGAGTACAAATGTACGTCCTGCCACGTGTCAGATTCTGATTCGTCCATATAGTACCGACGAGGATGACATGTGTCAAATTTTGGTTCGACCACTTCACTATCCGTACAGTACGGAATGCTGACGTTAGCATCCGTACGGTCCACCTAAAAAGTCAACTACAAACTTTGACCACTAATAAGTTGAGCATATGATGTCGGATTTTGATGAAATGAACACTGTCGAAATCGTCTCGACAAGCTCTTCGCGATGATGCTAATTTTGACAACTTTTGACGACATCATTTTTTCGCTTCCTGGACGCCCCCTGATCGTAGTTTGACCCAAGGTTTGACTGGCCATAACTTGCGCAAACGGACTCCTTTTCGCTCCGTTCAAGTTGCGTTGGAATCAGGATGCTGAGATCTTTCTGATGGTGTAGATTGGTAGCCAACGGTCGTGCTATGAGTGAGGTCAAGATTTCAAATCCGCTGACTATCCTTTTTTTGACAAACAACCAACCAAATTACTGACGAAGAGGAGAAGACGGGGCCACGTGTCACACCAGGAGGGTGCCAGGTGGCCAACTCTCATTGGCCGATCATGAAGACGTGTCACTGACGCAGGTGCCTATGTGTCTGATAACTAGATGATGACGTGTCCTGCCAACTATGCCGCTGACTCAGATGATGACGTGGACAATGATAGTGCACTGACTGTACTTTCTGTCAACTCACCATGCCACGTGTCCAAGCCCGATTCGCAAAACTTTGCTGACTGGACTGCTGACGTGGATGCCAACGGGGATGCTGACTGTACCAGCTGACTGGGAGTACGGATGTACGTCCTGCCATGTGTCAGATTCTAATTCATCCGTACAGTGCCGACGAGGATGACATGTGTCAAATTTTGGTTCGACCACTTCACTGTCCGTACAGTACGGAATGCTGACGTCAGCATCCACACAGTCCACCTAAAAAGTCAACTGCAAACTTTCACCACTGATAAGTTGAGCATACGATGTCGGATTTTGATGAAACGAACACCGTCGGAATCATCTCGACGAGCTCTTCGTGATGATGCCAACTTTGAAAAATTTTGACGAAATCATTTTTTTGCTTCCTGGACGCCCCTGATCCTAGTTTGACCCAAGGTTTGACTGGCCATAACTTGCGCAAACGGACTCCTTTTCGCTTCGTTCAAGTTGTGTTGGAATCAGGACACCGAGATCTTTCTGATGGTACAGATTCTGGAGAGAAATGAGACACTTAAATTTCCACTAAAAATATCCACCGGATCAATTTTCAACCATCTTGCATCCCATGTTGCATCTTTAGTCTCATTTGCAATCCAAGGAGCATACAAGCATTCAAACATCAAGGGCCAACCAAGGGATTTCAACAACACAAAGAAGGTATAATCATTTGTTATCTTCTTTTATCTTATTTCTTTGTGTTATCAATTCCTTAGGCTAATCTTTGAGGTGTTCTTTGTGTTTTCCATATTGCATTTTAGTTCTCTTGCACATTTAGAATAGGTTCAAACACTTGATCACAATACTTATCTAAAGAACATTAGTCATGTTGAAGTTTTTGAATGAGCTTTTTTAATGGAGGATCATGTTTCCATTCTTATCAAGCAACTTCTAACCATTCAAGTTGTAATAAAGAAAAGACAAAAATCTTGGTTTCCTCTACTTCTTGTCAAGAAAGGGCATCAACAACAATATTCTCTTTACCTTTTGTAAATAATTTCAAAGTCATGCCCTAGCATCTTGGTAACCCCCTTTTTTTGCTCTTATAAAGATAGTTATTGCTCTAAAAAATATTTTAGACTCTCATGACCTATCCTGACTTTGAAACGTCTTCCTATTGAGTATTGAATTCATTATTTAACTAGATATTTTAGTTGTTGAAACTCTTGGGTGGGTAACTTTGACCATCAAAAATAATCCTTCTTCAATAATCTTGTTAAGGGTGCTCCTACACAAGCATAACTATGAATAAATTTTCTATAGCATCATGTTAGACCCAAAAATCCTCTAAAAAATTTGATAGTTTTATGTCTTGTCCACTCTTTTACTCTTGTAATCTTATTAGGTTCCACTTTAATACCTTCAAGTGACACTGCATGTCTTAAGTATTCGACTTCTTTCACTGCAAAGACACACTTGGATTGTTTTGCATGGAGTTGATTATCTTTGAACACTTGTAATATATTATCTACACATTATAAATATCCTTACCAAATTTTACTATAGATGAAGATGTCATAAAAGAACACTAACCTATTTTCCAAATAAACGGGTGGAACACTGAGTTCATGGGGTTTTAAGAAGTTGACAAGGAATTAATGAGATCAAATGACATAATTAAGAATTCATAATGACTCTCATGTGTTCTAAAGATAGTTTTATGTATATCCACTTCTTTTATTGAAATTTGATGATAATTCGAATGTAAATCTAACTTAATAAAGAAAATTGTACCCTTTAATTGATGAAATAATTCATCAATAATAGGAATAGAAAAATTATCTTTAAGAGTTAACTTGTTGAGCTCCCTATAATATAGGCACATTCTCTATGAATTTCTTATTTTTAAACATAAATACTAGAAATAAATTAATAAGCTCTTTTACTAGGATGAACAATTTCTGAATCCAATATTTCTTTGTTTGTTTTTCTCTTTTTTCCTTATGTTCATATGGATAGCAATAAGATCTAATGTTAGGAGGAATTTTTCCTCATATTAATTTTATGGAATGATCATGGTCTATAATTGGAGGTATGTAATGTCCCCTTCTCACTCCTAGTCCTTTATGAGACTTGTAGCGTACTTCGGAGTCCCATAGGCTATTTAGAGGTAGTTTTTAAGATTTCCTATTTTCTTGGAGGTTTCATGGTAGTATTTTAGGAGTTCTTTATGGGAGTTTTCCAATATGTTTTTTGGGTCTTTCTAGGTTTTTAGAGAGCTTTGGTGGGCAGTCACTACTATTTTTAGTTGTTTCAATTTTTAGGCTTACTATTTTTAGTAAGTTACGATGGCTACCTAGAATGTGATCATATGGTGTTTGGAGTCACATACTATTTTTAGCAAGTGTTATTTCTAGCAGTGGGCTATGACAGTAGTTCAACACTTGGTTTCTATTTCTGGCAGTGTGGCTATGCACTTTTTAGCAGTGGCTCTCCCAAACATCTTGGAGTATGAAAATGAAAGGTTTGCAACTTAAATTTATGTTTTATGATTGAGTTGTTTTTTGGTCCCCATGCCTAAGTTGAGCAACTTAAGTTGTTTTAAAAGTGGGACTTGTGTGCTAGATTCCCTTCTTGGTGACTTTACATATTTTAAATGATAAATTGATGCCTAGCCAAAGTGGATGCCTAAGTCATGGTCAAAGATGATTCTAATTAAATTTTATATTAATCCTAGGGTTGGCATCCCTTTTTGGAGGGAATTTTTTTTTGAACTTCTAGGTTTGGAGCTTATATATTTGCCTCTCCTCCTCTCATTTAGATACACAATTTTATGATAACAAAGTGTTGTTGGATTGGTGATAGAACTCTTGGGCTTTGAGGACGATACCCCTCCAAGCTTACTTCAGTTTCAAGTTTGTGAGACAACTCCTAGCTAAATAGTGGTTGCAACTTCACTCAGAGGTTGCAATAGTGTGGACATTAGTGATGGATTTCTTTATGCTTTATGTTCTTGTTGGGTTTGATGTTTTCTAGCATTTTTTGGTGTGGGTGTGTGTTAGTTTGCAATTTGGAGATCATTTTGGAGTGTTGTTGGGTTTTTCATGTTGTCGATTTATGTATGGATGATTCACATTTTTCTCAGATTGAACAAAAGAGTTGAGATATTTTTGTGGGTAATGTTTTTGTGGCTTCCTCATACCTTGGTGACCCCTTGCATAGTTTTGGTTATTTTTAGTAGAGAATCTAACTTTTGAGTAGAGGTCAACCTTTCTAAGGAGTTCAAACCTTATTGAGGTGCCTCGGGATCCATGCTTAAGTTATATTGCTTGGTTCAGGGTGTTTTACAGCTTGATATTGGACGCTTAGGCCTACTCTACCCTTTTCAAAATATTTGAGTTCATTTTGATGAGTACTTGGAGAGTTATGAGCATTTGAAGGGGTGTTGGTTGGTGTTTCAGATTCGTTATCCAAGAAATTAGACTATTGTTACAATATATCAAACCTGGTATACTCATTTTTCTCTCATATTTCATGATGCCTAAATCATTGTTATGTTGCAAGGATTGATAGTTGATTCATTGAGAAATCATATTTCCATATTTATCACATGAAAAATTATACTAGACTTCATATTGTAATGTTGTTATGGTTGTACCATTCAGCTCTTTACTTTCAATTTTTTTGGATACTTACCCCACTGAATAAGTGGTTGAGCCTTTTGCCTATTGTACTTCACTCCCACTGAATAAGTGGTTGAGTTTTCTATTTTCTTTCTTGTTGCTCATTGAAAAGTGGAAGTGGCTAGCTTTGCCACCAAGTGCTTTACTTTCTTGATACCCGCTAAAAAGTGGAAGTGGTTGGCTTGCCGCTAAGTGCTCTTGTTACTTTCATATACTTGATTTTCTCTACTCATCCCACTAAAGAAGTGGTAGCTTAGCCAAGTTTCTTAATTATAAGCCAACCATCGTATGCTTTCACCTTTCCCATAATGGGAATTGGGTGATCATAAAGTGGGAGGTATCATTTTAGCTAGCATTATTGCATCCATTACTTGCATAGATCCCCTTACACCGTATGCTCTCACCTTTCCCTCTAGGATCTGGGTGATTAGAAATCTCACAAATTACACTTCAACAGGCATATAAAAGTGATGTGTGTCCAATGTTCAAAAATAGAGACTTGAGGGTTTGTATTAGATAGAAAATTTTGAAGTACATATGCCAATATTATGGTAAACATACATGAATGAATCTCTTACAATAGACCTCATGGTCGAGTACAAAATTATACAAATGTAACATAACATGGAACTTCTTGACAAGATTCTTTCAACCTTCAAACTCCTTCATCCACTTCGAGGGTGAGAACATTGCTGGAGCGCATTTCCACCCTATCACGCAATGATTCACTTCCCCGTAATTCTTCCTGAAAGAAGAATACCTAACCTAGCAAGACTAGCAATGCAAAACTAATTGGATTAATGAAATTTTGAAACTTGACAAAACTAAATTTAGGATATCATGAATGACATACATTAACAGGGAACATATTCACATAGAAAAGCATCTTCAATGCTATCAAGGCACCGTTTTGCCTAAGGAATGAAAGTAATATCAGTATTTATATTTTATCTATATGCATACAAGCATTTTATAACCTCACCCTTCATGGAAATATAGCATTATAAAAATATGCAATATTAAATAAAGAAGGTATAGATCATGTATGTATGTGAATATATACATACATACATACATACATGTACATACATATATATATATAAGAATGTGTTTATACATTTTTCTAAGTATACATTCTTATGCAATGATTACCAAGGCTTTCCTATGTTTCCTTATTCAAGGAAATCTATATTTCGATATTGCATAAGAGGTATTTATTAGGAAACAACATCATTATGTACCAATTTAATAGGATTAAAGAATACAATTTAGCATTTATCTATCCTACTAATAGGAACACATGGCATAACTATCATGATATCTTTAAACTAGAACATGTACTCAATATTCAATTATTCCATGGGTGGTTGTAAAAGTTAAATAAAACACCTCTATATAGAGTCCAATCATGTTTAACATTAGTATACTGGAATCTAGAAATGCACCATGCCAATTGAGGACTGAGTGAGATGTATTGACTCTATTATATGCAATATTTCACTCATCCCTAGGTCTAATATATCTAAGTATGTCATCTAGCTATCTCTCTTTGTACTAGGCATCCCATATAAAAAATGCACATGACATTTATGCATGACTTGACCAAGCATTTTTCCTAGCATAGACTCATGCTTCAACAAGATTTAGTTCATTTTCCCACCAATCCCTTCTTGAATTGACTCAACTCAATGTAGAGAAAATATCTTGAGTGATAATGCAACTAATTATACCACCTTTCTTAATTAAGAAGAAAATGGTTAAAAGATGATACACCCATGATGGGTGAATAATGGACTTAGATTTTACCAATTAAACATATCTAGCTATTGTATTATATTTCCACAAGTCCATACAAATTTATTACATTCCAATATATTATTCATGCATCATAAGTGTGAACCTATTTATTAGGCACCATTAATTAAATAACTCAAAAACATGATTATAAGATAAATATACCTTCTTTCCATAATTCTACAAGGTAATTTATATATATTGATTTGTTCTATGGTTATGAATGAAACCTCAATGTGAACATTTAATTAAATCATCAACATTTATTTATATCAACGACCTATCAAATAGAATTAATCAACATACAATAACATGTCCTACGAATATATATTTCCTACAACAGGCATCATCATTAGAAATCACCTGAAACACATCCTTTGGATAGAGATATGAATATCATTGACTGTTTGCTTCATTTGATATTTTCTTATGATTTATCTTATTGGTCCATTTCGATGATCTCTCGATGATGTCTACAAAATGATTTAGAGAGAAAGGAATGGATCATTGATCATTGCTTTCATTTTTTGTGCTTTTTGGATATTCTTGTGATACAACCTTGGCAAATACTTTCCTTGTGTGTATGAGGATAGTCTCAAGTAAAAAAATGGCTAGGACATATTAGGTTCTTCATACCTTTTGTGTATCAGTCTCCTTACTTCGATGGCTTCATTATTTCACATGATCAAACAAGGTTTCTATATGTCAGGTATGAATAAGGATACTCCTATCTATTTACAGAGTCAAATTCCATGCATTAGATACAATGTCATCCTAGTTTTCAATACCTTGGTGCATTATGTTTATTTTCTATATCAAAAATAAGGATTATTATGATGAAATTAAGCCTAATTTGAGGAGAAAAAATAACATCATCTATCCTATCTCATCACATATCCAATAAAATATCAAATAATCATAGGTTTGTTGGAATACTAAATCAATCTCAATAATAATGGCTAATCAAATATCCATCTCATTCTTATACTTATATCCATTCTAACATTTACATCTTGGTATCACGACATAAAAATAAAATAAAAATGCATCCACAAATCGTTAACATATATCTCATGGCATACATCCTACATAATCATTGCATATCATGTGAAAAGATAAAAAATGGAAATTATCCATAGCATTGCATTACATCCATCCTACATACATGTACATATGCATCCACATCATATCATGAGCATAATAAAGGAAATATTCATCATCCACCATCTAAACATCACATAAACATCTGCATTCATACATAATACATCCATAATGCATCCATAAGTATACATACATTGCATGGGCGGGTGCATGAAGTTGGGTTACACTTTTGTGGCCAATTCCTTTTTTTTTTTGAAAACTCATAACACGAGCACGTTATAACACACTCACATTATGTCATTTTAAAAGAAAAAAAATTGAAAGTGATTCATTTTCTATTTATTGTTTTTCTACTCTGCCTGCGGCCAAAAACCCTCATTTTCGCACTCGCGTTCTAGGAGGAGGCATTCTACAAAATTCTTCAACAACAGTTGCTTTTTCTTTTCAAATATGGTGCCATGATGACAAAGAGGTGCGGGAGGTAAGTATTGTTTGCTATTTGTTTTGAATTTCTTAGTTTCAGGTTGATTTTGTTTGTTTTAGGTTAGATTTGATTATTTTTTTTAAATTGTAGGAGATGCAAATGATCCTGCAAATCCTCAACAAGAAGAGTAGGAAAATCCTCAACAATAAAATCCTCAACAAAATCAACCTCAACAACAAAATCAACCTCCCCCACCAGTCACTCAACACCCTCTTGGCACTCAACAAAATTTGAGGAGTGAAATTGAGAACATCAAAAAACAAATTGAGGATTTTATCAGTAGGTTGAGTGATCCAAATGCTTCAACCACAGAAAGAATGACCCTAGCAAATTCATTGAAAGAGATGTTAAAAAATGTAGATTCAATTACCCAACAAATAACTGGATGGCAAGATAGGAGGCAAGAAGCTAGGGCATATTATGCAAATAAACTATCATATAAACAAGTAAAATATTTAAAAATTAATAAAGGTGATTTGTGCTTTTTATTCATTGACCCTAGAACACATCAAATCTTAGCCCAATGCGAAGAGGTTTCCTATTCGTTGGTGCCACCACCAAGAGATTAGGAACTATTTTTATGATAGGTGGTACTTGGTCTTTGATTACCCACCGTGAAACAATTGTGAAGTCCCCTAATTTTTTCTTAGGAAACTATACAGTGAGTTTGTATTGAACCAAATCCACATTATTTTGATATGAGGGAATTCCAGGGAAGAGGTGGGGGGTCAGCTCAAGATAGGCTTGGTGCACAACCGGATCCTATGCGACAAGGAAAACGACCTCTCACTAGGCCACCTCATGAGCACATTGTTATGCCCGTCATTGTGAAGGAGAGTGCCGACGTAGAGACATTGTAGGCGATCAAAAATTTGACCCAAAGTGTCATCCATCATACTAGCCCTATTGTATAGTGCTATCCAAGGGAGTTTTCGGGTGGTGGCCTTCGAACCCATGTGTGTCAATCTTACGGGGCAACTTGTTCATATGACCCCACCAGCACTTAGGAGGATGCTAAGCAGGATCCATATGCTGCTACGCAAGATCCATATGCATCTATGGGGATGGAGAGGATGGCTAACATTTTGCATGATGCATATGGCATTGATACTCAGGTAAAAGTCAACATGTTCATTGAATTTAATTTATTAAATTTTGATTCTGAAATGCAAGATCCACAAATTTAGTTTTATTATTTTAATAAAATTGCAAGGTCACAGTGTTGAGACTGGATACACTGGTCCTCCACCTACTTATTTCTGCAGTACACCTATCAGTGGGGTATGTAACTAGTAAACAATTATAAATTTATTACATGTTAATAGAATTTTTTTACCAATGGTATTTTAATATGTGATTTTGGATGTTGAACATGGTAATATTGGAGGTTTCAAGGGAACACCTCCTAGTGCCAGTGGATTTACTCAAACGTTCAGGGAGGTAATAGAATAAAGAGAACTTAAATAATGAATTCTACTTAATAGATTTGTGTAGTTTATATTCATATTGTTGGTTACGTTGCATTACACATCATTCAAACTCAAAGCATTACTTCACATTCCATAACTAATAACTAGATGCTGATAGATGATAAAATTTCAACTGTACAATATAGTTGTTTAGAAAGTCAACATAAGCAACACGATGCAATTACTTCACATGGAGGCATGTGCTTGCAAAGGTGCACCAACATGAAAAACTATCGATTCTTGGAAAAAATCTATGAAACCATAATAGTAAGCAATATCATAGACAAGGCAGTTAGTAGTTTGAAAAAATTCCTCGAAGAAATGCGGTCTCATGGTGATGGAATTCCATTCCATCACCACATGAGACCACATTTCTTCGAGGAATTTCTTCAAACTGCTCACCACCTTTCCTATGATACCACATTTTTCATACATGTTCACCAAAGCATTTTATCAAACTACCCACTTCCTTGCAGTTGTTGCTATGGATAAAAGCCTAAAATAGGTGCTTTCCAACAAACTATATGGATGCTTGGAAAAATATCTATCAAAGCATAATAGTAAGCAATAATACCATAGAGAAGGCAATGAAAGTTTTGAAAAAATGCCTGGAAGAAATGCAGTCTTATGGTGATGGAATGCCATGACATGCATTTGTTTGTAATGGCATGCCATCACCACAAGACCCCATTTCTTTTGAGGCATTTTTTCAAATAGTTCACTACTTTCTTTATGCCACCATAGTTATCGTACATGTCTACGAAATCATTTAATCAAATGGTTTAGCAGCTTGCTGCTATGGGTAAAAGCCTAAAAACATGTCCTTTCAAACAAGATATGGATAGGGAAAATAGTAAGCATGATAATTAGAAATATATAGTTTAATACTTGTACTCAAAAATTTTTTCATTAGATCTCATACATTATAAGTCATGACGTGGATCACTATTGTAACTTTTTTGTGATTGAATAATTTGTTGTTTTATTTTCAAATGTTGGTGACAAAAACACCTCCAAATGTTACGAGGGAAATGGATATTGGTGTTTCATCCACTATACAATCGTCGATGGCTCTAATAGGGGAGGTATGAGGCAAATTACTAAATTTCAATTTACATTCATTGTTATAGATGTTAGTTCTAGTGAAAAATCAAACCATTATTGATTCATAGTTTAATTCCTATTTGGATGGTTTATACAGGGCCTTAGCACACCTTAGCATCAGTGTGCAAATATTTCCATCATGGAGAGTGATCGTGAGATGGCCATAAGTGATTATTTTGTTAAATGTATCATTTTTTATAACGTAATTTCTATATATTGATGTCTTTACTTCTTATTCTAACAGTTAAAACTTCACCAGGAGCTAAACCCTAGGAGGACTAGTAGGAGCACTCCTCAAGCACAGCAGAAATGAGTGATAGACTTATCGCCATCAGATCGCCAAACAAAGGGAAAGAATTTATTTCTAGAGCATGGAGAGAAATGAATTTTGATTCCAAATCCCTTTGTTGTATACCTACATGGCAATTTTGTACATATTTTGTATTGGATATATTTGACATTGTATGCCTATATGGCATTCTCGTAAGCCTATATGGCTATTTTTGTAACTATATTTTATACTTATATCGACATATATTGATGTATGCGTACATGGCTATTTGGTTAATACAAATCTTTTTTATCAATGGTGTCCATATTTGCATTATAAATTCATGGTTCAATAGATATGAGTTACGTGTATTCAAGTGTATACTTCACAACTTACATGTATACTTTTTGACTTACGTGTGTTCCAATGTATACTTTGTGACTTACGCATTTTCATGTGTATACCTTGTATTCATGCATATACTTTTTATTAAGTTGTGTATACTATGTATTTGTGTGTATACTTCAAGGCTTACGTGTTTGTGACTACTTGTGCTTCCCTTATACATGTACATGCTTGACTTATTCATGTGTATACTTATTAATTAGTTAGCCCTAGCATTGATCATTGCTTGCCTTCATGGTTTTTCTTGAATAAATTACTTGAATAAATTAATTGATTCATAGTAAACAACTAAGTATCTAAAAGCAAAAAGCGCATTTTCAATTAGTATTCCATGAAATGATTGATACAAATATTCCAATTTATATTTACTCCTTTGATTGGAACAACTGAATTAAGAAAATGATACATAATCTTCATGTAACAATTGCATTACATAATAATCAAAGTAGATGAAGTAGTCAACTTCTTGACACATTATCTATGTTACCGGGTTCTTCTATATTAGCCCTGGTTTTGGTTCTGGTTCGTTCAGGTAGTGCGGGTCTTGGTTCGGTTCGCCTATGGGTTCAACTAGGGTCCTCCATTTTTGGGTTTGGTTTGCCCAAGCAGAACCCAAGATAACCCAGGCAAAACCCTGATAGAACCCAGGCAAACCAAGAAAAAACCTGCATGCCTAGGCATCCAAAAAAGTCTTTTTTTGAACATTTTTTAATGTTTTATGGATTTTGACTTTGACCCACACCCAAGGGAACCCTAAAAGTGACGTCTGAATCACTTCAAACACCTTAACTACCTCATTCTTATTCATTTTTTTTGTAAACAAGCATTTTAATTCCAAGAGGCTGAGCTTTCATTTTTGCTTGCTAGATTGAAAGCAGATTGTGAAACAACTTTCTTTTTTCAAAAATTTTTCTACATCATTGAACTGAGAATTTATCACATCTATAGAGAAATAGAGGAATACTAAAAACTAAAACACATTACACCCTTTTTCTCACTAACTCGATGTACTCTCCAACATCTCTCTTCTCTCATGTGAAGAGTTAGAACTGCTTGGCCATGCCTTTGCATCATTCAAGAAGTTTTGCTCTTTTTAACAATGCCAAAAGCATGGTTGTATATAGATTAGGCAAAAGAATTTTCCTTTTAGATTAGCAATGCATGGAAGTTTCAAAAAGTATCCTTGATATTACAAAAGGATATGTGTTTATACCATAGCAGCAAAAATATTTTGGGAAAAAAATCGGCAAACCAAAAGTATAATATTTTTTGAAAAAATTGGGAAAAAATCTAGAAAAATTTTAAAAAAAAATCAGATTTAAAAAAAAAGGTAAAACAAAGTAGAACAAGAAATCAATTTTTAAAAAAATTAAAGGCATTTCCATAGCATAGAGATATAGAGAGCAAATAAAATAAAGAGTTTAACTAATAAATTGTAAAAAATAGATTTTTGTAGTTTATATTCATATCATTGATTACATTGCATTGCACATATTTCAAACTCAAAGCATTGCTTCACATTACATAACTAATAACTAGATGTTAATAGATGAAAAATTTCAATTACAATATAGTTTTACAAAGTCAACCTAAGCAGTTATGCAATTACTTCACATTGCATAACTAATAACTAGGAGCAGTTGCCAATTGCATTTGCTTGTCATGGCATTCTATGAGACCACATTTCTTTGAGGCATTTTTTCAAACAGTTCACTGCCTTGTCTATACTACCACATTTTTTATCCATGCCTACCAAAGCATTTTGTCAAATAGTTCACTGCCTTGTTGCTATGGTTGAAAGCCTAAAACAAGTGCTTTCAAATAAGTTATGGATTCTTGGAAAAAATCTATCAAAAACATAATAGTAAGCAATATCATAGACAAGGCAGTGAACTCTTTGAAAAAATGCCTCAAAGAAATGAGGTCTCATGGTGATGGAATGCCATGAAAATCAAATACTCACCCTATTTCCAACCTATTCTAACTTATTTTCAAGCAATTTCTTCTTTTCACCTCTTCTAGCCTTGCTTTTAAGGGGCCTCAATTTTGAATTTTCAATAGGGGCAGCATTCGTAATCTCTTCCAATGCCCTTACTAATGTTATTTTCTTATTCCTACTCCCTATCCTACTTACATCAGGCCCATATCACCAAGACACGGCCTAAAAAATAGGTGGAATGGCATATTTCAACATACTACACTCAAACCATTAAGGGATTGATCTGGTTGAAGGTAGCTCAGAGCGATTCCGCATGTTTGGGTGAGAAAGAGGACCATTCCTAGCATAAAAATGCCTATTCAAATGCATTGAAACAGTCCATTTGGTCACACGAGTTGCCGAACGAAATTTGCACCACTTTGCAACTTTCCACTACTTGCATTTGACACTTTTTTCATCAACTGAAAACTAGACACCACGGGAAAACCACTCTGAGATAATGAAAATAGAGAGAGGTTATTGTAAAGGGACCCAACATGATCCCATAGGATCAGACGAGAAAGTTTCTAAGCATCATGGTATCGAATAACCTCATGTTGAAGTTTGCAGCCATTTTTCCCTTTGGACCCTTAAGGGATCGATCTAGTTGAAAGTATCTTGGAGCGATTTCGTGTGTTTGGGTGTGAAAAAGGACCATGCCTAGCGTCAAAATTCCTATTCAAATGTGTTGGAATAGTCTGTTTGGTCACATGAGTTGCAGAACGAAGTTTGCACCACCTTGCAACTTTCCACTGCTTGCATTTGACACTTTTTTCATCAACTGAAAATTGGACACCACAAGAAAATCACTCCAAGATAACAAAAACTGAGAGGTTATTGTAGAGGGGTCTAACGTGATCCCATAGGATCATATGAGAAGTTTCTAAGCATCATGGTTTCTGAGTAACCTCATGTTGAAGTTTACAGCCATTTTTCCCTTTGGACCCTTAAGGGATCGATCTGGTTGAACGTAGCTTGGAGCGATTCTAGATGTTTGGGTGTGAAAGAGGACCATTCCTAGTGTAAAAATGTCTATTTAGACACATTGGAATAGTCTATTTGGTCACATGAGTTGCAAAATGAAAATTGCACCACCTTGCAACTTTCCACTGCTTGCATTTGACACTTTTTCCATCAATTGAAAACAAGACACCATGGGAAAACCACTCTGAGATAATGAAAACCAAGAGAGGTTATTTTAGATCACCTCAACATGATCCCATATGATCAGATGAGAAGCCTCTAAGCATCATGATGTCCAAGTAACCTCATGTTGAATTTTGCAGCTATTTTTCCCTTTAGACCCTTAAGGGATCGATCTGGTTGAACGTAGCTCAAAGTGATTCTGCATATTTGGGTGTGAAAGAGGACCATACCTAACATAAACATGTCTATTCAGATATATTGGAATAGTCTGTTTGATCACACGAGTTGTAGAACGAAAATTGCACCACCTTGCAACTTTCCACTGCTTGCATTTGACACTTTTTCCATCAACTGAAAACTAGACACCACGGGAAAACCACTCTGAGATAACGAAAATAGAGAGAGGTTATTTTAGAGGGCCCCAATATGATCTAGTAAGTTTAGATAGAGATTTTATAAACACCATGGTATCCGAGTAATACCCCGTCAAACATTGCTACCCTTTTGCACTTTGGGATCTGATGTCCGTACATAGTGATTGTGCTCTCTTTTAGATGGAATTCGATGGGCAGCAGAAGACATCATTTGTAATGTTGGTTGGGATTCAAGGTTTTTGACACTAAGAAATTCTAAGTTCCTTTAAAAAATTTGTGTTTCTTCCTTGTTTTGCAAAGTTGTACAGGCCATACAGGCTAATGTATGTTGTGTAATCTTTCTTTCCACATAGGTGCTTGTGTTGGAATTTATTTCTATGTGGTTTTAAGGTTTAATAAAAAAATTTAAAGCCTCCTTTAAGAATTTTCTTGTGAATAGCCGATATACCCTGTTTTGG
Organism: Sequoia sempervirens; assembly: GCA_007258455.2. Taxonomy (NCBI): domain Eukaryota; kingdom Viridiplantae; phylum Streptophyta; class Pinopsida; order Cupressales; family Cupressaceae; genus Sequoia; species Sequoia sempervirens. The sequence goes on along the minus strand of VDFB02000003.1, from coordinate 366,071,845 downwards.
AGGGTTTTGTGAACAAACATGAGTTAAAGGGCATAAGAATTGCTGCCCCAAGGTGAATAATACATTACATGGACAGTCCTTCCCACATTTTGTCAAAACACCACTTGAAACCCTCATTTTCATCATGAAAATACTCCGCACCTAGTGAATAATACATTAGATGGATATTCCTTCCCACATTTTGTCAAAACACCACTTGAAACCCTCATTTTCATAATGAAAATACCCTGCTATAGCCCTAGAACATCATCCCATATACCCAACCTTGACTCCACAACATTATAAATAGGTTAGACATGTATTTTAAAAGTTAGAGGACCCATTTCACAAGTTACAGTAGGCACAAAAAGTGGAATGGGTCGAATTACATGTTGAAGTCCTTCAATCCAAGAACACTGTGAAAGTAGGTAGTAGCAGTAAAAACAAGATAAATTTCACTATAGAAAGAGTTATAACCTATAAATAGGTGAAAATGAAAGCTAATTCATCTATCTACACCGTCCAATAGGTTACAGATCATCTTAGCATCCATACATACCATGCAACAACAAGAAAAGTGAGAAAAAACTAGTAAATTTATGGAAAATAATGTTCTTATTGATAAAAAAATGGGTTACAAATAAAAAAAAACCTATCCTTCAAGGAATTGAAGGTTATTATACATGTAAATATTACTACAATTCCTTAGCTATGAGTTGTTCTCACAAATATTTTATAATGTCACTCATGTAAATTTGATATTCTCTTCTAATGTTTACATCATAAGTTCTCATTTAGAGGTTAACTTCAAATGAGTAACTTGAGATTCCCTCGCAAAGATTCACATGATCTTTTATAATGGCTTCAAATCAGAATTGAGATTTTTCAAGATCATCAAAATAAGGATGTTGCATTGCTTTTTTGGCTGAGATTCTCTTTGATAGCTCAAAAATCATCATTTTCTGCAAAGAGAGACCAATCAATTTTTACTAGCTTAGTTACAGATACGCAAAGTAAAAGAATAAAAAGAAATAGCTAATCCAAAATAGATGGAAGGCACTTACAAATAAGCATGGAAATATCTCAACTTAGTCAGTCCTGGTCATACATCCTCACTGGGAGTTCCAAGATACCAATTGCACACAACACCTCTCATAAATAGAATATCTTGAAACTCGAGATGCTCTTATAATGTCTACATCATAGGTGGTCATGATAAGGTTAACTTCAAATGAATAACTTGAAATTTCCTCACCAAGCTTCGCACGCACTTTTGTAATGGCTTAAAATCATAATTGAGATTTGCCAAGATCATCGAAATAAGGATGTTGCATTGCTTTTCTGCCTGAGATTCTCTTGGATGGCTCATAAATCTACATTTTATGCAAGGGGACACCAATCAATGTTTTCCTAGTTACTTATAGATACACAAAGTAAAATAAGATGATAGCATTGGCATCAACCAAATTAATGTGGATACAAGTATAAATTAATAAGAACCATTGTGCATATACTTACAAATCAATCCAATGAACCATCCAGGTCTACTCTACTCTTTATTGTGTCAAGTATTGCCTCATGGTCAGACTCACAGATCTTCCACAAGGTCTTGTTCAAAGGTCTACCTCCATATTTGGTCAAACAAACATTGGATGCCATGAAAAGGTTTGAGTAATGAAGAATCTTACGATTCATGTCAAATTCCTCAAACAACCAATGTTTAGCACTCTTATGTGGGTACATTCTCAGCCATGTTCCAATAACAACAACTGAGCCTATAGGGTATTCAATGTTTTCTCCATCTATAATTGGGGCTTCCAATTTCTTTTTGGCCTCAACACAATGACACAAGTAATAGTTTGTTCCCTCTTCGTTGTCTTCATCTGTAATAACTACATAAACATTCCTTGCATTTATATGTGTGACATATCTCTTGAAACTAGTCAACATTATGAATACAGTACAAAGTAAGACAACAATATGTAATTTCAAAAACTAAGCAAGTAGATATATTACCTAGTTGGACTAGATTTGATACATGGTCAAATTTGACCGATGATTCCATTTGTGTTAGTTCCAATGTCATCGAAGGGTGATATGTGTAAATTGAGCTAAGATAACTTGTCAACCATTTGTCAACCCACTCCCTTGACTCACAATCATTCCAGACTTGAAATGTACATGAAGAGAAAAAGCATGCCATCTTACATGTATCAATACTCCATGAACTTGCATTTGAGCTAAGGAAAGAGTGCAGCTCACTCGATCATGTTAGTGTACAACAATCCTCATATGGTGTAATGTTAGTATCATCCATCAACCAAAAAAATCTATGAATTGAAGACGTACCTTCATTACCTGGACCCATCAAAGCATTACACCACTCGATGATTGATCTTGCATCTGTCAACTGGGCACTATCTTTATACTTTAACTCTTCTCATGCTAATGCTCTTTTGATGCATGCTCCTACACCATCATGCTCCCCCTTTCCATGTCCGGCCTCACAAAAGTTCCACATATGTTGAACATGTGTAGTGGGATGCATCCTGCACAACCAGTAGAACATGAGCGCGTTCTTGAACTATGTTGCATAGTTATCCAACCATATTTTATGTCGACCGTATGCTATGCCCCTCTGAGCCAAATGACTATAGAACATCTGGAAGCAACCTTGCAAAAACTTTGGAGAATGTGTGCGATCATCACTAATATAAAATTGATACTCCCTCAATACCTTCCTTTGGTCCTTTGTACTATCAACTGCATGAATGAATGCTATGTGCACAAATATTGAAACCTATGTGGAGTTGTAATACTGTGACTGCACCTCATGCTATGGTTGTAGAGTGTAGTTCTCTGCAAAGTCAACCACTGATACTATGCTTCCAAGTGGAAAGGTGTCCTTGCATAGCTTGAATTGTGTGTCTAGCCATTGGGCTCTATGGGTATGCCTTGCATACTCATACACTAGATTCTCATGAAACATGGACATGAACTAATACACTGGAATCTTTTGAATAACCAACTCACACCTTTTTGCTTTAGAACCATCTTATGCAGTGTATGCCATTTTTTTATACTTCCCGAACTCTACTAGTTTTTGTCCCACCTCATTTGTGCTTTCCATATGTTGACATATTGGCATTCCTTGCAAGCCACCGCAATGGTTGCATGAACCATCCAAGTATGATGTCTTGTAGAATATTTGGCCATCCTCTATTTCACATAAATTTTTTGATAAGAACTCTCTTGAATATTTTGGTGGGACTTCTATGCCACAATCCTGCAAAAAATCGTTAGTATACAAATCTATACATATAGAACGATAAACATCATAATGGTTAGAGAATTCAATATTTAGTCTACAACAACAAGGAGTGCGTGTGTGATTTATCTTGACATAAAAAGGTTTAAGCATTTCAAAAAATCTTTGATAAATACTAATTTGAGGATAATCATTTTGAAATTTATGAAAAAATTGGGTTTGAGTCATATCCAAAAAATGCTTTGGATGTGGCTCACGATTTCGACTATCGATTCTCCTTCTTACGACATCCCTTTGATTCGTATATGGCCTTGTATTATTCTTCCAACAATATTCAATTAGTGTTCTCAATGCTTCAACAACTTTTTTATCTTTATGTGGCAGTCACCCCAAGAATGCCCATAATTCATTTGAATCGGTGCCCTCAATTCTTTTCTGCCTTTGAAAGGCTTTTGATAAAGTTTTTCTACTAATTCCCATTTGTTTACTTGTCTTTTTAATGAGACGAGATCTCTTTGTTTGATAGCTTACCAAAGTCGATGTAATGACACATCGGGTGACATTACTATCCTTTGAGCATGAGGTCTTACCCACACTCTCATAAGCATCCATTAGATTCTTCACAATAGTTTTTTCACTTGATGCATTCGATGTTCTCAACCCAAGAGTCTTCATGATGTTTTTGTACTTTAAACCCCACATCATTTGAATAAATAGTTGACATCTTGTGGTCTCATTTAGCCTTTCAAAGAAGATTTTCCAAATCTTATCAACATATCTTCAACAAGTGCATTCTAGAATCTTACCTTCCATGTGCTGCAAAATATCCTCATCAATATTAATCAAAAACTTTGGATTTCTACGCAAAATTCTAGGTGTTATCTTAGGTACATACATCTCAACATTAGCAATTTCATCAATATTTAATTGAGGTGGGCTAGATTGCGTACCTTCGATCGAGGGTGGAATAGAATACATACCTTGAGGTTCATGTGGGGATGATAGCATACCTTGTTCATCAAATACAAGTGATGATGTACTCTCAACCTTAGATGTGGTGGGTGGTGTCCAACCATACTCACTTGCAATAGATGGTGTCCCTCCATATTCGCTTGTGCTTAATGGTTTCCCTTCGTATTCACTTGCGGTAGAGGGTGTGTCTCCAACTACGGTATCTGCATCTCCCCTAGCACAACTTTTTCGCATTCGTTCCCTTTGTGATGCCAATTTCTTTTCTCTTTTTGACAGTTGAGGTTCCTCTTCAATTGGCTTGTTTTCATCAATCGTTCCCAATTTATGCTTTTCACAATATTCCCTCATCCATTTTTTTTGTTTATCTTTGAAGGCTTGGAGCTGATCATTTGTTAGTTTTTTCCTTTTAACAGTTCATTTATTTGGCATGATGAATAATTTTACTTGTGCAAAAAGTGCTAAGTTGTCAAATTAACTAATAGTGAAGGGTTGTAAAAGTCTATTAAAGAGGGAGACCAATGGTCACCTCTTTCAAATGTTAGTTTTTAAAGTTGAAGTGGTTTGTTTTAAGAGGGAAACATTATAAAAGGCCATGATAAAATTGAATGGAGGATGATCCTTGGATTGGGTGTCAAACCAAATGAGGAAATGTTGAGTTTTCCTTAACAAAATTGAGTTTTTGGTGACTGAAATTGAGTTTCTGAGTTGGGCAGCATTATTTTATGTTGGATTGAGCATGAGCAGGGTATTTTAGGCTTGTTTCAACAATTGTCAAGTTTTGGACTGTTTGGCAAGTGCTACTTTCAATCAAACATAGGGTTTCTAAGCCTAAGGAGAGGGTTTTATGGTTTGGGTGGTAAATGATTGAATCTTTGCAATATAATGCTATAATTTAAAGTTTTGATAGATATAAAGTGCTGCCCCAAGGTTTTAGGAGATTTGGAAAATTTTTGAAGTTGGTCCCTTTGTAAAATTGGGCTAATTTGAGCCCTTAAAAGAGTAGAAAACCTGATAATTTGTGCAGTTTGGTACAAAACAAGCATTGGTGATTGTTGGATATGTTGAAAGATTCTATAATGGCTAAAATAAAGGTGTCTAAATGGTCCTAGGTTTGTAGAACGTCAAATTTTCATAATGAAGCTTATTAAGCAAACCATTGCTAATACTAGTACTTTTAGGCTTAATGAAGGTTTGGTGGTTCAAGGGTGGTTATGGGAGTTGAAGGAAGTTGGGACTCCTGATTTGAAAATGTATAAAAACATCATACAAGCCTGAATAAAGGGTTCAATGAATTTCTTTTGAGGATTTGGTGCTCTACTCAATGCCTAAACTGTGGAGTTTCAAGTTTTTTTTTTTTGTGTTTTTAGTTTTTTTTTCCTATCTACGACCTAGTATAGGCCTCCCATGATTAGAAATTCATAAATTACTATGGTGGCCGGTCTTAACTTGGACTTCAATCTATTTTGAGACTCCTTTGGTTGTTTTGGTGAAAGAAAAACTTCATTCTTCCTGATCAGCCTGTACAGACCGGTAGGGTATGAGTTTTACTTTAATTTAAAGATGGAGCCTTTCCTCCTACTATGATGACCTATGATTTAGAGGAAAGGCCTGTAATATGTTGTTTTCAAGTTTTCGTGTTTCTTTTAATAGTGGTAAGGCATCTATAGGGCTGGTGATGTTATCTTAGGCTGAGAATGTGAGTTTTTGGCATGAAAAGGAGGAACCATAGTGGTGTTTTTGTGATCTAATGAGGCTAAAGGCCTAGTGAAGGTTTATTTTTGTTTTTGTAGACCCTGAAAAACTTGTTTGATGATTTGGTGAGGCTTGGAAGGCCTTGGAGTTGTGAAATATAGAAAACCCTAGATATTTATGAGCAAATTGAGGGGTTTTTGTATTGGAAACCTATTTGAGCATGCAAGGTCCTAAAACGTGGAAAATATTTTGTTTTAAGACCTAAGTAAAGACTATTTTTGGATTTGGGGGTCTGCTAAGAAGTGAGAAGGTTGTGTGGGGAATTATACCCAATTGAGTGACTTTGATATGCTACAACCTGAACAATGGGATTTTTTTGAAAGAAGAGGTCCTAATGAAATTGTAAATTGAAAATTTGTTTATAGATTGGAGTTGTGTGTTTGTGTGTTTCAGGCCTCCCCCTACTGCATTAGGATTATATTCCAATTTTTTAGAGACATGTATGGAAAATTTGGTAGCATAGACAAGGCAATCAGCTAGTTTGTATAACTATTTGACAAAATACCTCAATGAAAGCTTTGGAAGCATACACAAAGAAAGTCAATTGTTAAATTTAACAAAATGCCTCAAAGAGATATGGTTTAAAAATGTAATAGGAAAGTGTATAGAATTGTGTAATTTAAAATGTCCATTGACAACCTAAGGTTGTAACATGACAAACAAACAATTTGATCAACATGGAATAAGCAAAACAACAAAAATGAAAGCAAGCCATAATAGAATGAAATAAAATGTACAAGACTTCACATACCTAAAAATCTAGAGTTTCAAATGGAGGAGTTCTACCCAATTATGCTTGCTTCTTTCCTCAAACTCCTCAAAAATTTGACTTTTTCAAAAGCTCGTTCCCCTCCAAACTTCAATTGTATATCAATTATCACTGTAATTCAAACTTGAATTGATATTATATTCCTTTCAACATGAAAACTCAGCTATTTCATGCAAAGGTGATGGAAAGATAATTAAAAAGGTGGTTGAATCTAAAAATAATGCATGCACACTTCACCCAATCACCAAAAAGCTAGTTTTTGTCGGAGCACGCACAGAACCAGGAGAATATGCAAAATGTGGGTTGACATCACGGGTATATTGTGTTTTTTTACCATTTTTAGTGCAAGACAAAATTTACTTGTGTTATAACATGCTCTCGTTATAACGCAAGCACGTTATTTCTTGCTAAAATGACCATGTCTCTACTTATTCATAACGCGCTCGCATTATAATAAAGTTGGTTTTTTTTTAGATTTATAGGATAGAGGGTTAAGGGTAGAGGGGAGAGAGATAAAGGGAGTGAGTGAGAGAGATAGCTGAGAGAGGGAGAGACTTGAGAGAGAGAGAGAGAGAGGAAGGGAGTGGGAGAGAGATAGAGGGGGGGAGTGCCAAGATTAGAGGGTAGAGGATTTAAGGGTTTAGGGTATAAAGGTTAAGAGTTTAAGGTTTAAGATTAAGGGTAGAGGGGAG
>VDFB02000003.1:366051531-366062619 GCA_007258455.2 Sequoia sempervirens | reverse complement strand
TCTCCCACCCTCTCTCCCACTCTCCCACTCTCTTCAACTCTCTCCAACCCTATCCCACGCTCTCTGATTCTCTCCCAGTCTCTCCCATAGGATCACACTCTCTCCCGCCCTCTCCCATGCTCTCCCACTCTCTTCCACTTGTTAGCTCTCAAAAACGTAGGCGGAATGCCTCAAGAGGCTCCCAATCTCTTGATACGCTTTAGGGTAATAGACAAGGTCAAGAGAACTCAACCTTCTACTCTTCAGGTGCTACTAAACCTAGGCAAGTGTACCTTTCTGAATGAAGCAGACTTGACTTATGATTATTCTTCTTGCAATGATTTGTCCAAAATGGCAGATGGAAGTGAACAAATGAATTCAAACTTGATACAAATAGCAATAGCAATCTTCTGAATCTAAATCTTAAAATGCTCAATTAACAGATGTGAAGGAAATGAATGAATTTAAATGATGAAATTGCAGAGACCAGTGCCTTATTGGGTATGCGGAGTCAAATGAAATCAAGATGAACAACACTCTCTGGAGAAACCTCAAATTATCTAGCATACATTATGTTTACAACTTGTATAAACATGCAATATTGTAACTACTAAGCTATTCTTTAATAATCTAGATGAATCTCTCTGATTACTCTGATCAACTAAAAGGATTTAATCTTTGCTTGAAAGAACCAATTGATTAATCACACAAATATAGCAAATGTGCATTGATAAACTAAACATAAACTTGTTATGTCAATTTAAACAACCAGAAAGCATCAATCTTGGAGACAACTTAGAAATACTTTCATTAAATCCAACAAATAATTGACACTAGAAATGTGCAGCAACATCAATTGACTTTCATAAATACCTCCATTTTGAAAACATGCATCATAGTCTCTGATCTGAGAATTTTATTCTACTCTATCTACTTGCTATGTATCGAATATCTAATAGTTGATTATCATTTTACAATTACAAAATGCCTATTTATACACTAGCATCAAAAAAAAATATCATATTGAGATCCCATGTCGGTCTGCCGCTTAATTCAGGCTCATTTCATGTCGGCCTGCAATGGTATTTTAGGAATTCACATGTCGGCCACAGTATTTGAATTTTTGTTAATCTCACTGAAACAGTCGCCAAGACAAATCATAGTCATGCCAAAGGCAATTCAATCTCTACAGTCACCCCGTGTTTTATTCGCTTTCGCTTTGACATATCTAAGTCGGGGAGATATCCTATAGATCACTTTATGTTTCCCTGAGAGTTCTTTTACCTTTCGCGTGTCGCTATGACTTTATGATATTGGGGAGACGTCTCATAGAGCATATTATGTTTCAACGAAAGCCCCCGAGTTCACGACAGATCGCCAAGACAACACTAAGTTGGGAAGAGGCTTCGTAGAATATCCTATGTCTTATCGAAAGTACCCCGTGATACATTTATTTCGCTGAGACATAAACATTTTCACGTTGATGCAATCTGCATCTCGGCATGAGAAAACAAATCGGCAAGACCGGACAGGATCACCAAGATGTTACATCGATGCCCATTAGTCATACGGAGATACATGTCCTTATATTGTCAGTCGGTAAGACAATCCAAACTCACCAAGACCACATGCCGAAAGCTTTAACTCTTACCGATACGTGCATCCTTCTACCATCGATTGGTGAGACAATGTGAAGTCGCTATGATTTACTCCGAAGAAAAGTCTCTCACCGACGAGCCTCTTGTGTAATATCGGCGAGACCAAAAGTCACTCTCCAAGACATTTCATCGAAGGAAAAACTCTCACCGATGCATCTCCATATACCGGTCGGCGATACATAAGGCACTCGTTGAGATGATATACCGAAGACCAAACTCCTGCCGATAGGTTCCTCCACGGTCGCCGAAACCATGTGAATATCATGCCGATGGAATCCTGTAGGTGAATGTCGATCGTTGTAACAACAAACAAGTCCTGCCGATCACCTACAGCAAACATATGTTAAAACAAAAGCATCATGGGTTGGGGAGACCTAGATAGACATATGCCGATATGGACCACAATGTGAAAAATGCATGACTCGATGGATTCGATGGGGTCACACAACCAAAATATGGGTGAAAATATCATGAAATGAGGAAAATGTGCCTAAGGTAGGACTCAAATGGAGACCCAGGGGGATGAAAGATATGTAAAAATCATCAGATTTTTATAGTTCCAACAGTGGCTCTGTCTGGGGATGAATGATAGTAAGATCATTACAAGGATCCAGAACTTTGGGTGAGCAGACTAGACACAGAGTGATAAACCAATGGGAACAAATGGAAAGAATGGCAATGGAAATGAATGGAAAGTGAATGCAAAATGGAGGGGACCAGAATCCTAAACTACTGTGCATGGAAAATAATTTTAAAGAGGATAAACAAGAGTTGTCCATGCACCTGCAACCCTCAATCCTCTGTGTTGCTTAAGAGAAAAAATGCTTCAAGAATTTCCCATGAATAGGCAATTCCTGATCTTCACCAGCCATATTCTGTAGATAGTATGAGTCTTCACCCTTCTTTCCAATAACAACAAAAGGTCCTAGCCACAAAGCTTCAAATTTACCATGCTTACCCTTCTCCTGACACCTTGCATTCCACATCAACACCAAGTCATTCTCTTCAAATTTTCTATCCTTTTCCTTCTTGTCAAACATATACTTCATCTGTGTCTATAACTTCATGTTTTGATTTTGGGAAACTCTCCTTATTTCATCAAGTTCAACTAGTTTCTCCATTCTTTCTTCCATAGGCTCGGGAATATCCAAATCTTCCTGAAGGACAAACTTGTAGACTGGCAACAAATTCTGCAAAGGCATCCTGGCTTGTGCTCCATATACCAATTCAAATGGGGATTTTCCAATTGCTTTCTTCACAGTAATCCTGTTAGCCCATACAGCGAGCCTTAATTTTGAATCCCAAACCTTCTTGTTTTGACTCAACATCCTCCTTATAATCTTCAAAAGACTCTTATTGCTAGACTCTACTTGACCATTAGCCTGTGGATGGTAAGGAGCCGCATAAGAAATAGTAATGCCATATGTGTCACAGAAACCTTTAAATTCATCGGACCTGAAACACATCCCATTATCTGTGATTCACCTTAGTGGTGCACCAAATTTGGTGATAATGTTGTCCATCAAGAAATTTGTGACCACTTTGCTTGTAGCCTGTTTAGTTGGGATTGCTTCTACCCACTTAGTAAAATAATCAGTGGCAACCAGTATCCACTTGTGTCCTCCACTTGACTTCTCTTGTATCTCTCCAATGAAATCAATTCCCCATTGATGAAAAGGGGCATCATCCTGCAAGGGTCGAAGTGGTAAAGCACCCTGATACTTCAATTTTCTAGAGAACCTTTGGCAGGCCTCACACTTTCTTACATGTGTGAAAGAATCATTAAAAACCTTAGGCCAGTAGTAACCTGCCCTAAGAATTTTGTGTGCAGTTGTTTTTGCTGAATAATGTCCTCCACAAACTCCTTCATGCATGTCACTTAGGACATGCCTGGCCTGAGACTCATCCAGACATAACAATAGTATACCATCCCTATTCTTCCAAAATAGATCTCCATCCATGAAAACATATTTAGATGCCTACAGCTTCAGAGTTCTTTTATGGCTGTCACTCAATCCTTCTAGACACTTTGTGTACTTAAGGTAATGCATGATATCAGTATACAAAGGAGTGTGCTCAATGCTTGCAATTGCAGTCCCTTCTTCTACATTACAAACTTGATTTGCTTCAATATTTGATTCTACCATCAACCTAGCCAAGCCTTGACCTCTTACTAATTTGGTAATCTATATCTCCATGCCAAATTCTTGGATCTTGTTAATCCATTTGCATCTTTTTCCTATTACTTCAGACTGTGTCACAATATCTTTGACAGCTGCATGGGGAACATAGGCAATCACCTTTGCACCAACAAGATATGGTCTAAATGCTTTTGTAGCATTTACTAATGCAAACGCCTATTTTTCCATTATGTCATATTTCAATTCAAACCCTTGTAATGACTTACTGAAGAAAGACACGGGCTATTCATGACCATCCTCATTCTTCTGTAACATGACAACAAAAATTATGTGCATTGAAGCAAATGAAAATATTTGAAAAGGCTTTGCAAAATCTGGAGATTTAAGGACAGGAGCCTCCTTGATGGCTCTTTTCATAGAAATAAAAGCTTCCAAGGCTTCTGCAGTCCATTCCATTTTATGTCCTTTCTTCAACATTTTTGATATGGGATTAATGATGTCAGCGATGTTAGAAACAAATCTCCTAACAAAATTAATCTATCCAAAGAATGATTGTATAGCCTTAACAGTTTTGGGAATAGGAATTTTATCAATAGCTTCAACCCTCTCAGGATCTATCCTAATTCCTTCTTTTGAAACAATATGTCCTAAGAGCTTACCTTCTGTGACTGCAAAATGACACTTATGATTTAAGTTGATACCATATTCTAGGGCTTTAATAAATACCTTCTCCAGATGTTGTACATGATCTTCAACCTTCTTTGAATAAGCAGTCAGGTCATCCTGGTACACCACCATGATAGCATTCATCAGATTTGCAAATGCCACATCCATAGCTCTTTGGAAGGTTGCTCCTGCATTAATGAAACCAAATGGAATTCTTGTGTATACATATGTTCCCCAAGGAGTTGTAAATGTTGTCTTATATTGCTCAAATTCTTTGACTTTAACCTGGTTATACCCTGAAAACCCATCCATCATAGACAACAGCTCACACCATGTCACCTTATGCAATATAGCCTCCATATTGGGTAGAGGATAATTGTCCTTGAGAGATGCCATGTTCAGATTCTTGAAGTCCACACATAATCTGATGTCTCAATTTTTCTTCCTCACAGGGACAAAATTTGAGACCCACGTTGAGTGCCTGATTGGTTTGATAATTCCTCCATCTCTGAGCTTTGTCAATTCTTCTTGCATTTTAGGCTCCAATGTTGGATTTATGGGTCTTTGCTTCTGTCTGAATGGTTTAGCATCTGGCTTCAATGGTATTTCATGCTGAAACAAATCTTCCTTGTATGCTTTTAGATCTTCATAAGACCAAGCAAAGACATGCTTATACTTTCTCAGCAACTCTATCAACATTCTTCTAATTGTAGGGCTTATCTTCTTTCCTATATACACCCTTCTTGGTGTCATCTCAGTCCCTAAATTAATCTCTTCAATATCTTCCTTTCTGACTGGTGTTCGCTTTATGAGGGACCAATCATTTCCATCATACAGCCTCTCCAATGCCACTAAGCCCTTAGGAAGCTTATTTGTTTTGAGCTGTAATATTTCCTTTCCGAACATTGTTTGCTTCCCATCCACTTCTTCAAGAAAAGCATTGAAGTCAATTTCCTGAGCTTCATATTGATCTATGCAGTGGAGAAACTTCAAAAGGTCAGTATCATCATTGAAGACTTGCCAACTATAAATGTTATGAGGAACAACAGGCCTTGTCTTGAATTCAATCTGTGAAACCACAGCCAATGTGATATCATCTCTTTTCAGTGCCACATTTGCTAAAAAATCAACCATTATGTTCTTTGATCTATCAATCCACTCAATCAAGAAGGCATCAAACAACTCAATTGTGTCCCAAACAACATTCCTATATTGTTTCAATATTTTATGTTTTGCTGCATATTTTGACTTGATTTGTGAAACAACCAACTCAGAATCACCCAAAATAGCCAGCAACTTAATTTTATGTTTCACAGCTATGTTCATACCAGTCAATAAAGCTTCATATTCCACCACATTGTTTGTACACTCAAATTTCAATAGGAAAGAATATTTAAATGTAATGCCTTCAGATGAAACAAATACAATGCCAGCTCCATTACCTTCCTGGCTGCATGCTCCATCAAAATACATCTTCCACACTTCATTGCAGCTTTGTGCCACATGCTTTTCAATTGGATCACTATTGGTTAATTCTGGCTGGGCTGATTCTATCTTAAAATTTCCAAGATCAACATCACAAAAATAATTGATTTGATCTTGTGGTACATAGTCAACAAGCTGGTTCATTCTTCGCTCCCTATACAATTTGACCTCCTGACCATTCATTGGAATAGTTGCATAAGACAGATCAAACTGGACGTTTCCCCCAACTGTTGCTGTCCACTGTCTTGACAGAAGCATACCAAACTGTGGAGGAGTATCAATTACTGTTATATCTATATTATATGCCACCTGTGGATAAGTAGCCAGTTTGACATCAACACCTCTCATAATGCCTACCACAGGTACAGGTCTGTTATCCATTGCATATCACTTCCCTTCACTTGTATCAACCCACATGCCAAGCTGCTTCATAACTCCTACTGGCATGATATTTATAGTAGCCCCAGAGTCTATCATGCAATTTCTCAGCAGTTTGTTATTTATGAGTAATGTAGTGAAAAAAGGATCAACTTGTGGGGGAGTTGCTAACACATCACTCAAGCAGACTTCTGGGATATTTACTTTCTCTTGCCTATTGATTGCTTTAATAGCTACTCTATTTTCAGAATTCACATGTTTTTCATTTCTATTTGTTATCAATTGAACAACACTATCTCTGTACTCCTTAATTTTCATCATTTCAAGGAGTGGAACAGACATTTTTACCTGAGATAACGCCTAAGTGAAGTCAAAAGAAGAGCCCTCCACCTTAACAATTTTCTTCTGCTCCAATGTCTCTCCTTTGTTTTCTTCCTTATTTCTTTTACTAGGCTGATCAGACTTTTGTATCTCTTTGTGTAATTCCTTCACTTCCTCTTTTTGGACAGGCTTCTATTCACTTTTATCGTGCTGTTTATTTTCTGATTTATTCATAGTTCCTTGTGTTGCCTTTTGATCCTTCATAAAGATTCCCCTAGGAACATCTTCCTTCTCATTTACTATTATGTTTCTCAACCAGTATTTACTCCTTTCTTCCTCAACTGCAGCAATAGTTAGTCTCTCTATTTCATCTTTGCTAAGTCTCCTCATACTACATTGAGCAGGCACCTCAACCGAATGTGGCTCTGTATAATCTTCTTCAGAATTAGAAAGAACCTGTTGTTCAGCCATATGGACATTGTATTTCTGATTTGAAACATCATACTCATAACCTTCATCTTTTGAAGATGAGTACCTCTCCTGAACATGATGAAAGGTATTTGAAGTCAAATACACTGTGTGATCTTCTCCATTATTTTCCATCGACATTCCCTCTTCTTGCATCCTTTGAGCTACAACACAATAGTCTGGGGAATGTGGTTTATTACAAGCTTCACAAAAGTAATTGTTACTCACCATATAGGTTCCCTTCTTACTCAATGGATCAGGAGTCTCTTTGTTTCTTGGCCTAGCTATTATAGGTTTTCCATCCTTCCAGTCTGTATTATATGGCATGTCATGCAACCTCGGCCTTTCATTTTTGTATGTGCTTTCCAATCTGTACTGATAATTATTGCTTTGCTAAGAAGCCCTAGTGTTATCTCTTTTATTGATTATACCTGTAGCCTTTCTGTTGTTTTCAATTGTCAGTGCTATCTTCTGAGCTTCAGCCAGATCTCATGGGACCCTATTTCTCAGTTCATACCCTATTTTAGGATCAAATGCATTTAAATAAACACTCAATGCTACATAATCTGGCAACCTTGATCCAGGAGGTACTTTAGTCTGCAACTTGTTGAATCTTCGGTTGAAATCATAAATTGAATCATTCTGATTTTTCTGAATTCACATCAATTCATGAAGAGCTGCATCTAGTGCATTTAGATTCCCATATTGCTCTAGGAATCTGTCCTGGAATATTTGGAAAGAATTAATTGAGAGTGCTGGCAAGCTGTTGAACCAATCCCTAGCATCTTCAAGAAGTGACATCATAAATAGCCTCATATGTAAATCTTCATATGGCACACCTATTTCTTGGATGAACACATTGAAATTCCTTAAATGTTCTTCAGCAGTAATTGTATTACTCCCTGTAAACTTAGGTACCAGACTTCTCCAACTACCATCCATAAGGTAAGGGTATAGATGAAACCCTATCAAATCAAACTGTCTAATCATTGTTGTATACTGGTGAGGGGGAGAAAAAGGTGGGTACTGATATTGGTTCATAGGATTGTTGTATTGTGCATTATGTTGTGGGACAAAAGGCTAACCATGAGGTGGATACATATTTGTATGTTGTGTGGGAATATGAGGTGGATGATTTGGCTGATTATAGTGATTTACTATCTGATGGTGAGGAGACACAAGTGGATCAGAAGGCCCTGCATTATGATTACCCTGCTTATGAGGTGGTACATACTTTGGGGGGCAATCAGCTGTCTGAGAAGTAATTTGGGCTTTCAGCAATGCAGCCCTTAATTCGTCTATCTCCTTCTTCTGTGATTCAAACTGTGCTTTTACTTCCTCAGGAAGCTCATGATCAATAGAGTCATTTTGGTTACCTTCCATCTTCTGATCATATTCATGTTGAATTCTAATTCGTTCAGCCTCCAGTTCAGCTCTAAACTCGGCCTGTTTCTAAGGATCAAGAAAAAAGAAACGATTTCTTTGATCTTCTGGAGTACAAGGCTCTGCACTCGAATTGTTTCTCCATGTATCATAGCGATCATATGTTTCACAATGTCCAAGCACATATCCTCACTTATCCCTTTTCCCTTATCAACCTTGTCATCTTTGTGTGTCTATTTACTGCTGCCTGTAGGAGCTCCAGTATGACCTCCCCTGTATTGAGATCTTCTTCCATTCATGTTTGAACAGCTACAAAATTTCTGTCAAAGTCGCCACTCACTTTTGTCAAAAATGAGAAAAAACTTGATGTTTCTTATTCCCAGCGGAGTCTGTATAAAGTTCCTGATTCTATGATTAAGCCATTGATTTTGAATGTATCCCTAGCAGAGTCGCCAATTTGCTACCTCTCAAAAATGCAGGCGGAATGCCTCAAGAGGCTGCCAATCTCTTGATACACTTTAGGGTAATAGACAAGGTCAAGAGAACTCAACCTTCTACTCTTCAGGTGCTGCTAAACCTAGGCAGGTGTACCTTTTTGAATGAAGCAGACTTGACTTATGATTATTCTTCTTGCAATGATTTGTCCAAAATGGCAGATGGAAGTGAACAAATGAATTCAAACTTGATACAAATAGCAATAGCAATCTTCTGAATCTAAATCTTAAAATGATCAATTAACAGATGTGAAGGAAATGAATGAATTTAAATGATGAAATTGCAGAGACTAGTTTCTTATTGGGTATGTGGAGTCAAATGAAATCAAGATGAACAACACTCTCTGGAGAAAACTCAAATTATCTAGCATACATTATGTTTACAACTTATATAAACATGCAATATTGTAACTACTAAGCTCTTCTTTAATAATCTAGATGAATCTCTCTTATTACTCTGATCAACTAAAAGGATTTAATCTTTGCTTGAAAGAACCAATTGATTAATCACACAAATACAACAAATGTGC
This sequence comes from Sequoia sempervirens, assembly GCA_007258455.2. Taxonomy (NCBI): domain Eukaryota; kingdom Viridiplantae; phylum Streptophyta; class Pinopsida; order Cupressales; family Cupressaceae; genus Sequoia; species Sequoia sempervirens. The sequence goes on along the minus strand of VDFB02000003.1, from coordinate 366,053,116 downwards.
ATTGATAAACTAAACATAAACTTGTTATGTCAATTTAAACAACCAGAAAGCATCAATCTTGGAAACAACTTAGAAATACTTTCATTAAATCCAACAGATAATTGACACCAGAAATGTGCAACAACATCAATTGACTTTCATAAATACCTCCATTTTGAAAACATGCATCATAGTCTCTGATTTGAGAATTTTATTCTACTCTATCTACTTGTTGTGTATTGAATATCTAATAGCTGATGATCATTTTACAATTACAAAATTCCTATTTATACACCAGCATCAGAAAAATATATCATATTGAGATCCCATGTCAGCTTGCCACTTAATTCAGGCTCATTTCATCTCAGTCTGCAATGGTATTTTAGGAATTCACATGTTGGCCACAGTATTTGAATTTCTGTTAATCTCACTGAAATAGTTGCCAAGACAAATCGCAGTCATGCTGAAGGCAATTCAATCGCTACAATCACCCCGTGTTTTATTCGCTTTCACTGTGACATATCTGAGTAAGGGAGATATCTTGTAGATCACTTTATGTTTCCCCGAGAGTTATTTTACCTTTCACGTGTCACCGTGACTTTATGATATCGGGGAGACATCTCACAGAGCATATTATGTTTCAATGAAAGTCCCCGAGTTCACCACAGATCGCCAAGACAACACCGAGTCAGGAAGAGGCTTTGTAGATTATCCCGTGTCTTATCGAAAGCACCCCGTGATACATTTATTTCGCTGAGACATAAACATTTTCACGCTGATGCAATCTGCATCTCAGCATGAGAAAACAAATCGGAAAGACCAGACAAGATCGCCAAGATGTTACATCGATGCCCATTAGTCATACCGATATACATGTCCTTATGTTGTTAGTCAGTAAGACAATCCAAACTCGCCAAGACCACATGTCGAAAGCTTTAACTCTTACCGATACGTGCAACCTTCCACCATCGATCGGTGAGACAATGTGAAGTTGCTATGACTTACTCCGAAGAAAAGTTTCTCACTGACGAGCCTCTTGTGTAATATCGGCAAGACCGAAGGTCACTTGCCAAGACATTTCATCAAAGGAAAAACTCTCACCGATGCATCTCCATATACCGGTCGGTAAGACATAAGGCACTCGATGAGAAGATATACCAAAGACCAAACTCTTGCCGATAGGTTCCTCCACGGTTGCTGAAACCACATGAATATCATGCTGATGGAATCCTATAGGTGAATGTTGATCGCTGTAACAATGAACAAGTCTTGCCGATCACCTGCAGCAAACATATGTTAACACAAAAGCATCATGGGTCGGGGAGACCTAGATAGACATATGCCGATATGGACCACAATGTGAAAAATGCATGACTCGATGGATTCGATGGGGTCACACGACCAAAATATGGGTGAAAATATCATGAAATGAGGAAAATGTGCCTAAGGTAGGACTCAAATGGAGACCCAAGGGGATGAAAGATATGTAAAAATCATCAGAATTTTATAGTTCCAACACCACCATCTCCCAACCTCTCCCACACTCTCCCACTCTCTCCCACCATCTCTCCCACTCTCCCACTCTCTCCCACCCTCTCTCCCACTC
>VDFB02000003.1:365979994-366051431 GCA_007258455.2 Sequoia sempervirens | reverse complement strand
TTTTTTGTCAAAAAGTATTGTTTGGTGTTTTTTTCGTTATAAATTAACCATTCATCGAAATTTCAAATAATTACATTTTTAGAAACTAGACTCCATTCTACAATTTTTTTTAAAAAAAAAAGTCTATTACTTTACAAAATTTGTAGGTGGAGCACAACCAAAATTCTACTTTTCAGGAAGTGCCCACTTAGAAAATTAGTAAAAAATTAAATAGTCATTAAAAATTTATCAAAAAATTGTGCATCAACTAGATACTGTTAGCTAACTTCTGACCATAGTGATTCTAAAAATTCTACAAAAAATTTCACCATGCTAAGGTCATACAAGAGTTGCTATGTTATGATTTTCTGACAAAAACAACAACAATTTGTGTACATCCCTCTTTTGAACCCCTTAATCTCAACCATTTTCAAAATAAATTAGTAATTTAGAAAGTAGACTTGGAGCACTTCGATCCTTTTTTTTGTTCCATCTCAAAATTTTGAGTGTAGCTATCCTCAATTTCACATCCAAGGTCAGTATTTCCTAATTTTAGAAAAAAAGTGGCCACTAAGCCCCTTTTTGGAAACCATCTTGGTGCACTTACCCGCATAATATCATAAACATGAAATAAGACATCATAGTATAAAATTTGCATCATAAATCACTCATCTCATATATCCAAAAAATGAATGTCATGATACATATCAAAGTGTGACATATCTCAAAAATATGTACATGAGGATGCTAAAGAGTCATTGAATGAATATACATCATAAATAAGTTCTACATCAAAATGTATACATCTATACATGTGGAGCTAACCTTTGCTCCCCTTGTCCTCTTTGTCAAGTTCCCTTGATGATGTTTGGTTTCCACTAAGTGACAGACCCACTCCTCATGATTGGCCCATTGACGGACCACCAAATGATCCGCTCAACGTCAAAGCACTCCTGTGCGAAAAATCAAGTTGTCGCTTGTGGGGAGGAACCTGCATATAGCACACAGTCCTATAATAAGATGCCTTTTCCATAGCCTATCCATATATGGAATATGATACCATCTAAACTTGCATATGGGAGGCAACATCAAGCTACTATTTGTGTGCAATCTCCTATGCTAGCTACAACTCTATTTGTTGTCTTTAGGTCCTCTCCTAGTCTCTCTCCTAACGAGCCTGATCCCGCTCCTATCTAAAGGCATCTTGCTCTTATTGAGTAGTATCTCTCTCATGCATGTAGGAATGCCTCTCCTAGTGGGCTTGGTCCCACTTAGCAGTCCTCTGATCTACCTCTCCTAGGTGATTTCTTGTAACTGTTGATTCAGAGCCTTGATAATAATTGCTACTATGTGATGTTGTGGCACATGTGGTGGAGGACTTGGAGGTGGCCCCTATGGTACCTATGCAGGAACTTTCCCTAGAACCTGTCTTGAAACCTCTCCTAGAATCTGAATGTGATATTTTCCACCTTGACTTTCGTTGCCTTCTCTTCCTCTAGGACCCCTGCCCCTTACATTGGCCCCTATTAGATCTATGAGTCTAACAAGTCGATACTGAGTGAGCCAAGCATCGTATCTTTGGGTAGTACTAGGATCATCCAGCCCACCTACATAAATCAATGGAATTGGTACCAGCTGAGTGAAGTCATCAATAGCAGTCAGTGGGACTATCTATGGACCCACTCAGTAATCTCTTTATATGTCCATGCATAGAAAGACCTATAGTCATCTCCTGGAGCATCGTGTTGCTTCCCACACTGGTGAGCAACCTGATCAGGTAGATATCTCTCAATGATATGAATAGATTGACCCATAAGCCATTGGGTATGTCTGCAATATCCCAAGTGAGTAGCATCGTCCTCCCTGACCTAATCCTATATCTAGGGTCTCCATGTAAAAATAGTCATATCATTAATGACTCATCGCTAGTAGGCTATGTCTACTTCCCTTGTGTGATGGAGGGTGGTCATCCCATCGTACCGATATGTTATCGAGTCCTCCTCCTCTATGGCTCTGAAATCCATGACTAGTCAAAGCACCATAATGTACTCCCATGCCCATATATCCAGTAGAGTCACCCTTGCAAATATGCTAGCTCCATCTCTATATAGGACTTGGTGTGCATATCGTGATATAAGGTAGCCAAAATGTAGAGACCCTAGGCATAGAAATAGATGTCCTCCATAATACTCTAAAGCACCACACCCCATCTTGGGATAAATAACTGTGACCTCCTATCTAGAACCGGGACTCCCATAATGAGCCCCACAATAACCAAGACAAGATCGCTAGATTGGCCAATGAATTGTCATGCAAGTCAATCTGACCCCCCTCTAGTTGAAGATCCTCAACTCCTAGCATGTTAAAAATGGCATTGAGGCTGAGTTATGCATCATAAATGATTCTATCACCAGGGATCGATACCCTTTGAATCCTCCAGGGTCACTATTGCCTCACCCGTTGGAAGGTGGAAGGAAGAGCTCTATGAGTGCTAGTGCTCTACTAATGCAGTCATTAGAACTAGATGTGTTTAGATCTATGGTATGAAGGTGATGTGATATAATTTGACTACTCCTAGTAATATGATGTCAAACTCACCTAATCTAGTTAGCCACTCTAAAATTTGTGGTCTCCTCTCTTGGGAAAGCAGAGGATGGAAGACATCCTACATGCATAATGCACACAATGTCAATTTACTAAAAAATTGAAAAAATATAAGTTAGAATCCCTAAAACGAGGCATTGCCATAATGTAAAAGCATCACTATTTAGCGTTTCTTTACAAAGGAAGGTCTCTAAATTCATGCAAAAGCATCACTATATTTTATGCAAATGCATTGAAAAAAATAAAAGTGTTAATTTATTTTCAATCTCCAATGCATATGTTGAATAGTGACGCATAATGCAAAGGTGTCACCATATTTTGTAGAGGCGCCGCATTGGGTTTTAGAAGTGTCACCCAAAATGTGATGCCTTTATTTGACCTAATCTACCCTACATTTCTCTACCTAAAAATGTGTGCAAGAGAAGTTTTTTAGGGTATGTGTACAATGGTCCTACATTAATTGGCCACTAGAACTTGTGGACTCGATTTGTACAGTGTGTGGGAAGTACTCTATGTGCCATAGTGTTAGGTGCTTTGGAGGAAATCTAAGTTGGAATCACTAGAATCAATCTACTTAATATATCAAATTCTCAAAATAAAAGTGTGCAAATGAGTTGGAAATTGACCTAATCTCACATATAATATGCACTTCAAACCTAGGGTTTTAGCCCTGTATCTCCATTTTCTCACTTTGTACCCTGCCATTGTTGCTTCATCAAGGTCTTAGGACTTATTTTTTGTCCTCTTCATAGCCAAACTATTCCCATAATCTTATCATGAGATCAATCCAAAAGTCAATTTTTTTGCTCGATCTTTCGAGGGGGTAGCATACCAGCATTCTACTGACCATTGGGGCACATTGGGGCATTAGAACAAAGTAAAAAAAATAAATCTTAGCAATATCAGTTCTTTGAAGCAATGCAACTGGTACCTCACTTCAAAGAGGGGGAAAATGTAGACACTTAAATTTCCTGAGTATATCACACATCGAGATTTCACATATTAACACCATTTTTCTCTTGATTCATTTGAATTCATCTAATTAATTAAATAATGTTAATTTTTTAATTAAATTCACTATTTTCTCCTATTAATCAAATAATTAATTTTATTTGATTAATTCATCACCTTCACACTAATTTTCCTCTCTTTTGATTAAATAATGCAAATTATTTAATTGAATGTCATAAATCCACTTCGATTAAACAATTCCAAATTGTTTAATTAAAGTCTTTGATTCCATCCACTTGCACAATTAAATAATTTCTTAAATTGTTTAATTGGTTAATTTTCTCTAATTGTTCAAAAAATATTCTTATGGAATATTCCTTTTTCAAATTTGAATATTTCCCTCCACATGGAAATATCTCCCACATGCTCCTAAAATTAAGGGATTTGCTATTGTCTCAAGTAATTTGGACCTTTGATTAAAATCCTTGATCCATGTTTTCATCTCTCCTTCAAATTCATCCATTGATTAGCCAATTCAATCTCAACCATTGATTCATTCAAAAAATCTATAAAGTCTTCATTTTACATGAATTCTCATTCACACGCATTCAAGTAACCAGACTCTACTCATTTTCATACTCATCCTCAATCCAATTACATTTGTGAATCACCATTATCATCAACCTTTGAAGCTTTTGCATCATCAATCATGGATCAGGCTTAAAGCTAAGCACTCCATATGAATTCCAACACTAATCCTCCAATGGGATTGAGGTTTGCATTTTCTAATTAGGTTTTCAATTGCATTACTTTGATATATTTCATGTTTAAATTGGATCTTGTTTAGTAATTGTAAAGAATCTCATTGAATATGGTTCAATATGGTCAATTACTTGTTTTCTTAGTTAATTTCAATTGCATTTGATCATATTACCTAACCATGTTTTTTATAAAGTAAGCAACATTTACAGGGTGTTGTACCCTTACATAGAAAGCCCAAAGGGCCAAAACAAAGCATAGTTCAAACCAGAGCAAGAACTAGAAGAAAACAACAAAAACAACTGACCGACAGCTGATGAAAAACAAACAAGGACTAGACAACCCCAGAACTAGAGGGGGCCAACCCAACTCCCTAAACCCGAGGCCGCAAAGAGGCAACAGATTTAGGGAGTCCCTTTTTCTTTCTTAGCACAACTGACCAAGAGGGCTCAGAATCAAAATCCAATGAGTGAGGTGAAGGGAGTGGATCCACAATGGCCACCCCAGGAAAGGAGCCACCACACAGTGAGGAAGATTGCAGTGAAGAAGAGGCAACAAGTGAAATCAAAGGACCATCAGAAACATTCAATCGGGCAGGTTCCAATAGGGCATTGACAATAGATCGAGGCAACAAAGGTTTCACAGAGGGGATAGCTGGAAGAGGAGCCTGGGGAGGCTTCAACTCCAAAGGAGTAGCCAAGGGAGGGTCACCCTCCTCAGAGGAAACATCTGAAATGGGAGAGCCAACTGTGAGGTGGTCCGTGAGAGCATTCGTCCACCAAGTAGTAGCACCCTTGCAGTGAGCAAGAGGGAAACCAGAGGCCAAGTGACCAATAGAGAAACAATGCCTGCAACAAAAAGGGAGCCCCTCATAGTCCAAAAGTTGCTTCCAAGGTCTGTCCCCCACCATCAAGACCACATCACCATGGAGAGGTTTGGAGATATCTAGATTGATTAAAATACGAGCCATCGTAATATTCCTAAGATCCCAAGATGTAGAATCCACCTTCAAGAAACTACCAATGGCATTGCCAATAGCTTCAAAATATGAATCCTCCCAAAACTGGAGAGGGAGATTCGACAGTCAAACCCAAATTGGTCTGATATTCAGTGGCTCCATAAGGGGATTGAAAGAGTGATACAAAGGCTGAATGAACATCGAATGAACACCCCACATCCAAACCTTGTCCAACACACTGTCACGAGCTTCAGGGGTAGAGAAGGTTGCAAAGAAGAAACCTCTAGCACTGGGATAGAGGTCAATCTGTCCAGAAACAATGGGCTTCCAAGAAATGTAAACCCACTCATGGAGATCAGGAAGGGTGGGCCACAAGCCATTAAACCTACATAACACACCCTAACATACATAGAAATCCTCATTCTCAGAAACCTCAGGCCCACATACCACAACAGGGGAGGCTTGGGCACAAGCTAGAGGTTGGACCCTAGTTAAAGCCGAAGCAGACACAAAACACACATAGTCTTTTGAAACTGCTTCAAAAAAAGATTTTTGTTTACCACCAGTATCAGGACCACCAATATGTGGAACTCTAGAGCAAAGAGGAACACTCTCCAACATAGAATCATCAAAAACTCCTAGAATAGGGGGAATCCCATCCACTGAAACCCCACCCAGACCACCAAGCAGAGGCACAGACCCATCCACACCTAGCAGCCCACAATTGCCCACGGTAGTAGGAGTAGAGGAGGCCTCACCATGTCCAGCTAGAAGCAGCCTGGATGGGCAGGACATGTCCAAGAAGGCTCGACAACCCATCCATAGAGATTCGTTGCACTCTTCCAGCACGGAGCCCGCTCGACAGTTTCAAAAAATTTCTTCCCACTCATTGATTTTTCCAATAGGGGGTGTCTTGATTAGCAATACTATTACCTAACCATGTTACAGTGATATATATGTATATAGAGAGAGAGGGAGAGAGAGAGAGAGAGGGATAGAGAGAGAGGGAGGGAGAGGGATAAATATAAAGAAAAGAGAGGTGAGAGAAAGACCCTGGATAAATATAGATAAAAAGAGAGGGGAGAGAGATGTAGAGAGGGAGAAAGATATGAAGAGGGGAATATACACACACACACACACACATAGAGAGAGAGATAGAGAGGGAGAGAAATAAAAAGAGACAAGAGGGAGAGAGAGATAAAGAGAATGATAAAGAGAGATAGATTAAGAGGGTTAGATACAGAGAAAGGAAGAGATAAAGGAGAAATATAGATACAAAGGGAGAGAGAGAGAGAGGGAGTGTTTAATTTTAAGAAATGGGATTTTATATATATATATATATATATATATATATATATATATATATATATAAAAATCATCTCATGTTCTACAAATAGTGCTTGTAAAACACACTCACATTTTTTAATCAAAAATTTTCATGCCCTTTTTTCTTTGGAATATTTTAGATAGTAATCCTAAGGCTTGGACTATTAATTTACATCCATTTCATGTGCTTTTGAACTTCAATGGAGTTTCTCAAATTGCACGTCATTGGGTTTACACATTACATAATGATTTTTAATAAAATTACCACCAAATTTTAACACATCTCTTAAGTTTTCTAGCCATATAATTTTTTTAATATTTGAAATACATTAACATATTCATTTTTAATTTATTTTAGTAATGTTTCTATATTTCTTATGTATATATGTGTGTGTGTGTGTGTGTGCTTATTTTTCTTTATAAATTTTGATCTACTTGTCAAAATTTGAAAAAAAATATAGGATTGTTCTGCACTTCATTCTTTACACATTGAAAAAAATTACATTTTTTATTATTTCAGTGCAACTTATGTGATACACATGCTCAATGATGTAATTTTTAGGATGCATCCACTTTGAAAAATCATAAAAAAAAATAAAAAAAATATACAACTTTTAGTACTCACTCGTAGTTATGTTTCTACTATTCAGTTTTTAAAAATACTAGATACAAGAAAAAAAATTGGGTGAACTCACTAAACACTATGTTATATTTTAGTGATAAAAAGGAACACTTTTGTGTGCTCGTAAAATTTCATCCTCTTAATCATAACTATTTTTTAAAACATTTAATAGTTTATAAACTAGATTCAAAGTACTACAATTCTCTTTCTCATCATATCTTCAAAATTTGAGTGCATGAATCTCAAATTACTCATTCAAGTTTAGGTTTAGCTAATTTTAGAAAAAAGAAGTGGCCACTTTTGATCCTCTTTTTATATACCATTTCCATGCACTTACCCCGTTGCGTGGTGATGGGAAAGATAGCCATTGTAATTTTGTGATAGAAAATGCCCTTTACTGGAATAAAGGTGGCTCCATGATGCTACATTGGAGGTCAAAAGCTAAAATGTAGATAAAAACAAAAATCCCTCCAAGTCAAGAATTTTCTTCTATGCAATCACTATCATTGCTAGAAGTCAAATGAGTGAGGGAGCTAGCAGGTCGAGTCTAGATGCCTCTGCAAACAAATTTTATTACGATATTGTATCTTCAACATGCCTCTCTAGATGAGAGGCCGATGGCTCTAATAATAATTGTTGGCTCAACCTCTCCTATAAAAAAATATGCCTTAACAATGGATCATGCATTGTCTACTTCTATCAATCTCTTCCATGCAACACACAACTCAACAGGTTTTAAGGTATATAGGCTCTTGGATGAGAAAATCACACTTAGGTAGAGAGACACAAAGGCACACCAAGACAAGATAGATTCTCGCCCTTTCTTTTGGCCTGCAACAAAACCATCAAACTCACAGTGGTGCTTTCCAATGAACAATTACCACATAGAAACCATAATACCTTTCAATAAAGGCTTTGCAAAGTGGAACAAATCACACCAAGGAACATGCAAAGACAAATATTTTCCATGCAAAGAAGATACTCAACTTATACAATTCTCGTTACCTCTACATAAATCTTCACAAAATATACAAAATACACACAACTAGAAAGCATGCAATTTTAGTTTTTTCACAAACAATCTCAAAGATCAAATGAACCAACATCCAATAGTAGGACATGCTCTGATACCATGTTAATGTCAACAAGATATCTGCTTGAATTCTAGTATTATTGACTCATGCAAGTCAAGCAAGCATACATTCAATTTGTGATATTAAAAAACAAAGAATGTAATACAACAACTGAATGATTAGAAGTAAAGAAAATGGAATGGAATAGAATGATATCCTAAATGAGGAAGTTTGCAAATATAGCATGACTAGTTTGAGACACTATAGGAGGGCTCAATTCAAGTTGGCAAGAATGCTCCACCAGGTGGCAAAAAAGAAGTGCCACATATCTCACTAACTAATGACACGGCCATCTAAGGTGGCTTAATACATAAAGTAGAAAAATTTTATAATAATTCTACTCTAACAAAGAACACTTTCCCTAATTTTCGAGATCCTTTGGCCCCACAACCCCATTAACATGGAAAACATAATCAATATTATTAGTCATTAGGACTCAAAATTTAATTCTAAAAAATAAGCATAATTATTAAAATTTGTTACTTAAAGTGTATTGCAAGAGTGGTCAAGAGGTTATTGGTCTAGTAGTGATATTCCTATCTCACAAAGAGCCCACCTCAAATAAAATTATTATTGAGTGAGATGGCTTAACAAACAAGGCAGTGAAGCTAGTGTCCCAAGTGAATTTGGAGGAACATATACCCCTTAGTTATTGATGGTATAGTTTATGTTATAATATGAGTTCACATTTTAAACATTTGCAATGTCTTGGTTTATAGGTTATCAGTAAATTAATGAAGTAGTAGATTTTTGTAAGAATGGAATCACGTGGTCATTTGTCTAGTAGTGAAGTGCATGGCTCACAAAGATTCCACTTCAAATTAAATTCTTGTTGAGTTCAATGGCTTAACAAAGAAAGTGATGAAGCGAGTGTCTTAAGTGAATTTGGTGGAATGGATATCCCTTAGTTATTGATGGTTTAATTTTTGTTATGGTTTGAGTTCCCATGTTGAACACTTGTAGACTCTTGGTTTGTAGGTTATTTGTAAATTAATGAAGCACTAGCTTTTTATTAGGATGGAATCAAGTTGATTCTATTTTTTGTTATAAAATTAGTGTGCATTTTGTAAAAAGGACTTATTTGGTATCTATTTTGAAATAAAAACTATTTAAAAATAAATAAAAAATCAATTGTGCTATTCTCTACTAAAACTAATATAAATATTTTTTTCAAAACAATATTCAAATTCCTTTGAAACAAAATATACGTACCATAAGGCTTAGTATATTTCTATCAAAGGTATGAAAACTATTTCTTCCATATCATGGCTATGGCTTGGGGTGTGAGTACTAAAATAGTTTGGATTTGGTTTAGAATTTTCACATAGCTTAGATTTAGGCTATCATTTCATTTATCTAGAAATATACACTTTTAAAATATTTATTTTTAGAATGATGCCATTGATTTTTTTAGTACATGCAAATATGCACTCTCAAGTTACATTTCGAAAAATAGGGGGCACTTGCCATCTTAAAATAGTACCCCTTCCTTTCCATTTGAGAATTTTTAAAGACATCCAAATTTTAGATGTGAAAAATTCTATTATAATAGTTTGATCTTTCTTAGTGAAATTTGGTTTGCAAAAAAAATAATTATAATTAGGTGTTATATTAGATCAAATATATTATTTTTATGATTGATGAAAAGTGAAGGTTGTTTTGATGAGAATTAAAGAAACAAAAGTTGTAAAAGTTTATTCATAATCAAGTTTTAAAGATGTAGGCTTATTTAAGATAGACAAGAAATATAAAATAATTTGAGTGAATTATCAATATATTCAAAAACATTATTTTATGAGATTTCAATTTTTTTTTTAATAAAAAGGGGTAAAAACTTTATTGAGATTTAGAAAAGAGCATTACAACAAAGCAAAGGGCCTAAGCCCACGAAGACCAAAAGAAACAAAAGAAAAAGCAAGAACCAACATCATTCATCCCCAATCTCATCTCCATCCTCTGCAATAATCCTTTCCAAATCATGGCGGAGCTCCTGGGAAAGATGCTCCCACCCCTCAATCTTCCAACCATCAAGATGCTCAGAAGCCCACTTCGCCAAGCAATCCGCTGCCCTATTCCACTCCCTCGGAATATGGACAAAAGAAACCACCTCCATCAAGGAACTAGTCTGCAAAATCTGTTGAACCATTCTAGCCAACTGCCAACTGACATCAACCACCTGCCGAGCATTAAGCATATTAACCAAAACCTGTGAGTCAGACTCACAAATAACCTTTCTCCACCCCAAAGCGTAGGCCTGTTCAAGGGCGGATAAGATTGCCAGACCTTCCATAAGGTTGACAATCTGCACCCCTTCATAAATAGAGAAGAAAAGAACCACCATTCCCGAAGAATCCCTACCAACTCCCCCAATTCCAGCTGGCCCAGGATTTCCCCTTGAGGACCCATCAGTATTAATCTTCAGAATTCCAGTAGGAGGGGGAATCCATTTACCCACTCAAAGAACTTTCTTTTTCGCCTGCCTGCCCCTTCGGACACAAGCAGAGGCCAAAGACAGCTCCCGAAGTCCCAATCTCTCCACCTTCTCATATGAGATTTCAATTTAAAAATAGAATCAATGCTAATATTTTTTTTAAATATCTTAACTATAATCGAACATGATCATTTTTTGTTTGAAAATATTTTATCCTTTTGTTATTGATAACATGTTTATCAATGAAGTACATAATTTTTATTAAAGAGAAAAAGTTCAAATAAAAAGAACTACAAATCAATTTTAATTGAAGGTCACAAAAATATGTAACACTTCCAATTTTATTTTACAATAGTATTTCAACTCCTACAAACTATGAATATGATTAATTAGCAAAATAAAAGATGTGCAATAATAATGAATAATTGATTGTTTCACTCAATCCAAAAATTATTCATATACATGAGAAAACCTTGCAATAGCTCCAATATCTGCAAAACACATAAATATAAAAACTATATGATTTAGAATATTTTAAAAAAAAAAATGAATTGAATGACCCTCTAAAAACTATTAACTCACCTCAATAAAAAAATAGACTTTCATAATGTCAAATTGCGGAACCATGGAAAGAAAAATCTCAAAACCAAATCAACTCCCTTGAAGTATTTATGTCCAAATTTCCTTTTTACTACAATAAATAACACCACTGCTGCAAAACCTGCTCCATATGATAGTCCAACTCCAATCTCGTACCACACACTTTCCTCGCTCTGCCCTTCTTCATTAATAGATGTAGAAATAGGAGGACGAGCTGGAGCGAATTTTGGCCAAGAGCATTTCTTTGGAAGTGGACATCCATATAAATTTGAATTGCCTAAATATGATGATTCAATAAATGTTGCCATGTGTCCTCCTTGTGGTATACTGCCGGAAAGGTTGTTGTTGGAAAAGTTGAGAGCTCCCAGATAACTCAAAGAACCAAGATCTGGAGGAATTTCTCCAAAAAAATGATTTGCAGAAAGGTCTAATGATTCTAACCAACTCATTTGTACAATACTATTTGGAATAGTACCATTCAGATTGTTTATTGAAAGGTTGAGCAACTTCAACCCCTTCAACTTTCCCAAATCAAAAGGAACATTCCCAGTCAATTGATTGTCTGAGAGGTCTATACACACCATATTGGCGAAAATATATGTATAGTGCTCATCTCTACCCTTAGAATTCATATTCAATCCATTCTTATAATTGTAATAGGAATACACATATGTTGGCAAGGATATACCAATTGGAGCCATGCTAAATTCCTGGTGTGGTTCTGCCAACATTGCTTGTAAACTAAAAATGCGGCGTGGTATAAGCCCTGATAGACGATTTGAAGAAAGGTCCAAGATTTGAAGGTGTTTCAGCTGCGCAATTTCTGCAGGAATATGACCTTCAAAACTATTCTTCCTCATTGCTAGCACTCGCAACTCCAAAATGTTTCCTATTGACTTTGGAATCTGACCTTTCAATAAGTTTTGCCCCATATCCAGAATAATTAATTGTGTACAGTTTGATATGGAGTTAGGGAATGACCCACTCACCTTGTTATTCTTTATCACTAGTGACTGCAACTGACTTAGCTTACCAAACCCAAACGACATTGTCCCCCTCAAATTATTATCCCCCAAATTCAAGGCTTTAAGAGCAGAACAATTAGCTAAGCTTGGAGGGATGATTCCATTCAAATAATTATTTGCCAAATTTAATATCAGCAGTGACGAGTAGCCCTGCAGTCTTAGAGGAATATTTCCTGTAAATGAATTGTTGTTGAGCAACAACACAATAATATCTGAAGGCCAAGTTGATGGTATCTGTCCGCATAATGCATTGTTAGACACATCCAAGGCTTGCAAGTTACTCCAGGCTGAAGTATTTAGCAATAGGCGACCTTGCAAATGATTTGTTGTGAGATTGACGCAAACAAGACTCATATCCAGTAGCCAAGAAGGAATTTCTCCAACAAGATTGTTGTCAGCTAATTTTAACGCTTGAAGTGAGAACTGAGTCGAAATCCACAATGGGATCTGACCATCCATCTTACATGATGTCAGGCTCAGATACGCTAATTGGAATGAGGGAATCCAGGTGGGGTTTGAATTAAGTACACAGTTGGACAGGACCAGGCTCTCTAATTTGCTAAGGTTGTGAAAGAAAAACTCTGTAATAATAGGTCCACCGTTTAACGTGAGAGAAAGCGATTTAAGTGAAGAGGGTAGCTCTGAGGAAGCATCGAATGCATTCCTCTCAGCATAGAGTTCAGTAAGGGAGGAAAGCTTTGAAAATGAGGGGGGGAGAGTTCCATTTAGCTGGTTGCAAGACACATCCAAGTATTCCAGTGAAGAGAGATAGCCCAAGGACTCGGGCAGAGAACCACTCAAGTGATTCCAAGAAAGATCTAACCGTTTTAGAGAAGAGAGATTAGAGAAAGAGGGAATGCTTCCTGTGAGTTCATTCCGAGAAAGAAATAGCCCATATAGAGAAGACATGTTTGCAAACGACAATGGAATGTTGCCACTCAAACTATTCCCAACTAAACGTAGATATGTGAGAGAAGAGAGTTTTCCTAAGCAATGAGGAAGAGTACCTGTTAATCCATTGTAAGAGAGGTCTATGCTTTCAACAAAAGTGAGGTTGCACAAGCTCTCAGATATGAAGCCCCCTTCAACGAACTCAAACATTGTAGCATTGACTACATGATGGGCGGTGTTATGGCAGGATATGCCGTCCCAGAGGCAGCAATCTCCTCCCTTCTCCCACGATCTCAGTTGGTAATCAGAGACATTTAGGCCGGCTTTGAATTGAAGAAGAGCTTCCTCTTCCCTCTCAATACATCCGCAGCAGAAGCGAAGAAGAAAGAGGGGAATAACAGCAAACAAAAATAACTTGGCCATGGGCACCATTAGTGTTGGGTGATTTGGCGGGGTAATGAGAGGGCAAGTGACTATAAAGGACGAGTGGGGGTGAACAATACGTTAGAAAAGTAGAGACCTCAACAATATGAAAGGAAGGCTACCACCAATTTTCATAGAAATATGACAAAGTCTTGTCGGTGGAAAAGATTGTACAGGATTCAACTTAGTCGGAGAAAAAGACGCGCGTTATAATCGGTGAAAAAGATTGTACAGGATTCAAGTTAGTCAGTGAAAAAAACGCGCGTTATAATCGGCGAAAAAGACACTACCGAATTTAATTATAGATTGTAGTCACTGTAGACATTTCTTTATGTCACATTATTGCTGATTAATTGTGGAAATTGTATCGAGTACATAACTAAAAAATAAATAAAAACTTTATATTAAAAAAGTGATGGGCGGATTTTTAGGTCCCATTTATATTTAGTGGGATTCAATTCTGCCAAAGATTAGTTTTAAATTAGATTATTAATTTGATTCATTTTACTAATAAATCTTTTTTCATAATTATATATATAATGAGAGGTTGTGATTAAAGTGGTCATTTGATTTTTGTGTCTAGTGATTATCTTAGGGTTGGTAGGCATGCTAAAGTGGTAATTCTGTTTTAATTGGTAGGCATATGTTAGTCTTGTGGATGACACTAATGGAACACACTAGTGGAACATAGAAACAAGATAGAGGAGAGGTGGAGTACATACCATTTAGGAGAAGGTAGGAGGGAGAAGAAGGTGAAGTGTCCAAGTCAAAGTACACTAAAAGAATTTAAGAGACAAAAAGGTCAAATGTGTGTGTTGGAGTATAGCAAGGAGATGGTGAGGAGAAGAAAATGGAGTGGTTTCCTTGCCAAAAAAAAATGGTAGGAAGTAGGAGGTGTGTCCAAGTCAAAGAGCATAGGAGCAATACTTTTGTATGAGGAATTGGTTGATATGTTGGAGAGAAGATAAGAAAGGTGATGTAAGTGATATCCTTTTAGGTTGAATTATAAGAAAGAAAAAACCACATTGGTAGTAATATAGGCAAGTGACATACCCATTAGTAGAGTGTTAGTTAAAATCTCATTGATATAAGGGTGAGGGGTCTATTACCAACCTCCACTAAGTAATCTTTGAAAAAATATAAATGAAATACTAACATCAATACAAAGATATGGAGGCAAGTCTAGAGCTAATGAAAATAATCTTTGAAGCTAGTAAAGACAAACTCTGAAGCTAATGTTCAAACAAGTTTCAAGAGTCAATAAAGGAAAACTCTCGAACTCTAGAACATATCACAAATATTAGATAAAATATCAATGTATGTATGTATGTATGTGTGCATGTATATATATCTTGATAGCTTAGTTTTGGATTAATATTGTATTTGATTTCATAGAAAAAATTAATTTTAGCATTCTATTTCTTAGTTAGTACGCATAAACATTTCCTTATTTCCCTTAAATATTTCAATTCTTAGTTAGTAGGTATAAGAAATTCCCTAATTATATATTTTTTTATTAAAGGTCATTCACTAGAAGGTGACCTTTTATTGAAGCTCCTTCACTAGAAGGTCGCCTTAAAAAATGGGCTATAAAGAAATTGTAATGTTAAAAAAGAAACCATAACTTATGCATTGAACTCGTCCTAGTATGCATTATCATCAACTTTTAATTTTACATCAAAATCATCATTTTCAATTAAGATCTCTTCCATCTCACACTCTATGAGGTATTTTATAAATTGAATACCTCAATGATGACTTGAATATAGTTACAAATTATTGGTTTCATGGTAATCATCCTTGTTCCCTTAAAAATATTGTTTATTGAAACAAAATACCTCAACATTATCAATACTAGTAGACATAACACCTTTCATCATTAAAAATCTAATATTATCATCAATATTTATAATCATGATGTATGCCAAATGAAGTGTTGTAATATTTTATACTTCAATACGAAGCTTATTTCTTCATTGAATGCTCCTAAGTATAGAATAAATAACATCAAATAATTTGGTCTTACATTCTCAAGAATGGCCCTCATATTTTTTATAAACCTCATATTGAAAACATGGACTAGCTCTTTATCACCTTTTATAATTTTTATAAACCTCATATTGAAAACATGGACTAGTTGTTTATCACCTTTATAAATATTAGTGAGTTTATTGATTTCCAAGTTACGATCAATTATTTGACCAAATTGATCAATGAACAATGCTTTAAAATATTTACAATAATAAACAAAAATAGCTAAGAAACTAGAGAAAAAATATCCTACATCCATTTTTAATGATTATACAAAGAGTTTCATCACAACATCTTCCTCTTTGATTTCATAGTATTCCATCAATTCAAAAAATCCTAAAGATGCATGTGTTAGCTAATACAAAATTGCTTCCACTAAATCTAGGCAAATGGTCTCTAACTTCACTAGAAATAAAATTAGGAAAATTAGGGATACTAGAAAAGTTAAAAGGTTTGTACCTTTTAACAACAAAAAGGTGTTCTTCAAGGATATCATCTATGTTGATGCATAGGACCCTCATCAAAATGTGCAAGGGTGGTGAAGTATTCACAATTCAAATATTATTGTTGTGACTTGCAGTACAAATAGAAAGATTAGGGATTAGAGGAAATCAAAATATTGATAATATCCCTATTAATAAAAAAATTGAATGTATAGATGAGCACAAGAAATCTCACATTCCTTTTTCTATTAATGTATATAAAAAGGTGTTGATGTAGCTTTACTCACATATATATTTATAAATCCTTTTGAAAAGAAAGAAATCATGTAATTCAATTGGAAATTCCTCCACCATTAACTTTCTTTCTCATAAATCTTTTTAAAACAAGGCAAGCCCTTTATTCTTCCTTTACTTTGCAAAACTAGTGTGCACATCAATATTCCATATCCCATGAAACTGTTGTCATTCATTTATATGCATTAAGGTAAGCTTAAAATGTTTTCATCCATTGAAGATAACTTGGGAAAACAAAATACCCAAAAAATATTGTATAATTTGTATGAATTCCCCCTTCGACTGAATGTTTCATAGATATGTTCAAGAACCTTGTTGTCATAGAATCGTATCTTTAATAAGTTCTGCGACAAAGTCGCCACTTCTCAAAGAAGACTAAAATTTGAACACACAATTTATTCTTTAAAGTTCAAATAAGTTTCTAAGCTCAATCCACCACCAAATTATTCATACTCAAATGAAAATATCATTTATAACCAAATATTTTTACATCCTAGTAATAACACTATTTTTGGGAATATATTCTTGCAACCCTCAATTCTAAGGGACGACATAACACCTAGATCCAAGGATCAAATTGTTTTAGATAAAATACCAAACCTATAATTAAAACAAGGATAGGAATAGATCAATTTGAAAAAATTATACCCTATCTTATACACTTTGAACTCCATAAAACTTAGAAAGGTAATCCTAACAAAGGCCTTAAGGAATGATATTTATCTTTGAGAGAGAATGCTATGGAGAGAAAACTAGGTCCAAACAACATAGTGCATAAATTGATAAATTTATAGATGTATGAGTAAAATATTTACTAGTTATTTAACAAGGTATGTATGATCCTTTGTACTTGAAAAAGTAGAAAAAAAATTATAATTATAACTGCACTCAGTGGTTGGTACATGGTTGATTACTCGAGGAAATTATGTCGAGTAAAAACCAACAAATTTGAAATCCAACTTTTCTTCATCATAAATTACCTAGGTAGGATGGAAACTCATATGAAAACAACTTGATATATTAACAAGAATTAATCTAAATCCATTAAATATTTCCAAGTAAAAAAAGGCAGTCATGAGACGTGCGTTATAAAAGATTGTAAAGAATAGTTAGTCAGTAAAAAAAATGAAAGGGAAAATAAATATAAAGGAAGGTTTGAGTGGGGGTGAACAATGTGAGACACACAATATAAAAGTAGAGAACATCTTGACTATGAGAATTTATGTATTGACTAGACTCACTAAGTAAATGAAGTCAGTCATTAGATAATAATTATAAAGGTAGAAAGTAGAAAATATTGTATGAAAGTCAAGTTAGTTGGTGAAAAACAAGTGCTCACCATAATAGATTATACATTTAATATAACCACACTCATTGAGTAGACAATTTTTTATTGCAACGATATGTACACGACTGATTCTTTGTGGAAATTATGTCAGGTAATGAGAGGGAAAGTCATTTCCTATAAAGGACGAGGGATTGAGTGGGGGTAGATATGTCAACAATTTGAAAGGAAGATCATTTCAATTAGGGCTAAGGTCGAATTAGGGTTCTAACAGTAATCCTAACCCTTACCCTAACCTTAATTCTACCTCTAACTATAACTCTTATCCTAATCCTAATATTAATCCTAAGCCTTACCCTAACCCTAACCCTATAACCTAAACCCTAACTATAATTCTAGTCTTAAACCTAACCCTATTTCTATATCTAATTATAACACTAACCTTAACCATAAGCCTAACTCTAACCCTAATTCTATTTCTAATTATAATCCAAACCTTAACCCTATTAGTAACTCTAACATGACCTAAACCTAAACTTACCCTAGGTAATTATAATCCTAAACCTAACCTTAACCCTAATTCTATATCTAATCAAAACCCTAACTCTAACCTTAATCAAAACCCTAACTCTAACCTTAATTCTTTCTCTAGCCCTAACTCTAACCCTAACCCTAACCCTAACCCTAATTCTACCTCTAAAGCTAACCTTTACCCTAATCATATCCCTAACTATAACCCTTACCCTAATCCTAATATTAGCCCTAACCATAACCCTAACACCTACCCCTAACTGTGACCCTAATCTTAGCCTAAACCTTAACCCTAACCATAATAGTAACCCTACCTCTAACCCAAACCCTAATCCTAACTCTATTTATATCTCTAACTCTAAACCTAACCCTATCCCCAACCTTAACTCTATTTTTTACCATAATCCTACCCCTATTGCTTATTATATCTCTAACATTATTTCTAACCCTAACCCTAATTGATTTAATGTCTTAAATGTGCTACGAATGCTACTAGAATATATATTTAATAATATATATAATATGTTGAGAGATATCCTTCTCGAGGTGCCTATTTTCTAATCAATTTCTCTCATAAAATTGTAATAGGAACCTCAAGAAGGATATTTGTCAATGTATTATATATATATATATATATATATATATATATGCTAGTAAAAGTAGAAAGTAGAAAAGATTGTATGAAAGTCAAGTTAGTTAGTGAAAAACAAGTGCTTACCATAATAGATTGTACATTTAATATAACCACACTCACTGAGTAAACATTTCTTTATTGCAGTGGTCAATACATAACTGATTATTTCTAGAAATTGTGCCAGGTAATGAGAGGGAAAGTCATTTCCTATAAAGGACAAGGGGTTGAGTGGGGGTAGAGACATCAAAAATTTGAAAGAAAGGTTATCACCAATTTCGATACAACTGCACAGACAAACTTTTGATAGACATATTACGAGTCTTCTATTGACAAAATTCAAGTATATTGGTGAAAAATATTGTACATAATTCAAGTTAGTCGGTGAAAAACTATATATTTTAGTTATAGATTGTACTCAATGTCGAACTAAGTATACATTTCTTTATCACATTACTACTGGTTACTTGTGGAAATTGTTTCAAGTACAAACCTGCAAATTTGAAATGCAATATTTTATTTCATTACAAATTATGAAATCTCATCTAAACAAAAGTTTATTAGTTGATAGGTTATATTTTTTTGTTCACTTCTAGCCTAGACATTGTCTCAAGTCTGAATGTTGTCTCACATTGACATATATGAAACTTTCACTCCAAACAACTGGTTGTATCCAATATTTAGGTAATTAGTCGATAGCTTATATCAGCAAAATTAACCCTTATCTGTATTCAAAAGCATTCAATGCAACTTTACCACTATTGGAAGACATACATATATTGCATGCCATATCAAATCACTATCCAGTATCAAATATTGGATTTTCTTTGCTTAACCTTCTCTCCAACTGCTTAGTGCATTTACTCTTGATCACCAACAATGTATAAATTTATATTTTCTATCTGTGATTGATGACATAGTATAGGTTAACTACACTTGATCCATATGAATTCAAAGCATATTTAAGTCACTATGCATCAGTCCCAATAAGACCATTCAATGTAAAAAAAAATGAAGAAGCCATTAAAACTAACATTCTAAAACATGAAAGCTTGATAAACATCTACTCTAAGACATTGAAACTTATCCTGTTCGGGGAGTGGTGTCGTATTGATGTGGAATGGTGACCCTTTCCCAATACCTTGGATAATGAGCTTGTTTCAATCAATTTTATTGAAGAAAACTAATGAAACTGATGAAAGATGTGTTGTAAAACATGATGAAATCTATTTTAACATGATAAATGCTAAGATGATCAATGTAAGTGTATGCAATCTATGCTAAATGATGCAAGCTTTGAAAGATTAAAGCCCTAGTTTCAAAATATGCTAAATGGATGCAACTAAGTTATCATGGAAGCCATTAATGGAAGCTAAGCTAAAAAAGCATGTCCTTCATAATAATTTTTCTTTACACTTTGCACGTCCTTCATAATAACACTTTTTTGTCCTTCCCTTAACCTGGAATGATTGACATTATGTGTCTTTTCGCCTCTCATACCTACCCATAATAAACTTATCCGATTCAACCCCAAATAAATTAGTCTTATACCCAACTAGGAGAAAGTACTTAACCTATGTCTTCATTGGATTCTACACTTATCATTGGAGGTCACAATATTCAAAAATCTAAAAAAATCATAAAACTTCAAATATGACAAAAAAACAAATATTCCCAAAAATCAAAATATGTCAAAAACACAAAAACATCCAAATAACCTTCAAAAATCCAAAAAATAGAGTCAGAGTCAATCATGTCAATCACATCGGTCGAACTATGTTACCTCTGCATGTATAATGTAGGCAAGGCCATCAGTCAATGAGCCCTCGAGGCACTAGGTCAGTCCTTTAGGGTTTATCAAACAACGTCAATCACGAATCAGCTTTTAATAAACAAACAAGGTCCAGTCATGTCAAACAATGAGGTCTCTACGCATGGTTACATAGGAAAGGCCATCAGCCAATGAGTACCCAAGGCCCTAGGTCAATCCTTTAGGGTTTGTCGAGTCTGCCACAATAAATAAAATGTTATCATCAGACACAAATGGTCATCAAAAAATCATGAACCAACAAGACAAACTATCCAACAGGTCTTCAAACCAAACAAGCCAATTGCCTAAGCAGACAAAACATCAAGACATTAAACTTGTCACTTAATGGTCTTATACAAGAGGTGACATTTTCAAAACCAGACTTGATGTCTTATATGACTTGCCTCATTTCTTGAAGCCAGACCTAGTCTTATCATGCGGGATGTGTCCTTCTTGAAACCAGACATCGTCATTTTCCTTATACAAGTGGTTACAAGATCAAAACCGGTCTTGATGTCTTATACAAAATGTTTCTTCTTCTGAAACCAGGCATTGTCAAACAATCAACCCATCAATCAATTAGTTAATCTTGTCAATCTTATCAGCAAACAATAGTAGAAAATGATCTAAATGGTTGTTGACTTTGTTGGTCCAATTTATCTTATCTTTTTATTGATTTACTTTTGGTCATGTTACTAGCTACCTCGAGGATGTCCCATGAAGGATTTAGAGGAGCAATGATGTTTCATGACTCACTTTTCTTTGATTGTTGTTTGTGGATTATCTTGGCAAAAAGACTAGGGCAACTTTTCTCTTAGCATGAGTCATGACATTCCTTGTCTGTTAATTGTCTTTTTTTGCAAGTGGATACTTTGCACACCTTGGTCTATGTCATGTCATGGTGTTTATTGTCTATTTGCCATATTTTTAATGCCCAATGATGATTAAATGCAAAGTTTAGCGTCTATTAAGCAAAATATCAATCTTTCTTTGTCTCCACTAACTCCATGCTAACATTTTCCTCTCGCTAACATTTCTCTTCATCACTCCTTGCATTCATCCACTATCAGATTTGCTTATTGGAATAATTTTTCAAATTTTCTCAAAAATTGGCAAAATTTTTGAGGGGACATCGGTCTACCCTTTTTTCCTGTCAGCACACTGGGGCATATTTTTGAACTAAATTTGTTTGACACAATGTGATAAACTACATTGTATCAAAGAGGGGCAAAATGCAAACACTAAAAATTGTCCTAGGCCTGCAAACACTATTTTTCTTCATCAATCCTCTTTTCTTCCTTAATAATTAAATAATTTTAATTATTTGATTATTGTCTAAGGTCACAATTCTTCTATTAATTAAATAATTCTTAATTATTTAATTAATTTGTTTCTTTCTTTTATTTCCTCCTTTTGATTAATTAAATAAATTTTATTTATTTAATTACATCACTAATGTCCCCTTCCCTCTATAATTAAATAAATTTTATTTATTCAATTCTTATCATCTTTCTACTATAATTAAATAATTATTTTCAATTATTTAATTATTCATTATCCTCTTCTTCCATGAATTAAATAAATTTTATTTAATTGTTTACTAATTTGTCTTTTTCCCCCACTTTTGAGTTAAATCATTATTTAATTTAAAAGTCAACTATCCCTCTTCTTCTATAATTAAAAATTGTTTTCATTATTTAATTATTCACTTTCCCTCCTAAATTAAATAATTTTATAATCATTTAATTTCCTCCAACAACCTCTTTTTCTATGTCAACCTCTTTATCTTTGTCATTCTTATCTATTTGTGTCTAAACTAATTTCCACCCTTGATTGAATTATTTTATAACTTAATCTCAACCATCCATCCTTAACCAAGTCCTATCTTTGCCCTAATTTAGCCCAACCCTATTTCATACATCTTTCAATCTTGGCCATCGATTTTCATGTCATATTGGCTTTTAATCCTAGCCCTTCATTCTAATTTAGCTTTCTATAAAAGACACCTATCATTGTCATTTCTACATCTTATAAAACCTAGGCTATTGCTATCAAAGGAGACAACTACCATCTTAAATATTTTGCTATCATTCACATTAGGCTACCATTGCATACTCAAATCTAAGGGCAATCAAGCATATTCAACAAAATGGAGAAGGACAATGGAAGTGAATCAACCATGGTATAGGTAATATTGCTTTATGTTTATGTTTCTATGTTGGATTGTGCTTCATTGTTGGTTTAGGGCTTTAGGGTTTTAGTTTTAATGCTTTATGACCTTAACCTTGATTTTTCCCTATTCTACAAGGTGTTCATGAACACAAGGAAAAAAGAGTTGATATATAGGTAAGAACAACCCAAAACCATTTTGGACAAAACTTGAATCAAGAAAAGAGAAAATGAAGAATAACATAACAATCACTCGATGGTTTGAATATCAAAAAAAATTGCATGACCAAGAGTCAAGGGTTAAGATCCCCCCTAGGGCTAATCAACATGACAATGAAACTATTCACTTTACAATAGATTAAGGATATTAAGAAATTGGGTGCAAGAAAGGTTGGGGACATGGTTGAACCTCAATTTGAATGCCTAAAATAAAGGATGAAAATCCTTGCTCTTCACATTATGAAAATATTTATCATTCAACATGGGTTTTCAAGAGATTGGGTTACCAACTTAGCAATACCCTTCTTTAAGAGTGGGGATGTTAAGATCCTTCCAACTATTTTACCATCACAATCAATCCTTTGTTCGCAAAGTTGTTTGGTAGCATGGTTTCATAATAAAAATAATAATATGTGAATTTAGTATTAGAAATTATGATGATTTGTGAGAGGCTTACCTTCATTTTTATAGGCATAACTATGTGCAAACACACCCCTTCATCATAATTAAGAGATCTTAATGCAATAATTAATAAGTACTAATGTTAAGGAACAAGCATACAACAAGTGTTTAATCTTTTTATATTTAGAAGCCCATCCCCTTTGAAAAATCATCATCATCATTTTTTAGTAACCCTAAATGCTTTTGTATAAGTTATTCTTCCCATGTTACAAATTTAGTTGACAAATTCTTCCACTTGATTAGGAATTCTTAGATGGTTCTATTTTGTAACTATTTCACTCATTTCTCAATGATTACCTCATGTTCCAAAATAAATTTTCCTTCTTCATCTGACTCAAGCAATTCTAATTGGTATAGTATTACGTATTACTTTATTCAAATAAAAGACATGGAAGATATGATGAATTTTAAAAGAGGGTGAAATTTTGAACTCATAAGCTACACTTCCTATTTGATGGAGGACCTTATAGGGACTATAAATTTTAGGTGTGAGATGTTTCTTAAGTGATATTTGTTTGTAAGGTTGCAACTAAATAAATATTCAATCTCCCTTATCAAAATACCTCTCACTATGATGTTGATATGCTTGTTGTTTTATCCTATTCTAAGCCACAACTAAATTGTCCTTAAGGATTTGTAACATTTCTTGTCAATGTTGAATATGATCTTCTATTTCACAAGCTTTAGAATGATATTGTAAATAAGTAGAACATGGTGGAGATATTCATAAAGAGCCTCAAATGGAGTCATCCTCATTGATGTGTTATATCACCACTCTACTAGTGATAGCCATTTCAACCACTACGGTTGTTTGCCAAAGGAAAAAATGTAAATATCATTCCAAGAATTTATTCACAAATTTTGTTTGGTCATCTAATTGTGGATGATAAGATGAAATATGTGCTATTTTTGTAGCCCACATTGCAAACAATTTTGTCCAAAATAAGCTAGTGAAGATAGGGCCATGATCATTCGTGATGATTTTGGGAATTCCATGAAGTTTTTGTATATTTTTCATGAATAATTTTTCCATAGTACTAACATGAAAATGAATACGAGAATCCTTAAAAATGTGCATGTACTTAGTGCATATATCCACAACAACCAAATTATATCAATATTATTTCCTCCCAACATTGTGTTGGAATGTCTATTGGTTGTAAGAGCCTTAAATTCTTTATTGTTTCACCATTATTTTGTTGGAATATCAAATATTCAGTCATAAATTTATTTGCATTCCCCTTAAGATATTTCTTTATACAGTGAGAGGCCTTTAAAAATCCAAATATCCTCTTATTGGGTGGTCGTGCATTTAAGATTGTACATTGGATTTAAAATTAAAAAAATTGCACAAAAATAAATATATCTTAAGATTAGTCATGTTTAAGTTTTTAAATGAGATTTTTTAATGGAGGATCATGTTGCCATTCTTATCATGCAACTTCTAACCATTTAGGTTCTAATAAATAAAAGACAACAATCTTGGTTTCCTCTACTACTTGTCAAGAAAGGGCATCAATGACAATATTTTTACCTTTTTGTAAAAAAATTCAAATTCATGCCCTGGCATCTTGGTAACCCACTATTGTTGCTCTTCTAATTATAGTCATAGCTCTAAAAAATATTTTAGACACTCTTGACCTATCTTGACTTTGAAATGCCTTCCTATTGAGTATTGTCATTATTTAACTAGATTTTTTAGTTGTTGAAATGATTGGATGGGTAACTTTGACCATGAAAAATAATCCTTCTTCAATAATGTTGTCAAGGGTGCTCATACACAAGAATAGTTATGAATAAATTTTCTATAGCATCATGTTAGACTCAAAAATCCTCTCAAACATTTGATATTTTTTATGTTTTGTCCACTCTTTTACTATTGTAATCTTATTAGGTTCCACTGTAATATCTTCAAGTGACGGTGCATGTCTCAAGTATTCGACTTCTTTCACCCCAAAGACACACTTGGATTGTTTTGCATAGAGTTGATTATCTTCCAATACTTGTAATATATTATCTACACATTATAAATATTCTTCTCAAATTTTACTATAGATGAAGATGTCATCAAAGAACACTAACAGATATTTTCAAATAAATGGGTGGAACATTGAGTTCATGAGGTTTTAAGAAGTTGAAAGGGCATTTGTGAGACCAAATGGAATAATTAAGAATTCATAATGACCCTCATATTTTCTAAAGATAGTATTATGTATAGCCACTTCTTTTATTCAAATTTGATGATAATTTGGATGCAAATCTAACTCAATAAAAAAAATTATACCCTTCAATTCATCTAATAATTCATCAATAATAGGAATAGAAAACTTATCTCAAGAGTGAACTTGTTGAGCTCCCTATAATATAGGCACATTCTCTATGACATTCATATTTTTAACCATAAACATTAGAGATAAATTAATAATCACTTTTACTAGGATGAACTATTTATGAATCCAATATTTCTTTGACTATATTTTTTATTTTTGCCTTGTGTTCATATGGATAGCAATAAGATCTAATGTTAGGAGGAATATTTCCTCATGTATTAATTATATGGAATGATCATGGTCTATAATTAGAGGTATACCCTTAGGTTCTTGAAACAATTGTTGATGGTGTTGAATGATCTCTTAACATTCTAGTGAATGTTGAATTTTCACATCTTATGCTTCTACAAAATGTAGTTGTATCATTATATCATAAGAACCTTTCATAAGTAATTTTTCCATCCTATGGGAGTTAATAATTTGACTTAGTGGCAACTATAATCCTAGAATTTTATACTTTTGTCTATTTACACTAGAAGTCATGAATAATTCCTAAAAATTGAAAGACACTATTCCCAATGGTTTAAGCCATTACACTCCTAAAACTACATTTAATCCTCCAATTGGGATAGCAAATATTTTTGAATCTAGCTTATTATCTCACATTTTGAGAGTTTTATGTAATACCATTTGCCACAACAATAGAATTGTTTTCCATTAGCTATTATGATTGAGAAATTAAAAAATGGATACACAAAATAATTAAGCTCATTAGTCAATCTTCTATCAACAAAGTCATGTGTACTACCTATACCAACATGTGTTATTCAACACATATAGGAAGATAATAACGCTTTCCTCTAAATTTGCATGTTCTAGTTCCATAGTTGATTATTCTATAGTTACTTCTCTCTCTTCTTCAATCACATTCTCAATAATCATTATTCTCTTTAGCATTATTACTACACTTATGAACCCTAGACCATTTTCTATCACAATGTCAACATAGACCTTTTTTATTTTTATTTTGTCTCTTGTTGAGGAGATAGCCTAGTAATTTGTCTTGGATTAAGGAAGTTAGCCTCATTTTCCTTAATAGGATTATTTCTACCTTTCCATCCTCTGGATTGACTTTATGTGGATCTTCTAGTGGTGAATTTTTGTTACTCATTAAGCAATGCTTGTTGCATAGCTTTTCTACCTCTATAATGGTTCAACAAATAAAGGTCATGTTTAATTTGGTTATTAATTAAATTGATAAAGAGTTGTAGTCTTTGATAAAGTGTCACATATTGAGCCCAAATTGACAATTTCATGCATATGTTCAACATTATATTCTAGACCATTTTTTTTAAATTGTCAATTAGGTAAAATAGCTTTCCTTCCATGGTTGCTCATAGTGGGCTATGCATTATTAATATGTTATTTCCAACTGAGCATTTTCCTTTGCTTTTCACGTACCATCCATCAATATCATTAGTTTGAATTCTGAATGTAGTGAGGCTATGCTAATCATTGCATTACATGATATATTATGAAGTTTAAAATATTGTTCCATGAGACTTATCCATGAATTTATATCTATACCATCAAACTTACACATTTCTATTTTGGGTAGGTTAATTTTTGAACCTTGAAAAGGTTGTTCTATCTTTTGATTTTTTCTATTAGGCTTGTACCCACCTTGATGGTTTTATTGGTGCTTAAATGCTAACATTATTTCTTGTTTAAACCTATCTAAACCCTCATTTAAAGATGTTGTAAATCTATCAAATTAATTACCTTAATAAAATGTACCACCTTTTTACATCTCAATGAAATTTTTCCTCAATTTTAGGTAGTGGACAATAAAGAGAGTCCTTGGAACTAATATTTGTAGAGAAGTCTTCTAATTCTAAAAATGGCATAACTTCATATGTATTTATATTTTGAACTCTAGATTTTTTTTAATTGAGGGAGGATAGTATTTGGTACAAGTTGTACAATCATAAAATTTTAAAGCATGGGCTATGACTAAATTTGATGTTTTTCTTTTAGCCAAACTTTGATCACTAAATTATAGAATGTATTTTGTCTCTAACAATAAATTACAAAGAACTAGCACAACTAAATTTTTCATAGGCTTTCCAAAAAAGTAAAATTATTTAAAAATTTAGATAAATCTGTGACATATATTTAATTAATGGAAAACATAAAATTAAAATAATTTGCACAAAAATTATCACAAAAGCTATTTTTTTACTTGAACCTTGAAAACCTAGAGAAAATTAAGTCCAAATTTATAATGGTTTGCAATTTGTGCTAGAAATAAAAATCTTGGCCCAAATTATAGCTTTGATACCACTTGTTATGATATTTGAATAACCGACAAAATAGAAAACCACTTTGTGGGGGTAACTTCCAATAATTAAAAAATAACATATGAATTCAATATTAAAGTAGTGATTATCTGTAAGACAGTTATCTTCCTTGTTTATAATCATAACTATGTAGGGATGCACCCCTTCATCCTAATTAAGAGGGTTTAATATAGTAACTAAAACTGATGTTAAAGTTAAGCAAGTCATAAGTGCTTAACTTTATTATATTTAGAAAGAGAGAATATTATGACCTAACAATGTGGGAAATGATGTTAGGGAGAAAGAAGAAACTTTACCTTGAGGAATTTAACCTTACTTTGATCATCAACAAAATATTTATTTAGAGTTCAAAATCCCGTGGAGAGCAAACATTCTCATAGTATATTTGAGGACTAACTCACATTGTCTTTGGTGTGAAATAGGTAGATGTAAAAGGCCAAAGAATTATATGAAGAGACATTTTGTGAATTTTTTACATATGGGATAGTGGAAAGAGAAAAGTATTTCATTTTAGAATGTAAGCTTGCAATGACATTCAAATCAAATACACAAGTAATTTAACAAACAAGTTCATTTCAAGATCTACTAAGTGAAGAGATGGTTGAGAGCATGGGAGAGTCAATTATCAAATTGAAGAGGAGTAAGAACAACACTTCAACAAACAAAATTGAAAAGTCTACTATACCATGGATTATATTATCCATATAAATGTTAAAATTGTTCTATTCTAAAACTTTTTATTATTATTAACCCATTTTTTGGTGCTTGTTGGGAGGTGAATAAAGTATTTTTCACACATGTTTCAAGATGGTTAGGATGGAGGTTTTTCATTCTTTCATCATTTGTGATTGCTCTTTTATAACCGTATATGCATTTTACTTCTATACGACTTTCTATTTATCACTGGGTGTGTTGTTTTTTTCTTTGTTAGTTTATTAGAGTTTCCAATGTGGCTTTTGTGGTTGTATGTTGAAGTGCTCTCCATGGCAAGGAGGGGTTTGGTTTTATCCAAAAACTACTCTTCACCAAGGGAGAGTCTCCTACCATAGCGTTAAGAAGATGTTTAACTACTCTGGAAACACTAATTTAAAGGTAGCTAAATCCACTTTGGGCAATTATGGCATTGAAGATAATGGCTTAGCCCATGTGTGGCCGACCATTATAGAAGTTTTTAAAGAAAAATAGTGATTTTCATCTAGGCGATGGAGGTGAAGGATTAATTATTGGAAGTTTTTGTGAGGTTGTTGCTAGCTAAGGAAGATCTATCTAAGCATGCCATAATTGAGGTAGCAAAAGCCACCCTGGTTGGTGCATGTTACAAGGTCTTCTTTGGCATATTTTTTTCCGAGAGGGTTTCAAGGAAATGCATGTAGAAATATAGGATTTCATCAAGGACGTGTACTATCTTAGCATCTTTTGCCAAGATTTACATTTGGTAATCAAGTATATGGTGGTTTTTCAGAATACAGATCGACTTGAGGTTACAAGTTGTCATACACTACCAAGATTAGAGAATGGTAAGTCGGTACAGTTGATTAGAAGAGTAGAATATTTAGAAGGTATTATGTTCAATGGATTAGATGCAATAATTGGTCTGTTTGTGGTGATGGTGCACCAAATTGAGGGCTTGGGCAAAGGCATATATAATAGGAAATTTTAAAGGTGGAAAACAACATTGAGCAATTCTATGATGGCATTGGGGTATATCCTAATTAGTAAGACATTTATAGGTGGAAAATGATACTGTATGAATCTAGGATGGTCTGTTGGGGTATATATCATTTAGTAGCACATTTCATTGTTGGAAATGGCATGATAAACTTTAGGATGGCCTATTGGGGTATATCCCAACTAGTGGGCCATTTTATAGTTGGAAAATAACACTATGAAAAATCTAGATGACTTGTTGGGGTATATCCCAACTAATATGGCATTTTAGAGTTAGAAAATGACATTGTGCAACTCTAGGATGACCTATTGGGATATATCCCAACTTCCCTAATTAATGCCATATATTGTGAATGTTTGTGTGCTTTTTTGTTCTATTTTAACAATGATGGTTGGTGAGGATGCACATTTGACTATATTAATTAATTGAAAGTAAAATTATGTTATATTATTAACTTTAATTAATGAATAAATATAGTCAAATATGCATCTAGAATGTTGGATACTTAATATGGTATTTTCTTGGCAATTTGACTTGGTTGGAATTCTTAGTAGTGTTTTTATTAGTTGTTTGTGTTGTTCGCTTGTTGCACCTTCCTATGGGTTATTAATATAGGCTCTTGGCATATCCTTTTTCTAGTATGGTTTTCTTATTGTGCTTTTCCTTGGGTTGTTTATGCAATATTTTGTCTTCATGTTTTGCAAGGTATGATTTTAGTAATTGTGTTGGGCCTTTATCTTTGAAAATATTGCACTAACAAGTTTCATATGTAAGTCAACAAAAGGCTACTCATATAGTTGATTACAATATCATTTTACCAATGTTATTTTATCAAAACAAATCTAAGGAAACGAAAAAAAGTTCTAGATTGGGTATAATTTCACTAGGAGAAATGAGAAATATGAGTTTTTTGAATAAAATAATGAGGTACTTAGAAAATTGTGATAGATGTCAAATGATATTTTTAATATATGGTTTTGAATTGGTGAATTCTTTATTTATCACTTTGGATCACCTCCACTATCGTAAATTTGATCTTGCAATTATGGATTAATTTATGTTAATTTCTATAATGTTGCTTTAGGCTTGCTTTGATATCATTAGCATATTCCCACATAAAAATTGATTATTATTCTTTTTGGTTTGAGCATGCCAAGGATAATTACTCCCTTTTGTCAAAACTTTTAAAGATATTGATTCAACAACTAGATGAATTATTGAGAACAACATTCTCAAACATGTAAGTTGCCCTAGATTCTTGTGTGATTTAGATATTTTGATAGTGTGCTTATAGTGATTTGTGCAAGTAGTAAACTAGCATATATATCTTTCAAAATTCTATATAATATATGTCAAGAGATTTCCTAGTTTAATAAAATAAAAAATATGGCAAAAAGATTGGTACAAATAATGGTAAATGATTTAAACAAAAAAAAAATTGAGTTTCTACTTCTATGTGAAATTAAGTTTACTATTTATCCCCTCAATATGTTCAGGATTTAGAGAGGGTCATTGCTGATGATATGGAGGGATGAGTTGTTGGTGGCTTTGTGGATGGTGGTTTTGTTTTTGATGGATGTTCTGGGGTTTTCCTTTGTGGGAGCCTATGGGGTCCCATGATCCTTATGTATTGTTAATTTCTTGATTTCAATAAAGTTTTTACCCCTTTTTATTAAAAAAAAAAAAGAAATTAAGTATTACTATTTACAAATATAAAATTCAAAATAATAAAATAAAATAAAAACTCGCCATCCTCTTAATATTTTAGTAATTATCCTGATATCCTTCTATTATAAACCCTTAACAAACCTAAGTTCACTTTTTTATTTTATTTGTTGATTTATTTTCTCAAAAAAAATCTCTTATCTTCACTAATATTTCTAAAAATATAACTCAAAACAATTAAATTAAATTAAAAACACCATTTTTTTTTGTAGGTATGGGTTAAGCAGGACATGTTTATATTATAAATCCTTAATAGAATGCATGTTATAACGAAAAAGATATATTTTAAATGATTAACGATCATGATCTTTACTATTGAAAAATGTGATTTAATGAGGAGTTTTTATGTACATGGGTTCTTCACATCCTCCTAATACAAATGTATAATTTGTCTCAACATAATAAAAACTTTAAAATGTCGATAGGAGATGATCTGACCTAGCATGCCTAAAACTGAACTAAGGTTAACCGTTTAAATATGATACCAAGAGTCAAATTAAATACTTTTGTGCCTTGAGTCACAAAGATTAAAATTAGCCCCAACTTATGATTTGAATTTTAAAAGTAAAAGAATCATTTCCTCAAATGTGAAAGTGATTAGGGTAACTTTCACAAATATAAATATGATCTAGGGCAAGAAAGGGGTCAATTCTTGGGAATGAGTGGGTAGGAATGATTAAGGCCTGAGTTGTTTGAATACCCTTAGCTAAAAATGCATCATTTATATGCTAGTTATTGCATAAAGGTTACTTTAATCAAAGTGGACACAACATATTAAGGGGAAAGGGTGTGGGTATGCAATTTTCACTTATATCTTGCCCTACTTTGATGTGCATGCAAACTACTATGAGGATGCATATCAAAGTAAAAACACACAACCAACAAGAGAATGCATAGACACTCATAAAATGGATATTTATATGGATGAAGATTCTACCTCAATACTTGTTCTCTTGGAATGATTGCTCCATCTTCAAAACCTAAAAATAATAATGAAAGCAATGAGTAGAACCGTGTGGACATTTAAAACAATAGTTTTTTTCCATATCTAGAAAGGAAAGGAAAGATACATTGGGATGGAGATTCCACCCTTGAAGCAACTAGGTGGATAGATAGTATAATGGGGCACCCAAAGAGATGTGATAATATATGCAGATAGATTTTGAATCATGTGGCGGTCGTGTGACCATTCTTAAAGAAGAGAAATGTTAGTGACCTTATATGCCCCCTCCAACTAGTTGCATAGAGAGGATGCAAATACACTAAAGGAAAGTAGATAAAGGATGTGGAAAGCCTCAATGTAAAGGTAGCATTGTGTAATACCATAAAAAATACTAATGATTTGCTCATAAAACCACATATAATGATAGGAAACAATATTTCCTTAATGATGTCCCTAATAGGGTGAGAAATATAACCATGTGAAGCGTTGGGTAGAGATATAGCATGTAAGATCAAACAAAGGTGAGATATTGTCATGAAAATCATGAGCATCATTATCATGTGAACGTAAGACATAAGCATGATAAGCATAACATGAACAAATTGGATTAGTGTGAAGATAAACATAATAGTCATAGATGGTCATCTAATCATGAAAAATGATAGAAATGAGTACATGTGATCAAAATGCTATAGATAATTACCTATTATAGCATTTGATTTATATTTTGTGATGTTTTCCTTGTGCCTTTTCATTCCCTTTGTTCCAGATTTTTCAAAGACAAGCATTTTTTTCTTTTTACACTAAATCAAAATTATTTAGTATATTGAAACATTAAATTCCATTTTTTTAAATCACAATTCAAATGATATTTTATTAAACGTACATTCTTAATTTCAATTTTCTTAAAGTAGAATGTTCATACAATATTGAAATAATTGCTAGTTGCTCTTTTTAGTGTTTATAATTGTTTTTTGATATTTTTAATTGTTTTGGTAGATCAAACATTTTCGACCAAATCATTGCCAACGTTAAAAAAAGTTAAATATAGATACTAACTAACAAAATAATACACAAGCATCTCAAAGCTCAAACTTGATAATAGAAGCACCTATTTGCTACAAACTATCTAAAAGACCCATACAAGTTTTAATACCTTCCATTATTCAATCATTCAACAAAGACATAAATCTATTTATTAGATTAAAGACCAAAGAATCAATACCCACAAAGGTTATCATCTTTGATTTGGTGCCACACAATTCGAAGCCACAATCCAATACATTCTCAATTTTTGTTGTCCTAAAGTAAGATTCAATATTTGATTTTTGTTAAATCATGGATGCTAGTCATTCTTTGAAATCTATAGTTTGGTTTAAGTATATAATTGAAGTTGCACATGCAAGTTTATTAATATTTTTTTGATTCAATAAGTTGGTCCACGTGTTCAAATTTCTTTGGTTGTGATTGGACTAGCTCTAGATAGCACCCCACCAAAAAGCTATGAAGATGTGAACAAGAAGGAGCTTCTTAGTGATACTTGATGCAAAGACCTGATATTACTGACCTTTTTAACAAGAATTTGGTTGCTTCTTGAAGGGGTGTTGGTACTCGTGTTGAATGTATTTAATGCTTTGTCTTATCTATGTATTTAAAAATGTATATAATTTTTCAATTTTACTTTTACTATACAACTCTAATGGATTGTATCAATATTTAGACAATAAAATTATTCATCTGAATTAACTATAGATTAATAAATAGATCACTTCTGCTTTTATAAAAAGTTTCAAATGATTACATTAAAGTTTCAGATTAATCCAGTCTCGGCATACAAAACTTTAACCGATACATAATACACATGTAAAACAAATGTTCCTTTTAAGCTCTGAGTCTTACAAAAACCGAATTGGTGTCTAGTTTGAGTCTGATCTAACAGACTAATAATAAGTTTGTTGTGTTTGCGAGTGAATTAAAAACATTCCAGCTTAAAGCACATTTACAAATCTTTAAATGTGGTAGCGATGTATTTATACTGTCATAAACAATCCATAATCCAATCCAAAATTTTAATTAAAATATAAAATACAAGCCTTTTGCTTTCCCATGCACCCAAATCCATTTTTGTTGGTTCATTTGTGCAATGGTCTATCGCAGGGAGAAAAGAAAAGCATCTACTGTTGTCCCAAACAACCATACTCGGCCCCTTCAGTTACATTGAGCCATCCGTGCTTTTTAAAAAAATCCAACCCCATTCCTCCCCAAAAACTCAAATTCATTTCTCCATTACAATTGAGCATGGCCCGAAATCCACTCCATTCCCCAACACCCAAATTCATTTTATTCAGTTGTAAAGTCTTTGGTTGGATTTTTTGTAAGAGATTCTAGCATTCACTAGTTTAACACACATTTAGCTCCTGAAATAGAAACAAAGTTTTGGATGCAAAAGCTTATCTCATTGATGTACATTGTAGACCACAATAGACAGAAGCTTGAGTTGCTCAAGTATGTTGATCATTAGATGAATTGAACCTCTGAGGAAACACTTACAAGCTGTAAAATTCTACTCTTTTCGTCTCTTGGGATAACCAAAAATGATTGTATAATCACCACAATTTTCCTACATTTGGAATTGCCAATCTCTAATTTACAATGCTACTTTTGCCAAAATTATGTTGACAGAACTGTGTCCTGCCAAAAGATCTCTTTGTGACAACATTGGATGAAGAATATGCAAGTTCAAGATTTGGCAATAATACATTTGACAGCCATTGGACTCTACTTTAGCCGAGCTAAAAAAACAAATTTTGTTGGCCACACTGCAGGACTTTCTCAATGACACCATATAAAGAGATTTCGATTTTCTAGCATTTGGTGTTTTAAATAAGCTCGATACCAAATTAGATATCTAATATACCTTAATAGGGTACAACACATAGATGGGTGTATTTTTTTTTTATAGCTCAATAAGCCAAATTAATTTTTTTCTCTACTGCCTGAGATATTTCATAAAAAAGACAAAATTGGCATTGACGTAAGCGAAGGCATCATATTCAAGGTTGGTCGCTTTACACATTGTACCATTGGATGGCTTTTACGCAGGGGATACGTGTATGCCAGGTTAAGTGGCAAGTGTCAACCATGCAGCTCTGCTTTTCCTTGTGATAAGACCAGTAACTATAAGTCTGTAGACTAGTGAATTTATCATCCGGCAAATTCCAATACCTATTATAAAATGGTGAAAGAGGTACATAATGAGGTAATGTTGAGGCATTATGTCAAACAGTTCAAGTGCCTTGTCATAAAATATAACTGGGTAAGAAATTAGGAAGAGGAAGACCCTCTGCCTTTTTCAGATGCGACAAGGAACAATGGAAGATCTGGAATAGCTGTTAAACATCCCAGTGAGACAAGCAATACAATACAATACAAGGAATAGCTGTTAAATAGAATTTGGAAGCAGCAATTGAACTTTGAAGGAAATGTGTTTAGGTGTAGGTCATGTTATGCTACTAGTTAGTTGGTGGACATTTGTCCTAAGGCTCCTTTGGAGCAAAAAGGCTTAATTCTTCAAAGCAGGTTTCTTAGTGGAAGGGGGCAGATTTAAGCCTTCAGTATTGTTTTCCTGACACTCTTTCTGCTCTCATGACTTCTGTTTCTCTGAAGCCTAAAACTTCTTCTCAGAATCCCTCGTCCCCAATCAGATGCTTTTTACCAAATAAGGCTGTCATTTTCCTGCTGAAGTCCCAGCCAATTTCAAAATTCAAACCTCAGCCTCTTTATTCTGACTTTTTTTTCTAGAAACTGTGATTCCTGCTTCATTGAAAATTAATAACCCCTTTCAGACATCCTTTTTTCCAACCAGTTGTCTATCCCCAGAAAAGGGTGAAAAATAATTCCTTCTACCTTAACTGGTTTTTATTGATTGTCCCCCTCTTATAACTAAGATGAGCAGTCAATACCTTTGGGGGGATTCACGATGAGGTATGATCAATCTTCTGCCAAATCATCAGATCTTTGTTCAGAATCTCAGATTTTTGGACTACGGTTTGAAAAAGTAACCATCTTAAGAGAAGGTTGAAGACCATGGCAAGATGACTCTCCAATCTCAAGTTAAGAAGGGATAGTTTAGTTTTGTGTGGCTTTTTGGTATTTTTTTCACCAACTCTGATGAGGTCTGTTATTTTTTTTAAATATTTGCAGTTTTCTTGACAAAACGGCTACCATAACAAATGAAGGTGTTCAGAGTGGTGGTATCTCCAATCCTTAGAAACTATGTACTCTGACCCAAGTGGAGGAGCTAAAGATTTTGGTCCGTCTATTTCCCATATGGGTTACTAGTATTGTATTTTCTGCTGTTTATGCTCAGATGTTCACAATGTTTGTGGAACAGGGCATGACCATGGACACCAGCATTGGTTCTTTCAAAGCTCCTCCAGCATCATTGTCTATATTTGATATACTGAGTGTCATAATATGGATTCCAGTTTGTTATCATCTAATTTTGCCCATTGTTCGCGAGTACACTGGTAATGAAAGGGGGTTCACTCCGCTGTATGCATGGGCATTGGACTGGTTGTCTCAATATTGTCTATGGCAGTAGCTTCCTTGGTTGAAATAAAGCATCTGGATATAGTCACAACTCATCATTTGGTTCCAATGAGCATCTTGTGGCATATTCCCCAATAATTCTTGATAGGTGTTGCAGAAGTCTTCTTCTTTATAGGACAGATAAGAGTTTTTCTTCTGGACACCTTAATAAGATATTTGAGGCATTCTATCAAACAGTTTATGTGCCTTTTCTATGCTTCCATATTTTGCATACATGTCTACCAGAGCATTTCCAAATATAATATCTGAAAAAAAACGTCCCAATCTGAATACC
This sequence comes from Sequoia sempervirens, assembly GCA_007258455.2. Taxonomy (NCBI): domain Eukaryota; kingdom Viridiplantae; phylum Streptophyta; class Pinopsida; order Cupressales; family Cupressaceae; genus Sequoia; species Sequoia sempervirens. Next base: position 366,014,002 of record VDFB02000003.1, on the reverse strand, counting down.
AGCCAACATTATTATTGGGCTTATTATGTTCTGGCAAGCAGGTTTTGGGTGGTGCAGAGGTAAAAGGGGAATTTTAAAATATTTATACGATTCGACAGAAAGATAAATAAAAGCAAAATAAACCCCAGGTTGAGCAATATAGGTAACTGGTTGCCCATTTTACCCAATCCAAGTTTTCCCATTTTTCCAATTCAAGAAAACAAATTGTTCTCAATTGATATTCATACACGTTGAAGGCCCATTCCTCCTAAACGTACTCTGTAAGTATAGGGTTACTAATAATTATCAATGTAACAGGTTGTTGACATGCCCTAAAACTTGCACCTCACTGTTATTACAAGGGAAACCAAGTTACATGTGTTACATATACAGAACGCCAAGTTATATGGGAACAAATTCTAGAGCTGCCTTCCCGAATCTCAGTTTTCCAAAACCCTTATTTGTGAGGTAAACAAATATAAGATAATAAGAATAGCTTAAATCTACATTTGTTGAATGCGGGCATTGCCAAAATTGAAAAACTAACATAAGGGCACAAAATTTGCCTTCCACTAGCTGGAAATGGTTCTGTGTGGCATTGCACATCCATATCCATAAAGACATCATCGCCAAAAACTGATCGGTCTTAATTTTCTTTTTCATGTTTAATATCTATTTGTAATTTGTGATAAGGCATCCACTGCCATTGTTGGGAAATAACATCAAATTTTGACAATTCTATCAGAAATAGATGGTCAGAGTTTCATGAACTTCTTTCCATGATGGAAAAAGCAATGACATATAAACGATAAACATATTAAATATCCTCCGTGACCAGTAAATGGTTAAAGGGAAAAAAATTCGTGAAAATTCGACCACTCAGATGAATGCAAACATCTTGCATTGTGTAGAGACCCTTCAATTACTGCTTCAATCTATTCACAGTTAATGAAAGTACCTAGATCTGAAAATATCAAGGTTTTAGGGCTACCCGATGTCTGCTTTTTGCAAAAAAATTCTGAACAGATTAGATACATCTCATCGTCTTGCACGCCTTCTCCAGCACTGCAGGCCATTGATGGAGGAATGAAGCTCATTCATTTCAAATAAATTAACAGCTACGATGACTTCAATCATCTCCAGGGTCTATCTGAAAGAGTCAGCCGTTGATTATTAATTTTAGCTCGGCCTCTTTCAAATTGGATACGCCTTCGGCGTAAAATATAGAAAAAACCTAAAAGATCCAGCACTTTCTATTTTTGTCTCACTTTCTATTGAGAAGTGGATAAAAAATATGAAAAATATTATCATAAAAGATTGGCAGTCCTCTCAAATGTGGAGGGGAACGCCATTTAGTATCCATGCCCTGTTGTTCCAATTATTATTGGCATATATTAGACATAGAGTTAGCTTCGTTGAAGATTGAAAGGTGACAAAATTCAGGAGCAACAGGTAGCATGGCTCTTAACCTTCGAATATCCTCTTGCTAACTGGCTGTGCTTTTGTGGTTTCTTGATGTAGTGTTATATTTTTATGCTCATCTTGTTTCATTTGTGTGGCCTGCTGGCCTGTTAATAGTCCATAAGGTTTTACAGTTTAGTATTAATCTATATTCAAGGCAGTATTTGTCGGTTAATCTCATTAGGTTTACTTGGAAGTCTTTTGGCAATATTTAGGATTTTAAGATTATTTCTAGCTGTTGGAGATTGAGACAGAATGATATTTTGCTCCATGATTTGTAACACTCAGCAGTTGAGGATGCTATGCATCATGAAGCAGCATTTTGAGAAATTCCTATTTTACCAAATTCATCATTCACCGTCCTCGCCCAGGTGTGGACTGAAATAAAACAATCACTTAACATTGAGATCATGCATAGCATGCACAGTGGCAGAAACATCAACATCGTGTATTTCTAGCAAACTGTGGGCTTTGACATTGCAATTAAAGCCTTCAAAATGGACCTAAAGCTTTCTGAAAAAAAAGCAGTGCTTCTTTTCTTCTAAGCCAAAAGCACCAATTCAACAGAAAAACCCTAAATCAACATCCAAAAAAAGAGACAAGGAACAAAACATGAAGGAGGAAAGTACGACAAGGCATTAATATCATAAGTTGCTATTCCTCTCACTCTGTCAAGCATGTAGTGAGGTTGTGTTGTAATTGTAATGGAGTGCCTCATCCATGTTTACAAATCTTAATAACGTGGACTAAGCCTACCCAACATGGCATTACACACACCTCATCATCTCAAAAGCTAAAACTCTGTGCTGGCGTAAGCTATAAGTACTCAGAGTGAAACACAAGCAACTAGTTCCAATTGGCTAAGCTGCATCTTACTTGTAGATGGTGAACCTTCTGTTGCTAAGCAAATAAATCACAAATTACTGTCCCAGATTTAAAGATACCCAGCTGATTTTTTGCCAAAGATATTTGTTAAAGATTGCAGTATGCCCCAAGAACTTTAATGACGAAAGGCCTATGTTCTAGGCACATATAAAGTTTCTAAAAGGGGAATAATCCCCGAAATTCATCAAAATTGCCCAAACAGATAGTGATCACTGAAAATCATCAAAAACCCACATATGTAACAAAGAGCTTACCTCTGAGTTTCTCATGTGAAAGGGAACTTTAGCAGCAAATAATTGACCAGAATTAAGCCAAACTAACCCTAAACTGGAAAATATTCCTTAAACAATCCCCATATATTGTACACCTACATCACTCAGCAGTGCTCCTCTTCATCTCAAGTCCCCTATTCCTCGTTTCAGCTTTGGCCCACGTGATAAACCAATGTCAAAACTCATCAACCCTGTTCAAAGCTCATGTACAATAGCAAAAAACCCTAAAACAAGTCACCTGTTCAATTTCCTGGCATGCCAGTTCACAGACAAATACGGTTTTCTTTCATTAGCCTTTTTAAGGAAGTGTATAGTAAACACATGATCAAGCATTGACATTTGCAATCCAATCGATAACCATCAGTGCTTCAAGCACAAACAGAGGTGCTCTGTGTTGTTGCTGTGAAGGTTGCTTCCAGCAGCTTCTCCTATAATGCATTAACTATGATGGTCCCAGCAAAGATTATTATGGTAAGGTAATTTCTCAATTTTTTTAAAAAGAAAAATGAATTATACAACTACTCTGATCAATAAGAAAACAGATAAATAAATAAAAATTTACATATAAAAAATATGTTCTTAAATTCAAATTAGAGAAATAAAAAGAATTATATTTAAATTATATAATCTGATTGGCCAGCTCAGCAAAAGATTCTATATAAAATGGAAATCAAATGATTGTAATAGTAACCTGCCTATCGGCAGGAATTAAAAATTAAACCAATGAAACCATCCAAATACCAAAGGTGTGCACATTCTCTCTTCAAAAAAAAATGTTAAAAAGGCGAAGAAATGGAAAGAAGACAATAGCAGGGACTATTAAAACTTCTCTGCCATTCTTGCAGTTACCGTTCTCAATTTTGAATAGACCTTGCCTGCTGGTGATCCTAAAATAAGGCTGCACAAAGCATCTCTAGCAACTTTGATATTCAAGAAAGATCCTAATATATGAATTCTCGTATCAGCAATCACAATTCTAGTCCTTGTTGAATTCTCAATTGCAAACTTTGTCTTTCCACCTTTCCCAGTTAACCTGCCAATTGCTCGAGAAAGATGCTCTCCACGGAGTGTTTTAACATCTTTAATCTCGAAAGATTCTACATAAAGGTCATCCAACCTCAAAAGTGCAATGGCATCAGGTACATCAAAACCAAGCATATATGCATGGACAAAGTCGGCAGATTTCTGGAGGTTGCTAATTTCCGGGGTGTCTGGGCGTGTCTTTAATTCAACTCTACGGGCCTGAGTCAGAATCAAGGAAATCAATGCAAGGAAATGCTACATAACGGCCATGACTAAAGTAGAAAGAATTTTTTAAGGAAAATGGGCAAGAAAGGTACCTTGATATTCATCCGAATGTCAATCTTCATCTGCTTGTAAATAGGAGTGTAAATCTCCATCCAAATTTTTTTCAGAGGTGTAAAACGGTGCGGAGGAACAGATACTTTCCGAAATTCGGGGCGCCCACCAGATCTTTCATATGCAGTCAATGGTTCAAATTGCGGCTTGGTGGGAGCGATGTTTGAAGGTCCACTGTGAATATCAACCTTCCCTGGGGTACCCTCGTAATTTGTTTGTTCAACTGCCATGGCCTCAGGCCCATTTGATAATGCTTTGTCCATCTTATTGCTGTGTTTAAAAAACCAACAAATTTAACAATAAACAAATGTCAAAGCATGATCATAAGGTATAATATAGACATAATAGTTACATAAACAAGATAAGGGTCCAGATCAAATGTTTGATGTAGAGCACTATGCACCCGATTTCAAGTTTTTTTATTAACTAAAATGTATAACAAGTTTACGTTAACAAGAAAGGAGCAAAAATATACTGGATAATAAAAACATTTTCAAGCCCTATTGCTTTCACTCATAAAACATGAAAAAATCTGATGAATAAGAAAATATAAACAGTTCTAATAGCAAACACTTGTCTTTCTGTGTTTCAAGCCTTTGGTTAGGTGTGATCTCCATGCTTGTGTAAATTCAAACTTAAACTACAGCCGTGGATTTGTTAGTGTCAGAAAATTAATTTGATGCTGTTTTCAAACAGCAATACCAGGCAACAAATCAACTAACAAAGACCATCAGTCATGAGGTGGCATCGTCTGAAAAACTCTGAGATGGTAATTCTGATGGCCACGTGTAGTTCAGAGAAGAATTCCAACTGCCCTTTCCAAAGGCAACATAGTTTACATCATTTTAACATATTAACATTTTATGTCTTCTCTAAGTCTAGTAGGAGCTTTACCTCATCTGAAGATGTGCAAGCAGTCAGTTCTCACACAGTACACCTATGTATAGAGGCAAAAAATAGTAAATTAAAACAATATAATAAAAGCAGAAATGTTCCAAGGATAAAGATTTGTTAGTTGCTCAACTGGGTTCTAGAGTAAATCTAATTCAGTTCAATTCATTTTAAGAGTGCTGTGAGCCCAACTGTAGTTGGCTGCACTGCTACAATCTGCAGGTCTGAAAATAGACCAAAATTGAAGTTGTGAAAATTCTGGAATTGCTTTGACTTAAACCATATGTATGAAACTTAACATAAACTGGAATCTGAACCAAATTGTTCCTGAATCTTCTATAAAGTTTTAAAGCTGCAAACAATGCTATGAAACGTAAATTGTGAAAACAGGAAACTGCCAACTCTAGCACTGTTGAAAATATTAAGAGAATTAAACCTTCACTTACAGAAAGTATTTTCCTGAGAGTGTAGATACTGATTCAGGTTCAAATCCAAGACAATATGGATGTTACCTTGTCGAAAACACAGCCTAAGAATTTGTATGTAAACTGCTTTCCTATAACCTGCCCTACTCTACTGCCGAAGAACATTTATTTCCCTATTCATAAAATTTGCCTCCTTTACCTCCAAAAAACCTATTTATAAAATTTATTCTACTTTCATAGAACTTGCTCTACCTATCTACCCAAGATTACTTTTCTGAGAGGCTGTGGATGTCAATTTGAGCACAAATCTAAGACAATATGGATGTTACTAAGGCCAAAACTGTGTCTTTAAGAATTTTGCTCAAGAACTGCTTTCATAAATTTTGCCCTACTCTTCTACCTAAGATTCTATGCGCTCTATTTTTTTCTACTTTAGCTCTTTTGCCTTTTGAATGTAGGATTTTTCTCTCTGGATTCACAAGATTTGTCCCAATGGATCTAAAAACACTCAAGAAAATGTCATAGTAGATAATGAATCATCAGGCCCCCTTGAATTGCGCTGCCCCTATGCTATTGTAGTGAAGAGCCAAACAGATTTGTCAAGTGAAAATAAATCCTAAAGATTTTATTCAAATTTCATATGAATGAGCTAAACAGCTCTACCATGGCCAATTGGAGGGGAGGGAATCCTGATTAATTTGATATAAGTAAAGCTTATGATCAGGTTAATTGGGAACCCTCAATCAAGGTTCTACTCAAGTTTGGATTGAGTATGGATTGGTGTAAATGGATATTCAATTGCATTTGCACTCCAGAATTTCTAGTCATCAGCGGATGCTCAAATGCTTCTTCAGTGGCTCCAGAAGCCTTTGACAAGAGGGCCAAGAATCATCTTTCCTGTCCATTATAGTGGCAGACTAAGTTACTGATTCGCCACTCCCAGCCCCTGGATACGATATGATTCGTACCGGATTTGAAATTTGGATTCGGTACGATTCAGATTCGGACAGGGTACGAAAATATGACTGTGGATTCACCTTGGAATCGAAACAACACTGTGGATTCGTCCAGGATATGCCCAGCCGAATCCACAACGAATCTGACTCAAATCCAGACGTCAAAATGCCCTGGCCGTGGAAAAAGAGCCTTTTTTTGCATTTTTTTATTATTTATTGACTAAAAGTTTTGTCAAGATCCTGTTTTTAGAAATATCTACTTTGGATGTGAATTCTATTCTTAACCATTCTGGTTTTAGTGTCTTATATCTGTTCTAAGTTCTGACTAACTTTGCCTACTATGCAGGTTTGTGTCAGTATGATCAGCAGGTCTCTAACTGCATTTTTATTATCTTTTGAGATTAGGCCTGAAGATTTGCATATATTAAATTATTTTAGCCGGTAAAGAAAGCAACATTCAAGCATTATACTAGCAGGCCCAGTGTTCCTTAAAACTTAGGAGTTAGAAGTACAAACATGCAGGCACTTAAGCAAAAAGCATATATGAGAAATGAGAGAGAAATAAACAATTACTAAATCTAGAAGTCATTTAATTACAACATTGAAATAGTACTTATATATGCGAGGAAGCTACAACCTTATTAGCTACACTCTTAACTCCTTAAATGACTAAATGATATTAGCCCCTGCCCTCTGAATCTCAAAGTTATTTATATCATGACATTCGAGTATCACTAATATTTTAATAATTGACTATGAAAGTGGTGGTGTATTTTTGCTATGTTATTTGACTATTAGTATGGTGGTGTATTCTGAACTTAAATTACTGCTGCAAATATGTATATATTTCTGATTTTTATATGTTTTTTGTATTAACGTACCCAAACCCAAAAAAAAAAATTGACCGAATCCCGTACCGGATTTGCATACCCGTACCTGAATCCAAAAACGAATCGGTAACTTAGGTGTCAGAATTACTAGGTTGGACATTCACTCGTGCAAGGAAAAGGAACGAGATGTCTCTTTACAACATTTGGAGGGAGAAAAACCTCTAATGCAACTTGTAGATGAAAATGTGCTAGCAGGCAAAGCATTTATCAACAAAGCAAGACAAATCAAGAGAATGTTTATGACGATACTTTAAGGAAGATCATTAATAACAATGATTCCAAACACTTTTTCTATTAACAATGCCCAACAATGACAAATGTATTTGGCAGACTCTGAAATTTGCGATTGGTTAACTCCTCATTATCTTGGAGCTACTCTTTTTGGTTAACTCCTCATTATCTTGGAGCTACTCTTTTTGTTGGGCGATGCAGGGAATACCTTTGGATTCTGTTGGAACAATCCAATTTAAAAGAAATAAGGAAATGATAACTTCTCGGAAGGGTAGACATTTTCATACTTAAGGCAACTCCATCAGATGTGCTTTTTTTACAACTGGAGCCAATTTATTTATTCCCAATAACAAAACCACTATTCTTTGGTCTGAGCATGAAGCGAGTCATGCAATTTCCTGTTGAAAGCCACCTAAAACACCATGCAACTTCCCCTAATCGAATGAAAATGAATCTCTCTCAAACTGACCGGTGAAACTGGTATTTAAAACTTGGGAGCTATAAACATGACCCAGGGGACAATCTGTTTTGGAGGATATATGGAGAATATATTCAGCTTTGGAACTTGGGAGCTATAAACATGGCCCTTAGGGACAAGCTGGATATATAGGGAACAACATGATTTCTATGGGAAACTTATGAACAGAAATACTAGACTGCAATGACCCATCTCATAATTTCGCTGCAGTTCCTTATCAAGGTTTAGCATGGGCCATAGTTGGTCCTTCAAGTTACAATATCGGGATCTTATCTACCACACATTGAATTCGGATGTACAGGATGGTGTCAAGGCCAAATTATGGATTGATTGATGGAATGGAAAGCACAAAGAGACTGGACAAACAGGATAGAGCCTGGATCAGTACCCATACCAACAGATAATCGCTAAGAACCAACTAAGAGCTACCCAAGCAAGCCACCAATTAATCCATCCTCACGTTAGCTACTGCCTCAATCTATTCGCAGTAAATGAAAATCCAATCTGAAAATTTCGCAGTTTTAGAGCTAATCTGTTTTTGAGCCCGAGACAAGATTTTTGCAGCCTTTTAAACGAAACTATTGACCGCGAGTTAAAATTTATTTTCAGGCGTAGGGCGAGTTGTGTTTCAATTTCTTGAAAGTTGTTTTTTCCGGGCGTGAGAACCAATACCTTGATTCAACAGATAACAATAGAATGAAGTAAAACACACAAAAAAAATGAACCGACCCCGTACAGGTTCCAAAAAATAAAACTCACAGTGACTTACCTCAAAATTTGCCACAAATTGTGTCGTGTTGTCAATGATGCCGATGAAAAAAATGAGAAGACTTTGCAGGAAAACTTTACGAAATCCCACCACAACAGAAATTTTTTTCAAGGAGGCAAACCGAAACCACTGTTCCTGCAGCTGCTGCTTCAATCTATTCGCAATAAACGAAAAGTGGGATCTGAAAATATCGGGTTTTAGGGCTACGTAGATTCTTGACCTCGAGACCTAAATTATACCTCTTCTAAAGCTGACAGGGTTTAGGGTTTCATTTTAGCCTCTGATTGGGTTCTTCTATTTTACCTAAATTGTAAAATTATTGTACTGTGGGTAGTTTTGTCCAAAGAAATAAACAAATAAACAAATAAATATTACTAGTAATAGTTCTGTGTGATATTGAATTATAGGTATAAATATTTATAGTTTTATAAATTAAGTAGCATGTTATGTTTTTTCACCTCAGTTATTGTGTATATATACTTATTTTAATTTTTATTTAGAGAGATATATTAGGGGAGTGGGGCTCATAGTGGAGCACCTTAACTTCGCATTTCTCAAAATTCTATGTGGAAATTTCAAATCACTTCCAATTTTGTATAATAGTTTATTTGGCAACTCACATGCTTCTGTATTTCGTTTTAGGGCCACATCATCAAATATGATGCCACATCAGCTGCTTTTTGTTGAGGTATCCAAAAAGACCTCAAAAAAAGTGAGACCGATAGTGGTGCACAAAGTCATGTTTTATTGGTGCGCTGATGTGGCATCACATGATTTGTCAGTTTGTGTACTTTATGGATAAAAAGTGTTGTAATTGGATATTAAGGTGCTCCACTATGGAGCCCACTAAGGACTACCTCTATCCTCACTATTGGACCCCACTAAGGACTACTTCTATCCTCACTATTGGACCCCACTCCACTATGGGCCCCTCTCCCCTATAGTCTTAATATTATTTCTTGAAAATTATGTGAGGTCAAAAATTTAAGTGAATTTTATAATGTTTTTCTAATATTTATTTAAAATCAATTTTTTTATTGCATAATATAAAATGATCAAAAAATCTTAGAGGTTAAGGTTATTTTTGTTACAATTTGTTTTAAATAGAAAAAACTCTTAATCTATAGTATATCTTAAAAAATAAAGCATAATTAGGTTTTGCAATGTTTTGTTTCATATTTTATTTTTTGTTAATTTGTGAGTGCCATGACATGGTACGACAAGGATGTGTGTTGACGTGTCTGCCCTATAAACAAAATTAGCACTTGATATCTTATAGTGGTATCAGAGCCTTGATCCATCCTGCCGGCTTGGGGGAATGTAATGCATTTGAGTCAAAGGGATCAACGAGCTATTGAAAGGGAAAGAAGAAAGGTTGAAGTAGAATCATTTGGAATAGGATGCAAAGGTAAGAAGATGGTTGATAGGGATGAGCAATGGGAAACCTCCCTAAAGCAAATAGCTCAAATACATGAGCAAATGGCCAAACAATAAGAGCAGACATCACAAATGATGAGCATGTTGATGCAAACCATGAATACTATGACTAACACTTTCAAATCTACACCAAATAATGGCCTAGAAGGCAGCCATTCTAATCAAAATGGATCTGAAACTCAAAGTAGTAAGGCTATGTAATGTCCCCTTTTGGGATAACCCTAAATTTTGTCCTAGAATCCCAAACTCAATGTAATTAGGGTTGTAACTTACCACTTAAATGTTTCAAACAAGATAAATCTTAGCCTTAAGTCTAATATTTTGGTGCAAACTCTATGGATGGACTTTGGACTAGTAATTAGTTTAAAAAAATGATCGTGTGATGAAGAGAAACATCTTCTGTCTATAATAGATTACTCTAAACCCAAATAATGTAATATATCATCGAGTGTGGCATCAAAATATCTTATGTTTAGATTTATATCTTTAATTCATGTGAAATGGAGAGGGCGTTGTTTACTAATTGTAGACATTCCAATAGTCTTGATTAACATTATGCATCTAATTCTGATTAATTAACATCACTTCATCCTAAAATCATTTCTGCACTAACCAATTAATTAAATCATCTTTATTATTTAGTTAAATTCATCAATTTCTACTATTAATCAAGTAATTAAATTATTAGATTAATTCACTTCTTGCTCACTAATGTTCGCCACATTTAATTAAATAAATCAAATTATTTAATTAAAACCCTAAAGTCCTCTCATTTGATTAAATAAATCAAATGTCATAAATCCCCTAACCCACTTGAGTTGATTTAATTATGAATTAATTAACTCTAATCTCATCATAATCCTCATTACCCATTTCTCTAGCTTTTGACTCAACCTTGGTCAACTAAACCCATGATCAATTAACCAACTTGCACATGAAAATCATTTCTTCTAATTAACTAATTAGCTTATTTTCCTCTCAAAGGCATATTCTTTGGAATATTCCTCTCAATCACCCATTCATAAATTTCCCTCCAAAAGGTTTTTAAAAGCTTCTTACAAAGGTCTCAAATGCTCTTACAAGAGTCACCTTTGCCTTAAATGGCCTATTACATGTCATCTTGTCCCTCTTACATCTCAACCATATTCATTCAATTCTCTTACATGTCCTCTTATAAATCCACCTACATGCCTTAAATTCTTCACATCTTTCAAAATGTGCTCCACACACATCCCCACAGCTTTTATTAGCCTTGTGACAAGTGTCACAATGCTTGTCACAAGGCTGTTGGCTCCCATCTTAGTCCCACATTCACCAAATTCATCCATTTTTCAACCCTTCACTTTTATAAGCGAAGGCCTCTTGTACTTGAAATGGATCCACAACTTGACGCATTGTTACTCTACCCACCTCATTGCTCAATCACATGCTTTTATGTCATTTTAGCTTGGATTTCACTATCTCTTTGCATCAAAACCATCTTCACATCAAAGGATCAAGAGCTTATCATAAGGGATTGGGAAAGGGTCACTTTCCACATCAAAGTGACACCAATCCCCCATGGAATGATGGTTTGAGTAGTTTAGAATAATATTTCATGTTCATCTACTTGTTTCATGTTATTTTGATAATGTTCTCATTGAATCTTTGCATGCTCAACAATTTCATGGGAAATGCTTTACATGGCTTGTTTAAAATGACTAATATTCTTATATTTGTTCTTGTTTGAGCATAGTATAGATTTGGCATTTACACTAATTATTCATGTGTTCCCTATCTAAATGACCCCACTCCTTAAGAGCACCCTAGATATGCTTTTAAATGGTATGTATCTACCAACTTCGTCCATGCCCCTCTAAGCTGAGCTTCATCTCTTGTTATATAGTTTGGTATGGGGAGTCGTGTCTTCTCATTTGTATTCCTTCTATTTAACAAATCGCACCCCCTCCTATAATTGTTACTTCAATAATCTTCACGATCGTTGTTTGTAACTTAATAATTATTGCTCATAGAATTGGTCAAGGCATGTATATGAGAGAGCCCCGAACAAGTCCTTGCTTATTGGCATCCCTCTAGGTAATACCTGACATTGTTATTGTTGTAAATTCCTTAAAATATCTATTGGAGCCATTTTCTATATTGAGAGTTGATAATTTGAATTATATAGTAGCTCCTTCATCGAAATAACCCAATGAACCCGTCCAAATATATCGTTGTCCCATAACAAATAATCTTGTCCAGTAGGTTATGTTTCCCAACACAAATCCAATCAATAGGTATTATTTGAACAAGATGGGTTGCTTGATAATCGCGACTCCAAAGGGCATCAGAATGAAATACGGTGAAAGAGACCAAAGTCATACATCTCAGGAGTCTTTGAGAAACCTTTCCTGTGGTTTTTCCAAGTGTAAATTCCATTTTTGGGCCAACAATCATAAGCTACAATAGAGGAAACAAAATCCTTGAAGTTGATCATCACCTTGTTTTCCTTCATCAAACCCCCGCTCTTCTCCTTCAAATCTAGAATCACGTTAAAATCCCCCCCAAGAATCATTAGATTATTCTCAGCCCCTATAATGTGGTCCCTAATCTATTGCCACACTTGCGCTTTTTTTGTTGTTCCAACCGGACCGTAAACATTGAAAAGCGGAAAACACAAATCCGTTTGGCAATGCCTTACATTGCACTTTGCCCAATTTGAGGTTGAAGAAACCAATTGGATGTCAACATAGCCTGCCTGCCAAAGAAAGCCTAAACCACCAGAGGCCCCGGAAGCCCTTAGGAAAAAACTTGCCCATTTTTTATAATATTTCAAAAATTTGAAACCTTCCTCATCACTTATTTTTGTATCTTGAAGGATAACAATGTCGACTGTTAATCTATCTAAATGACGCTTAATTAAGCGTCGCTTGTCAGGGGTTGTTAGCAAGGGTCGTTAGGCCCCCAACGTTCCATGTAACAACCTTCATGGCTTCCCAAAGGAGGCCCTGGCTCCCTTGGTTTCAAAGAAGTTTTTTATGCTTGTCAAACCTAGCTCATATGTTGCCTCCTCACGCTTCTGTTTTCTTGATTTTCTCCCTCTACTCGACTTGAATTTTGACATGCATTTTGCAACTATTTGGCGTATGCCTCTTAAATCTATGACGTCCAGTTCATCCGCCTCCAAACCATCATCTTTCGACTCCACAAATTGCTCCTCTATGACATTAGATGACATAACCAGGACAAAGCTAATTAGGTCTCCCGGATTGACCTTCGTTGGGTCATGCAACACCGAAGGAAAACCATCAATTAGAGGAACCTCATCCATTATGTCTATGAAAGGAAAAATGGCACCCAAATTCAGGTCCAACTCAATACCATTTTGCCTAATTTTAGCCTGGGCATATACAGTTCCATGTTTATTCTCCACCACTGGGCACGGGTGAGAAGATTTGGGCCACCACTCCATTTTGGCTTTTGAATTTTTCCCACACTTTTCCTTTGAGTGCTTTCTACTTCCACAATTCAGGCAAAATAAAATTTCTTCCTTGATCTCCACAGGAACCAAACGAAGCCTTCCATAAACACACAGCCTAATTTCCTTTGGGATCTCCCTCACAGCCACCACCTAGATCTACAGATATAAGGAGTCCCCTTCGGTTATTTCTTCATCAACCTCTACCAAGGTACCCAAAGATCGACCAATCTTATCAATGTATTCTTTGACCCAATACTCCATAGGTAGATTGAAGAGTCAAATCCAAAGTGGCTTATCATAGGGTTGCAAATCCACTGGATTAAAATTTTGGATCCATTTTTGAATGTATATAGGGCTGCCCCTAATCCTCCATAAACCTCCACTCAACACCTCTTCTTTCTCCTCTTCATATTTGAAAATGGCTATGAAGAACCCCCGCAACATAAATTTTACAATTTCCATCTTTGGCCAGTACATCTCCAACCACTTCTGGATTGCACTTCTCACCATTCGCGGACCTACAATCTTGCAAATAATTGCTAGTTCACCCAACATTTTCACATCCATCATCGCCTCGTTAGTCAAATCAATGGTAAATTAATCCTCCAATGCCCATCTGTCGCACTACCCAGATTCATTCTTCCCCTCTAAAACATTTTGCGCTAAGCAAAACCCTTCATTCAGTGGGATCCCAGGCTTCACCTTTGTGTTTTTCTGCACTAGCTTTTTTCGCTCCATTTTCAGTCCTATATTTAAATTTTTTAAATCAATTTTTTTATTGCATAATATAAAATGATCAAAAAATATTAGAGGTGAAGGTTATTTTTATTACAATTTGTTTTAAATAGAAAAAATTCTTAATCTATAGTATGTCTTAAAAAATAAAACATAATTAGATTTCGTAATGTTTTGTTTCATATTTTATTTTTTGTTAATTTGTGAGTGTCATGACATGGTAGGACAAGGATGTGTGTTGACATGTCTGCCCTATAAACAAAATCAACACTCAATATCTTACAATGGTATCAAAGCCTCGATCCATCTTGTCGGCTTGGGAGAATATTATGCGTTTGAGTCAAAGGGATCAATGAGCTATTGAAAGGGAAAGAAGAAAGGTTGAAGTTGAATCATCTCGAATATGAGGCAAAGGTAAGAAGATGGTTGATAGGGATGAGCAATGGGAAACCTCTTTGAAGCAAATGGCTCAAATACATGAGCAAATGGCTAAACAACAAGAGCAGACATCACAGATGATGAACATGTTGATGCAAACCATGAACACTATGACTAACACTTTTAGATCTATACCAAATAATGGCACAAAAGGAAACCATTCCAATAAAAATGGATTTGAAACTCAGAGTAGTAAGGCTATGTAATGTCCCCTTTTGGGATAACCCTAAATTTTGTCCTAGAATCTGAAACTCAATGTAATTAGGGTTGTAACTTACCACTTCAATATTTTGAACAAGATAGATATTTGCCTTAAGTCCAATATTTTGGTGCAAACTCTATGAATGGACTTTGGACTGGTAATTAGTTCAAAAAATGATCATGTGATAAAGAGAAACATCTACTATCTGCCATAGATTACTCTAAACCCAAACAATGTAATATATCATTGAGTGTGGCATCAAAATGTCTTCTATTCAGATTTATTTCATTAATTCATGTGAAATGGAGAGGGCGTTGTTTACTAATTGCAGACATTGTCCTAATTAACATTATGCATCTAATTTTGATTAATTAACATCACTTCCTCCTAAAATTATTTTTGCACTTACCAAATAATTAATAATCTTTATTATTTAGTTAGATTCATCAATTTCTACTATTAATCAAGCAATTAAATATATTAGTTTAATTCACTTATTGCTCACTAATGTTCACTACGTTTAATTAAATAAATCAAATTATTTAATTAAAACCTAAACTCCTCTCATTTGATTAAATAAATCAAATTATTTAAATAAAATGTCATAAATCCCCTAACCCACTTGAGTTGATTTAATTCTGAATTAGTTGACTCTAATCTCCTCATAATCCTCATTACCCATTTCTCTAGCTTTTGACTCAACCTTGGTCAACTAAAACCACAATCAATTAACCAACTTGCACATGAAAATCATTTCTTCTAATTAACTAATTAGCCTATTTTCCTTTCAAAGGCATATTCTTTGGAATATTCCTCTCAATCACCCATTCATAAATTTCCCTCCAAAAGTATTTTAAAAGCTTCTTACAAGGGTCTTAAATGCTCTTACAAGAGCCACCTTTTCCTTAAATGGCCTCTTACATGCCATCTTGTCCTTCTTACTTCTCAACCATATTCATTCAATTCTCAACCATATTCATTCAATTCCCTTACATGTCCTCTTACAAATCCACCTACATGCCTTAAATCCTTCACATCTTTCAAAATGTGCTCCACACACATCCCCATGGCTTTCATTAGTCTTGTGACAAGTGTCACAATGCTATTGGCTCCCATATTACTCCCACATTCACCAAGTTCATCCATTTTTCAACCCTTCACTTCTATAAGTAGAGGCCTCTTCTACTTGAAATGGATCCACAACTTGAAGCATTGTTACTCTACCCACCTCATTACTCAATCACATGCTTTTTATGTCATTTTAGCTTGGATTTCACTATCTCTTTGCATCAAAGCCATCTTCACATCAAAGGATCAAGAGTTTATCATAAGGGATTGGGAAAGGGTCACTTTCCACATCAAAGTGACACCAATCCCCCCATGGGATGATGGTTTGAGTAGTTTAGAATAAGATTTCATGTTCCTCTACTTGTTTCATGTTATTTCGATAATGCTCTCATTAAATATTTGCATGCTCAACAATTTCATGGGAAATGCTTTATTTGGCTTGTTTTAAATGACTAATATTCTTATATTTGTTCATGTTTGAGCATAGTGTAGATTTGGCATTTACACTAATTATTCATGTGTTCCTTGTCTAAATGACCCTGCTCCTTAAGAGCACCCTAGATATGCTTTTAAATGGTATATATCTACCAACTTTGTCCATGCCCCTCTAAGTCGAGCTTCATCTCTTTTTATATAGTTTTGGTATGGGGAGTCGTGTCTTCTCATTTGTATTCCTTCTATTTAACAAATCACACCCCCTCCTACAATTGTTTCTTTAATAATCTTCTTGATCATTGTTTGTAACTTAATAATTATTGCTCATAGAATTGGTCAAGGCATGTATATGAGAGAGCCCTGAACAAGTCCTTGACTATCGACATCCCTCCAGGTAATAGCCAACATTGTTATTATTGTCAATTCCTTAAAATATCTATTGGAGGCATTTTCTATATTGAGTGTTGATAATTTGAATTATATAGTAGCTCCTTTGTCAAAACAACCCAATGAACCCATCCAAATATATCATTGTCCAATAACAAATAATCTCATCTAGTAGGTTATGTCGCCCAACATAAAGCCAATCAATAGGTATTATTTGAATAAGATGTGTTGCTTGATAATCGCAGCTCTAGTGGGCATCAAAAGGAAATATGGTGAAAGAGACCAAAGTTAATACATCCCAGGAGTCTTTGATACATTTATCTAATCATGACAGGTGACACTAAAGGATATTGTCCCTTTTGCTTGAATGATATTGATCCTTCAATAACCATGACTTCCAAACACTACTATAAATAATATATCAAATTACCAATATTTGATGAAGTCGCCAATACTCGAAAATATTCAATCAAAATAAGGGAACAAATTCTTGGAATGCTATCTATCCTTTCTACGATAGAACAATGACTATAACATAGAATTATAAATTTCTTTAACCGATATAATCTATTATATCATAATGATTATGATATTATTTTAATATTTATAACACTATTTATAATATTTATAATTATAATATATTGTCTTTGACAATTGTAATTATAATGATTTTAGATAGTTACTAATTATAAATATGCTTTTTCGTTATCTAATTATCATGACTTAAGGGACATGACAGGTTACCCATCCCACACAACCATCATTCCTTCCCAAGAATGGACCCACGAATGGAGGAGAGGAGAAGAAACTAGTTGAAGGTGATGTCAATGCAAGCATAAATGCCTATGCATAGATTGATCTGAATGTGAGAAGCCAAATCCCATTTATTTAGTTTCACAACACAAAGAATGGATCAAAAGGGGGACAACCAATATACCATTCCAACAGAGATTTGTAGCATAGAGTGAGCAAGTTGAATCTCCCAACTTTTGACAATTCAGGTAAGGTTATAGTGTGACCTTGGGTAGAAAAGCTAGATACATACTTTTCTCTTAGCCCTATGATTCAAGATGAAGCAATCAAGTTTTTCATCCTACATTTGGAAGGTACAACTCACAAATGGTGTCATCATGTCGTCGTGACACAAGGGTTTAATCTTGTCACCACATATACTAATTTCATACAAAAGCTCATAAAAAGATTCAAAAAAAGAGATCTAAAGATATACTTTAGAGATTTGACATGGTTGAAGAAAAGTGGGACAATGGATGATTATGTTGCAGAGTTTCAAAGGCTTGTTGTTATGGTTCTGAAGGTTTTGGACCATAGGCTCTT
Organism: Sequoia sempervirens; assembly: GCA_007258455.2. Taxonomy (NCBI): domain Eukaryota; kingdom Viridiplantae; phylum Streptophyta; class Pinopsida; order Cupressales; family Cupressaceae; genus Sequoia; species Sequoia sempervirens. The sequence goes on along the minus strand of VDFB02000003.1, from coordinate 365,995,909 downwards.
GTTCTTGTTCATTGAGGGGCTATCCAAGTCTTTTCATGGTTTTGTAAGGGCTTTAGAGCCAATGTCTTTGGAGGAGGCCATTCAGAGAACCTTGAGCCTTGAGGATTCCACCATGAAGAATAAACTCATGCTTGAGAATGTACCAATAGGGTAGCCAAAGAAGCCACCTCGTGAGATTATTCCTCAACTAATGAACCTACCACCAAGATCTCATGGGATGAGCGTGTCTAAGAATGAGTTATGAAGGAAGGGGTTGTACTTCCATTGCAAGCAACTTTGGGTACAAGGTCATAGGTGTATGGGGAATGGACACATCCACTATATTGAGGTAACCTCTGACAATGATGTTGAAGAGGGGGAGGGTGAATTCACATGCTTTACTGATAAGGAGGTGCGCATAGAGACATTGGTGGGAGGACATTCAAGAGGCAATCTTGCTACACTTCTAGGAACACCTAGGTATCACTCTCTCCACATTAGTGGGGACTTACAAGGACAAAGGGTAATAGTAATAATAGATAGTGGAGCCACCCATAACTTCATTAATGAAGGGCTAGTGGCTAAGATGTGCCTAAGGGTGGAAGATTTAGAAGTATTTAATGTGATAGTAGCGGATGGTTACACTATTCCATGTTACTGTCATATTCAACAAATGGAATTGAACTTAGGAGGACACAAGATGCTAGATTATTTCTACATAGTCGGCATTAGTGAGATAGATTGGCCTAAGGGTGGAAGATTTCAAAGGATTTAGTGTGATAGTAGCATATGGTTACACTATTCCATGCAAACACCGAATTCAACAAATGGAGTTGACCTTAGGAGGACACAAGATGTAGGATGATTTCTAAATAGTTGGCATTGGTGAGACAAATGTGGTCTTGGGAGTGCAATGGTTGTACTCACTTGGGGAGTACACAACAAACTATCAAACTCTAGAGTTGATGTTTAAATCTGATGGAAATGAGGTTGTCCTTTAAGGATTCTCCAAGGTAAGCCCTAAGGAAGTTTCAACAAAGGAGACAAAGAAGGTGTGAATAGGAGGAAAGACCTTCAAGGATTCAAATCTAAAGTTGCTTGAGGGCAAGCAACATTCGAGTAGGGAGGACTGTCGTGTTCCTATCTTAACAAGGACCTATAAAATTCAAGTGGCACTATTTAAGCAACAATTTATAATTGTCTTAAGATGATGAAGAATGTTCTTAAAAGCTAGACCTTTGACTCTCGTCATCCTCCTTATGTTAGATACATTTTGGTCAATGTTGCAACTAGCATATTATGCATCGATACCACAAACAAAGACTATAGGAATTTGTGTCTATTATAATCAGGATATGGATGAAAGGTTGGGAGTCAATATCGATGGTTTTCCATTATTGTTACATTGGTTCTACTCATTAAAAATAAAAGAAGACAGTGACTTTAGTTAGTGAGTATTGATACTCTACACCCGGCCAAATCTTTTGCATGTACTTCTGTGTGTTTCAAATTGTAGCTTATGGTTAATTTATAGTTTCTCTCCCTTAGAATGGGACTATATGCACATATTTCTCCACCTTATATTAACATCAATTTGAGTTGGAAATAGGAAGGATAGATTGAAGTGAGATTAAGACCCGTTACTAAATGGTAGTTAGTAGTGTGTTTTTACTGACGATATAAGTCGATAAGATGTGAATATGAGATTGCTAGGCTGCCGATCTAGACTCTTGGTGCCAATATGGAGATATTTTAGTGTAAAAAAGGAATACAACTATCCACCTATTCCTTAACATAAACAACATTAAGATAGTGTAAATGACATGAATATAATGAAAATAATTCCTATAGTTAAGACAAAATCTTGATAGGCTAATTATTCAAATCCTTTCATCCCTTCCATTGCATAATATCACTTGTTACACAAATAGTCTATATGTTATTAGACTATATCTTCATGGTTCCAGCTGACAAAGTAGGGACCATTGAATTGATTAAACAATGGGTGTTGATATCTCATACCCACATGTGTGACTAGATAGTGTAATGCTAAGGGGAAAGTATTCATAAATATGGAAGATAGACATAATTAATAGAAGCACTTGTATGAAGATACAAAATTCAAGGAACAATAGATATAATGAAAATAATGCATGAAAAGACTAAATTAGAATACAAGGCAAGAGTAGATATACGGTATAGATACAAAAGTCATGATAATCTACATATGTCTTGATTTAACATTCTAGACTATATATAATACAATTTTGTATTATTATAAATAGATTCAATAAAGATTGATTCAAGTATTTTACTCCTTTGTATAAAGGGAATTAAGGTTATTCATGTATAAAGAAGAAATTAAGAACCCTCTCTTAGTCAAATATTGATAATTATGTGCAAGCACTGACATAAATATATTTATATACATGTTTTTATGTGTGTACATGCATTGTACAATTTATTCGTCAATTATCATGTATAAAAGAGATTGACGATTAACTTATCCCAGTTGAAAATGTATTAGTATCAATTTTGAGATAGGTTTATTTAACCATTGAAGAAGGGATAATAGAATTTTCTTTAGTTGAAAGAATTAGTTGATAGAAATGATGTATTATACTATGTTAGATGAAACATTGATTAAGTAGAAGGTCGATTATAGATATATGTATGACTTGATGAGGATGGGTTGAATGCTTAAGTGCAAACCTTCTCTTTTTTTGTAGATGTTGCTAATGGTTATGTAAGCGTAATTGCATTCTTGAATCCACAAAACCATAAAGAACAATATGAGTGCTTGATTTTATAAGAATGTGTACTCATATTTGTATATGTATATATGTACCTTTAGTTATGTACATGTGTTTCACCTTTATTTAATAATGCATATTTTATTTCCATGCTCAGACTTGCATGTTCTTACATTGGATCCACATCATTTTTTGATATGCACTCATGAAAATATTGTTGGAATGTTTGCATGCATGTAGTCGTGTTATCATGATAGCAAACTAGTACTTGAAAAGATTTACTTGTTGCTTTTAATAAATAATGGACTTAGCAACGTTGATGGTGAATTCACTTGTAGCCTTCATGTCTGAATATGTATGTGCACAAGTGTCAAGCATGATTTCATTTTTGTTGGTTTAATCTATGTGATGATCATGATATGATTCAATGTTGATAAGTCTTGCTACACATATACCATTACTCCTATTTAGTATTGCACGACTAGTTTTCCTCGTGTTGGGTCGGGTATTCTTCAATGGACTAAAGAATTTTGGGGAAGTGTTTCACTTCGTGGTAGGGTGGAAATGTTCTCTAACAATGTCCTCACCCTTGAAGTGGTCAAAGGAGTTTCAAGTTTGAAAGGATCCTGTCAGGAAGGCTCAAGTTTTAATTTATTATAGTCTTGCTATCTACCATAAGGTCTTTTGTAAGGGAAATATTCCCATATGTTTTTCCTTGTAAATGACACATGTACTTTAAATTATTAATTCAATAAAATTATTTATCATTTTTCTTGAGCATTGGACATGTGTTATTCTTTTGGGCTTGATTCAATATGTAATTTATAAATTTATTATGTTTAAACTATGAAGTTTGTTACAAATTATGTCATGCACTCACTAACTATTGAAAGGATTGAAATTGGATAGCATTAGTATCAATGAAAATTAAGACATATGGGCATAGAAAAATATCTATGACCAATATAAACCCACATGAGAAAGAGAAGCATACGATAAGTGTTTGAGAAAATTTGGTCCAATAGGAAATGGACACTTACATGGGGGAACGTCATCATGAAGCAATTTGAGAAAAGCTTATGTGATTCATCTAGAAGAGGGGCCTCAATCATATGAACTCATGGAGCCATTGATAAGTTGCCACCAAGGATTAAAATATGACTACATATAACAAGTTAGGTCTATTATCATCAAAGGAAATGTGTGCAAGAAACAACTTTCTGGAGAATCCAAGTAGGCTATCATGAACATATTATAAAGCATGAACCAAAGACAACCAAGAGACACCAAGAACAAGATTTATGAGGCCAATATAATTAAACAAATTGATTAACCAACATTAAGGTCAATGCAAGATTAATATGCATACAAAAAACTTAGAGGCCACTATACAAGATAGCATAAAACACTATTATTAATGTCATTTAAAACCATAATTATACATACACATGAAACCATGACATAATTTAAATATCTAAATGTTACTCAACATAGGGATTTAAGGGCATGGAAGCATATTAACTTATCAATAATAATCAAATGATTCTAATAAAGGCTCTATTTGGAGATGAGTATCCCTATTGGATACTACAAGAATCCAACAAGGCTATGATGTGTATATTTAAACAAAAAAAGGGAAACACATAAAAATAACAATGGGGAACACAAAAATAAGCTAGGAAAATATATGAATATGTGTAGAAGACAAAATACGATAACACAAAGGGAAATAAACTTAGAACCTAATATAAAAATTTGAAGTTCCAAAACTAGTAGCCAATGACATGGAGGCACAAGGTGGAGACCAAGTGTTTGTATGAATTCTAATAAATTATACACATGTTTCAGTTCAAGTTCTAAAAGGAAATTTATGGCACACGACCATAGATGAACTAAATGAATTATCTCTCCTCTCTCAAAGATAATTTGAACAAATGAGCGACCTATCCTAGGATTGATAATGTAGCTTCTATCTAGCTATAACATAAAATGAGTAATATGTTCATACATGAGCAAACCATCAATTCATAAGGAAGAAAACTTACTCTTAAAATAAGACGAACTATTGCAAATGTTAACTCTCAAAAGAGTATGGAAATATGATTTTATAAATATATCAGTAAATTACCTTCTAATATATTATGTGAAAGCTTAAAATAAACAAATAGAAATAATTAAACCATGGAAAACATGCACATGAAGATGAATGTACACAAAAAATCCTTTTGGAAAAAATCTACCATCAAAGAGATGCACACACATGCATTACAATTTTAAAATTTAGTTTAGATTAATTAAAAAATTACATTAGTCAATATCAAAAGAAAAAATGAATACAATAAATTTTTAAAACATATTATATGAAGTGAAAATATGTAATCTTTATCATTATGCCATGTATGTATCATCTTTGAAACCATTATTCAAAATAAATCTAACTAGCAATCACACCTTGGTGTGCAATGGGTATGCCAAAGAGGTGTGGAAGGTCAATTTGAAAAAAAGGTTTATTTTTGGGTACATTTGTCCAATAATGGTGTCATTAGAGAAGTGATATGCCTTCATTTACAAGGATCCAAACACAATTGAAACAAAATCTTTGAATCAAGAAAATAATTGAGCTCCTTTACCATAAATATCCATGCATGGGTTCATTTTATTTGGCATTGCTATTTTGGAGAAGTGATATGTAGTTTAAATTCTTGGAAACTTTGATTAATTTAACTATCAAATGTTATGTCACTAGCAACGTCATCCAACAAGAGTTCAAATAAAGAGGCGAATTTTTTTTCAAAACACATGACACACCAACAAATGGCAAAAACCTCTCATGCAGTGACTTCCTAAAACAAGATTATTTGAGTTGATGTGTACCCTGACAAAAAATAAGAAATGGGGAGAGGGTGATGTCCAGCTGTAAAAAAATGTACTTAACTTTTTCCCATAAATTTCCATACCTTGTTCCAAAGCTCTCATTTTTTGCACACAGGGTAGAATGTCGAAAAAAATTATGAGATTTGGTTTTACACCTACAAATTTCATTTTCTTGGAAGTTTGTTGAATTTTTTTAACAAATTCATATTGTGCAATTATGGCAGGTCATGAGGCAATATTTGTTTGAGGCATTTGTCAAATATTTTAACTCCCTACTTCTTTTCAAATTTCCATTTTGTAGTCCTACTTGTTGGAGAGGCATTTTGTAAGAGTTATGGTAAATTGTTATTTACCAATTGAAACCTATAATTAACAATTTGAAATTTGACCATATTAACAATATGTTTTTGGATGAGGACCTAACTGGAAGGGTAAATTTCCTTTGTTGCAGAAGCTAGTTGGTACATTTTGAGTTTGCTCAATTTTACTGGTAGTGTTTGGGTGGATAACAATCAAGAATTCATTAGTATAGTATGATCGATTTCTAGGCTTGAGGCAGCCACACTTTGTAAATTACTTCATGACGGATGCATGCATTACATTTCACCACATCAAAATAATGCCCATGTTCATGCTCATGCTCATGTTCTTGGCCATTACTGTGATTATGGTTATGGTCATGGTGATGTTCATGTTCATGATTATGGTTGTGGTTATGGTTATGATTGTGATTGTGCTCATGGCCATGGTCCTCTTTGCAAATACTATGATCAAGATCATGATTGTGAAGACGATTTGCATGCCCATTCACATTTGAGTCATTGAAACACCCATTAATGATGATGAGGAACATGACCACCTTTCTCTCCTTTCAAGAGAAGCATGTGGTAGAATGTTACAATCAAGTGTCTGCTAGCACAACCATCCACAAGTAGATATAACACATGAAAGTAAGCACCACCAAGGATACCTTAGTCAATAGGGAGAATGCAACATTTATGTATATTGTCTTCATTGATATTCGCCCTATTTTCACTACACCAACATTATTCCTTATGGCATTAGACATGAGAGCTATGTTTGTAGATTTCATGGCTACTGTAGAGCCTTCCACACCCATACCTATCCACACATTTGCTACTACTAATGTTGATGCATTATTAATTCCATTACCCACCATGGTAATCAAGCCCTCTTGCTTTAGCTCTCTAATAAATCTCAACTTGTCTTTTAGGAGTATTTGAGCATGAAATTCAATTTCCCCTATCTACACACCACTACCAAGGCTCCTTCGACAATTAAAAATGTTGTGACAAGATTGCCTACTCAAATGAGCCATTTAAGGCATGTAACTCTTTTTCAACTTATACAAGATATGAGTGATTGTGCTTTATATAGAATAATACTTAGCCACATATGTGATAGGCTTCCCTATCTTGCCATGAGAGTGAAGGTTCATACAAGTTGAAACAATAACATTGATGGTAGAAGCCATTTTCTTTTTTTATGAAGGATGAAGGCCCTCCTTAGGTGTAGAAGGAACTATCCACATATTTTCTTGGATGTTGGAAATAGGATGCCATTTAATTGCAATCCTAAACATTATTTATTTAATGTATTTCATAAGTCCTTGGAAAGTGTTCTCAAACACTAGGATTAGAAAGAGATTAATTTTGAATGAAATAATCATGTTAATTGACATTTGTAATTAATTCTAAATGCTAGGAGCATGTGAGGGTGTCCAAATGAGTTCCTAAATAATAGGAGCACATGGGGTACCCACATGGAAGGTGACACACACCTTGAGTTAAGTTAACTATTTGGAGTGAAAGATAACACTTTTTTAATGCATGTAAAGATCCTAGAAGTTAGGGATTGATGTTTACATGCATGAAGTTCAATTTAGTTCAGTTTAGTTTAGGATCAAGATTAGTTTAGTTTAGTTCAGTTCAGTTTAGTTTAGTTTAGTTTAGTTTAGTTCAATTATGGTTCAATTATCTTCAATTAGTTTTAGTTGAATGCTAGTTGACTTCAGTTAACTTGGAATGCATGACTAATGACTTGAGTTGCATAACAAATAATAGGTGACTACTTTCAATTAACAAGAGATGATCATTCTTGCATGAATGGTGGAGAGATATGTTTCAGTTAATAGAGAATGACTTGGACCCACCTTGGGCGCCCAAGTTGGCTTCTTGGAGTTAACACTTTTGCGTGTTAAGATATTTTAGAAGGCTGAGTTATGACTTTAGTTTGGGACATGCCCAAATGGATGAAGCACATGTTTTGACATTGTTCTTCACGGAAGAAATCTACTTGCAAGAGATAGGTGTACCATTTTGGAGATAGGGTTTGAGCTTTGTAATTGTAACTCTTTGGAGTTTACAAAGTTGATTATTGCCTATTTATCTCAAGCAAGTTGAAGAGAGTTATTATTAGTTTTATTGTAGGTTGTGACAAAGATTTGCTGAAGGCAAAAGAAGCATTCTCAAGCAAGAATTAGAGTTATTGTAATCTACTTTAAAGATTAAATAATACATTGATTCTTGGTGGAGTTCTTTCCTGAAAGGGTTTCTCCACAATATATGTTGTGTAAAGTGCTCAAGCGAAATGCATTCTCGCCCATGATTTCAGCTATTTGATATGGACCCAACCAAAGTCGGTCAAACTTTTGGTGGTCCCCTTTCTTTTCCCTAGCCTTATCCCACAACAATACAAGGTCTGATATTATAAAAGCTTTGATCTTTGCTCTTTTTTCAAACCAACATTTGACAACAACTTGATGTTTAGAAACTATTGTAAATCAACATCTCTTTGTTCCTCCAGATTCAGTAAACTAGTTAGTCTAACTTCTATCCTATCATCATTTGAATAAAAATCTTGCATGAACCTAAGGACATGTATCTATAGATGGATAGGAAAGAACGAATCCTGGCCATAGACTAACTTAAATGTAAATTTTCCTAAGGTGACCTTGATTCGAGTTCTATCTTCCCATAAGGAAAATTTCAGTTGAGTGTGCCAATCCCTAGGATTACTTTCTAACAACTTATTAATCACTTCCAACAGATTTTTATTAGTAGACTCAACTACTCCATTCCCTTGGGGATAGTAATTAGAAGAATATTTTTAAACAATTTTGTGCTCATATGCCCATTGAATAAATTCTACAGAAGAAAAAGTAGGGCCATTATCACATACCAGGGAAAATGGCACTCCAAACCTAGTAACGATGCATTCGTTAAGAAATTTGATAACAACATCAGTGGTGCTATTCTTACAAGGCTGAGCTTTAGTCTAGTGCATACAGTAATCAATTGTCATCAAAATGAATTTATGTCTTGTAGATGAGTTTGGATTAATAACCCCAACAAAATCTAATGCCCATTAGGCAAATGGTCTTACCTCATATACCGGTTGTAGGGGCATCGTTGGAAATTACGTTCCCTGGATGATGAAGTATGACATGTATGACATGTCCTCACATGTTGGTGAGCATCGTGAAACACATGGGGCTAGTAGTAGCCTGATCTGAGGATTTTATGTGCCATGGAATCAACAGAACCCTGCCTAGTACCATGTCTACCATGAAACTCAACAATGGCATGCTTTGCTTGTTGCTAATCCAGGCAACGCAGGTAAACACCCTCAAAATTTCTTCTATACATGGATCCTCCTTTGAGCATGTAATGTGAACTCTTTAACCTTAATTCCCTCCTTTGATTAGTATTCATCATCCCATCTAGACATTTGTTATTAAGCAAAAATAAATCAAATCTATGTACCAAGGATCACCTGCAAATGATTGCACCATGTACTGTTTATAAGTAATATTTTTATCAACATCTTCCATAGCCTTGGCTAAGCATTGTCCTCGAACAAGCTTCATTGGATGGATTTCAAGGTTAAATTCCTATAGGATATCCATCCACTTTCTTCATCTCTCCCCCACTTCACTCTGCATGAGAAGGGACTTCACAGCAAGGTCAGGAACTATAGCAATAACTTGATTGCGAAGGATATTGTGTTGGAACTTTTTAACTGCTCGTACAAGTGAAAATGCCTATTTTTCTACAGGTGGATATCGAACTTTTGTGTTCTTGAATGGAGAACTCATAAAATCAATAGGCCTTTCATCCCCTTCACCTTTTCACTGTGTCAAAACAACACACGAATGATCAGATGCAAAAGAATAGATATAAAAAGGATTTAAGTAATTTAGATTGGTTAGGACTTGTGTCTCCAAGATGGATTGCTTGAACTGTGAAAAGGAAAACTTAGCTTCATTGCTCCATTTGATCTTTGTGTCCTTCATCATTTTGTTAAGAGGTTTGATGATCTCCGCAAACCCAATTATAAATTTTCTTCCAAAATTGATCTTTCTAAAGAAAGATCTCATTTCCTTTTTGCTACCTAACATTGTCAGCTTTAGGATGGACTCAACTCTATCAAAATCTATGGATATCCCCTTCTCTAATATTATGTGACCCAAGAGTTTCCCTTTCAAAACTCTAAAAACACACTTCTTGGGGTTAAGGGATACACCATAGCTTATGCATCTTTTGAAAATTTTTGCTAAATTTGTAGCATGATCTTCTCTATTTTTAGAAAACACAGTTAATTCATCCATGTATATGATAACGCACTTACCTATTAAGTCCTTGAAAGACACATCCATTGCGCGCTAAAAGGTTGCTCCAGCATTAAAAAGACCAAACAACATTCTTTGATAAGAAAATGTCCCCAACTTGGTAGTGAAGGAAATCTTCATTCGATCTTCATGACTAACAAGAACTTGATTATATCCTAAATATCCATCCAAAAATGACATCATCTGGGATTCATTAATAGTTTGTAACACCTCATCAAGAGAAGGAAGCAGGTAATTATCTTTCTCTAAGGCCTTATTAAGATTCCTAAAGTCAACACATAGTTTGATCTCCCCACTCTTCTTACGAACAGGAACTAGATTGGTGACCTAGGTGGAATGTCGTACTAAAAAGATTATCCTTGGGGACAACAAATTTTGTACTTCCTTGAAAATTAAAGGTTCAATTAAAGCATTGAACGAGTGCTACTTTTGATAGAAGGGCTTCACTCCAGGCTTCAAGGGGATGGTGTGTGTTATCACTGAAGTGTAAAAGGTCTTCAAATCCTCATACCCCCAAGAAATTGCTGCAATTTCTTGTTTAACACCTTCAACATTTTGTCTTTGATTTCCTTGGGGCAGGTTTTTCCTATATACACATTTGTTGTAGAAAAATGGCCCCTTGTCATTTTCATGGCTTTTTAGGTCTTGTTTCATGGTATTTGATATATTTGGCTTTGATTTTGTGTGAACCCCAATCCTAGTACCTACAAAACAACAAGAATAAACAAGTTAAACAAGAGATTGCAAGCTAAAACAAGGATTTCCTATGAAATCCATTTGCAAACCTCAAATTAGGAAAGAAAACAATGAAGAACACAAACAAAACAACAAAATAGATTGAATCCTAATTTAAATGTGCAAACTCATGATCCCATGGGGGAATTGGTGCCAATTTGATGTGAAAATTGGCCCTTTCCCAATTCCTAAGATGCAAGCTTGATATGTTGAAGATGGTTGATCCACTTTTGTTGATGAAGGATGAGAGCTCCAAACCAAAATCTCCAAAAACCTAGCTAAGAACTCAATGGTGATGGATAGAAATGGCTAAATATTTTAGCATAATAACTTTGCATAATTTGTGGATGATCAAATGAGGATATGAGCTCTTTATTTATAGATTGCCAAGATGGATGAATGTCCAAATTTGAGCAATGTGGGACTAACATTCATCCAATGGCATGATGCCACTTATCAATCTATGAATAGATGAGGGATGTGCAAGATTTGGGGATTGTGCCAATAAATGCATACTTTTGAATTTCAAATTTGTTGAAATGACTTGTAAGAGGGAAGGGAAAATGCAATAAATGCCACTTGGCTCAACGCAAAGGACATGTAAGATGAAGTTATTGCCTTGTTGGATGTACATGTTGACTTGGAATTTTTGAATTCAAATTTGGAGAATATTCAAAAGATGCCTTGTGAGGAAAATAGAGATTTAATAAATGAATTAAATCTATTTTGTATATGCAACTTGCAAAATCTAGAGGATGGGACATGAGATGAGATTAAATTAATCAAGGGTTAATTAATTTAATGAGAGAGGTTAGATGATGTGACCTATTTGACTCAAATTTATGGATTTATTTAAATCAAATAAGAGAGGAATATGATAAGAGATTAATTAAATAAGGATTTTGATTTATTTAATTAAAAGAGATGGTGTTAGATCAAATTAAATAAGGTTTTGATTTATTTAATTTAATGGATAGACTTTAGAGATTTAATCAAATAAAATTAATTATTTAATTAAATAGGGATAATTAGATCGATGGATTGATTTAATTAACAAAGAGAGTGACTTAATTAGATAAAGTGATTTATTTAATTAAGGGATGAAAGTTGATGAATTTAATCAGATAAGGAGATTTGATTAAATGGCTAGACCGAGGGATGATTTAGGAAGAAATGATGTTAGTAGGTTAGGATCAAGTGGACAACATCAATTAGTATATTTTACGTGTCTACATTTTGCCCCTCTTTGAAGCAATGCACTTGTTGCGTTGGTTGAAAGAATAAACGATCTTGATCAAAGCCAAAAAATTCAATATTTAAAAACTTACCCCACTGTTGCATGGTGAGAGGAAACATGCCATTATAATGCCCCCTCGAGAGATTGGGTAAAATTTCAATTTTTGGGTGATCTTGCAAAAAAAGAGGGTAAAGTGCCCGAAAGGTCCAAAGAGGGTCTAGGAGGCCAAAAACATGTCTAAACATAATAAAATGATATAAAACAGGCCTTGATTGGACAACAACAGGTTTGGGGATCCAAAGACCTAGCAGGATAGCTAATTAGGGTGGAAAAACCCTAATTTTTAGGCTTAAAAGGGGCCCGAGGGGTCACTTTCAAGTCATTTTCAAACACTTCCAATAGTAACCTTGAGATTTGAGCTCTGACCTCTTGACAATATGGCGCAACGAAAGCTTCCCCTACACATTTCTGATTGAGTTCGGATGTACCAGCGACCACCTGGCATCAGGGCACTAGTAAGTGGTCCTTACCCAAGCTTCGTTTTTCATTTATTACTTCAGTTAATGCTTTTAAAGGTTGGTCCTTCAACAACAGTGCTATATAGCCCCACTCAGAAATCAAACTACGTTGCTCGGTGTTAAATAGCGCTATGGTGGTGCAGTTAAGAGTTTGAAAACTCTGACGCTGAGCTCAGGGCTGGTGGGGGGATTTGAAAAGTGTGACACAGTGGTCTTGATTTCGCCCAAAGTGCCTTGCTAAATGAGAAAGTGCACCTTGGTGGTGCGATTTTTCTATTTTAAGCCCTAGTGTCAAAGTTTGATTAGAAATCAAACTGCGATGCCATCACGAGTTGCACCGCTAGAAAGGTTTTTTGAACACTTGACTAGAATTTTTTTTTAAAATTTAACATGGTGACCTTCCTTGATGTAGGACGTGGCCAGGGAGCTCTACTCTCGGGAGCATAGGTTGTGGGACTTGTCTAGCTATTTGCGGGACCTAAGTGACAAGGACCAGGATTGACTTTGGATTGCGAGGTTATGGTATATTGCATATGAGACACCCATTGGTACTCATCTAGGGATGCTGTCAACGCTGGCCGAGAGGTGGCACAGTGAGACGTCTTCGTTTCATCTTCCTACTGGTGAGGCCACCGTCACTCTAAAGGATGTTTGGCGTATTTTGAGATTTCCTATTCATGGTCTCTGGGCGATTTTTGACATGGATGAGGGGTGTGAGGCCTGCTTCAAAGTCCTTGCCACAGACGAGATTGTGTTTTGTGAGGGGCAGATATAGCTCGAGTGGCATAGGATCCTAGCACCTCCCTATCGCTGGGTGATTACAACCATCATTTCGGGTCTCATTTCCCTTGATAGACGAGGGTGATACTTCAGTCCTAGCTGGGGGTATTGCTGGGAGCGGATGGTCTGAGACAGGCCGGTTCATTTTGCTTGGGGGCCAGTTCTTCTAGCTTCATTATATAGAGACCTCCATGAGTACGTCTACATGGATGGCAGAGCACTCAGATTAGGGGTGACTCTTCTTCACATCTGGGCATGGGAGCACATTGCTATGTTGCGTCCATGTGTTGTTTAGGTTCTTATGCTACCAAACGATCCCCTCATATGGCGATATAGAGGCGGTGTGTCCTTCACACACACCAGTGAGCACAAGATCCCCTACTAGAGGAGGGTCTTAGATGAGATGCAGGTTTTTACCTAGCGACCCTACCTTGGTTGGCCTAGATGGGCCAACAATGCCAATTAGATGTTCTACTACTGTCAAGACCGTTTTATGCAGGGGTGAGAGCACACTATGATCGAGAGGTACTTGCCCGGGCGTGTGCAACGTCAGTTCGGGGAGCTGTAGGATTGGCCAGATGATGATTACGTAGCCATCCTCACCCACTCCATGACACAAGTTTCATAGGGGCTATATATTCCTACTTCAGAGGCAGTGGACAACTTCAGGCAGCTGGTAGCCCGACTATGGGTTGATGATCAGGGGCTCATAGATCCAGGCACCACTCAGGCCTATAGGGATTGGTTCTAGCCTCCACTTCAATTGATGGTTCTAGGTGCAGTTTCGGATCAATGTTGAGTCAAAGGAAGAGGGGGAGGATGAGGACGAAGAGCTGACATTCGATAGGACCCACCATTTGTGCCTCCAGTCCAGCTAGATCAGGGAGATTTGCACATGCAAGACCAGCAACAGGTGCCACTAGTCCCACCACCACGAGGTGAGAATCCTCCTCTGGTGCAGTCGTAGGTACAACCAACAGGATAGGTGGATGCTTGGGATGCGCTGATTGCACAGTTATAGGCTTAGGTCCAGGCTATGACAGCTGAGAGAGAGCAGCTCAAGGCGAAGAGGGATCAAGCCCTACAACAGAGACATGTTACAGAGCTGCAGGCAGCCATAGAGCTAGGCAAGAGACAGCAGTTAGAGAGCATGGCAGCCTCCTCCTCCCAGGGTATAATGTCAGTTTGGTCTTACAGGGATGCCGTCTGAGAGGCCGAGTACTATCAGAGGTACTATCATGAGATTGTACCCAGAGTAGAGCGGGTCCCAGAGTATTTATAGCGGGTCAACCATAGACCAACAGAGGGTCATGGTGACAGAGGCGAGGGCAACATTTACAGGGACTGAGCTTGATCGAGATGATACGATACTTTTGTGCCTTATGGGCTCATTTTTGATAGCTTGATGGGCCTTTTGTACCAATTGATATATATGTACAATGATCTGATTTATTCTTTGTACTATGACAGTTGCGTTATTGATGATATATATATATATATATATGAGCCGATGATGATTTTGATATGATGCGATGTGATTTTACTTCTATATGTTGTGCAATTATGTTTTTATAGATGCATTTATTTCTAATGATATTATGCAGTGATTATGACATATTATGTTAACCTATGATATGCAAATGTGATGTGCAATGATGTCTATATGAATATCTATTTTATGTTGATGATGATGTGATATGTGATATGGAATGTGATATGCAAAATGATATGGTATATACGTGAAATGTTATGTGAATTATGCTTATATATGAACGAATTATGGATAGGTGTACGTTTTGTATGTGATGTCATGAATTATGCTTATATTATGCAATGAATGATTTATGACGCTATTTATGAAATGACATGAATGATGTAATGTGGATGCGATGGTCATGATATGATGCAAATGAGGTGGTTTTATGTAATGCAAATGAGATGGTTTTTAAGATGCTTAGAATAACAAATGTTATTATCCTAAACTTATTAAATGATGATGATGTAATGTATGTGATGCATTTAATATGATGTAATGATATGTCTATGTAAAGTGGTGTGATGATGCGTAATGAACGTGATGTGTGAGATGATGCCACGATGTTATGCTATGTGATGGATTATCTTATAATGCTTATATACCTATTATGTGTGATTATGCAATATGTGATAATGTTAAATGGTTATGAAATGCAAATGAATGTTTATGTGGTGATTGATATAATGCCATGCAATGCAATTTAATGGGTTAAATGCAATGGAATGGATGCACCTATCTATGAAGAATGTCCATGATAACCTATTTATATGATGATTGAAATGCAATGCATATGTTTCCTATATGATATGTTTATGCAATATGGTAATGGTTTGTGGATGCAGGACCGATGA
>VDFB02000003.1:365950208-365979894 GCA_007258455.2 Sequoia sempervirens | reverse complement strand
GTTTCCTTCAGTATTTGTTTCAGAGATCATTCATTGGCTGGGGCGCACCATATTCAGAGTCTTAGACATCAATTTTGAGGAGGCCGTACAAATTAAAAGTTGTTTTCTGCCAGGCCGTACTTCTGACAGGGCCGTACCATTGTCCCTTGGCCGTACTCTTCAGATTAAAATAAACGCCTTCATTTGAGATCTCCAGTTTGCTTCAAAGTGGGCGCCAATACCACTGGAACATATTGTGCTTGCCAGACGGAGGGAGATAGCAAGGAGTCTACACAGCCGTACAAATTTGTGCAGCAACAGCAAGCAGATTTACCAGGTTCCTATTACAATAAAAATTCAATATTCTATATTGCATGATGTCTGATCATTGTTATATGAGTTCATTTGATTAATAAAGGATACGCCTTCAGTTATTATTGTATTTCACAAGCTTATTGAAGTCTTAGTATTTTTATTTGAATTTATTACAAATTTCAAAGCCGTACTGTTCAAAATGCATTAAAAATCCAAAATTGCAAAAAAATCACAAAACTTTAGAAAACGTCAGAAAACCTAAAAATATCAGTCAGAGCAGTAACAGGGGGAAACCTAGGGTTTCTACAGTATGGGATTGGCATTCATGGCAAGTTGAGTTGTAGGTGGCTCAAGGGATCCTTATCGCAAAGATGGTGTCTTGTATTTTAGGCTGATGAAAATATTTTAGTGCCTTAATGTTTAATCTTTAAAGCTTGTTAAGGTCATATTGGGCCCCAATGGCATTGTAGATACAAGGATAGTAAGGTCTTGGGCATCTATTTTAATAGATTTTCATCATAAGTTATCCATTGCAATGGATAATGTGGAGATGTGACATTGTATAGAAGAAGTCCTTTCTTTTATTGTAGCTAATGAAATGGAAATAGAGGATCACGGTGTGTCCATCCTAATGCAACGCAAGGTTTTGTTTACATTAGGGAGTTCAATGCTTTAAGTAGGGATGTTGGCATTATAATGGATTTGTTCCAAGATATTAGGACTATCATCAAACGTATAATGGTTTCACACCACAAAGGACATCTAGAGGTGGTGATTGGTTACACCTTACCTACATTCGAGAATGACAATTTGATGCAATCATCTAAGAGGCAAGAAATTTTTAAAGAGATTCCTCTATCTAGCGTTAAGGAGTTTGCCACAACATCTCCTAACATGCTCTCTATTTTGTCAATGTCTGGTAATGGCATACTTAACAAAGCCTTTGACCGTTAGTGAGCAATAATTGGAGGCATCAGAGTAAATTGGGTTTGTCAGATCTTTGATATGTTTAGGTTAATATTGTTGTATGCCCATGATAGTTCATGTTATGGTGTTTTGGTTGTTCCTATAGCTATTTCCTAAAGTAGTATGTAGGTTTGGGTATTCTAGGGTATTTTTTTCTAGTATTCTATGTTGGTTATTTAGTTCTATATTTTTCTTCTCCAAGCCTATCACACTTATATGGGTTTATGCATAGGTATATTGCTCTCTCTATAGTATGTGTGATTCATTTATAGGGATGGGGCCCCATCCCTATAAATAAAGCACACACACACATATATAACCCTCCACAATAGGAATATATATAAATATATATTAAAATCCTCCAATCCTGGTCATTCCAATAAGGACTATATGCTTAAATTTACTCCACTTCTAGTCACTTCAATAGATCCTTAAAATTACGAGTTGAAAAGACAAATTTCATCAGTTAACATCATAAAAGACTGATTGCTTACATATTATTCTATCCAAATTGCCAACACAATTTCCCTAAACCTAAGAGAGTAAATGCTTTGCAATGCTGATTATATCATATCGTTGGGAGGAACCCCTAATACTATGAATGTTTGAGGCAGCTCCAAAAATTTCTTGGGTAAGATTTTTCACAAGGGCTTTCCCATATATTTTTCCTACAAAAGGCCACACTCTAGAGCTCTAATGTTTGGGATTCCTAGACCTTGATTCCTCAGAAGAGGGCAATGGTTCCAAGACACCAAAACAAGATGTTTCATATCAAAACCCCCAGCTAGCCCAAAAGAAATCTTCAAAGCATTATGCCAAACAAGATAATCAACTATAGTGTATGTATTTGAATTTTCTTGAATAAAATTATTTTTTCCCATAAAAAAAAAAGAAAGATAATCAACTACAAATTGCCAAGCAAGACAATTAATCAAAACAAAAAGGCATAAATTCCTTTGCATTTCAATTTTCATGAATAAATAGGGAAGCAACAACTTTCTAGAATATTAAGATTTTATGTTTGGGCATTCCCACATTTCCCTTACCATCCGTTTTCCTACAAGGACACACCCTCAAGCCTTATATCTAGTATTTCTAGACCTTGATTCCTTAGAAGAGTGGAAAGGTCCCAAGACACCAAAGGTAATCCTTTCAACCCTAAGCTTGCCCACATCAAATATTCTAAGTACCATGCTAACGAAGATAATTAATTGCAAATTTCCAAGCAATGCAATTTCTCCAAACCTAAGAGCATTAATGCCCTTACATTGCCAATTAGATAACATCTAGAAGTAGCTTATAGTTCCGTGAATGATTAGGCAGCAATAACTTCCTTGAATAATATATTCCATATGGCATATCCCCATCTACTTCATTCACCGTCCACTTCCCTACACAAACATGCCCTTGAGCTATAATGCATGGGATGACTAGGGCTTCATTCTTTAAAGAGTGCAAAGGTCCAAAGTAACCAACATCAATCCTTTCACCCACACCCTTAGCTTTCCCAATAGAAATCATCTTGATGCCACACCAATGAAAATAGTTAACTACAAATTGCCAAACAATGGAAATTCTCTAAACATAAGAGGAAAAATACCTTTGCACTACCAATTATATCACATTTTGTATGAGCACCTAATTCCATGAAATCTTGGGCAATGAAAATTTCTTGAGTAATATTTTCCTTGGGGAATCCACATCTACTTCTCTTACCATCCATTCGCCTAGCAGAGTATGCCCTTGAGTTCTAAAGTGACATGGCTTGACCTTGATTCCTTAGAAGAACACAATATCAAATCACCAAAGGACCCAATTAGCCCAAAAGAAATGTCCTAAGCACCATTTCTAGCCTTGTATAGCCTTTGCAAGAAGATTGAGACAAGAAAAATAGTAGACTTTTCCTACTACTAGGATTTTACTCACAATCCAAAATGCTAAAAATCTCATCCATTGCGAAAAATTTCTGAATGACCATTTCCAAAAAGCCTAAGAAAATTGGCTTCAGCATCTGCAATTAAATTGATATCTCATTTCATTTATTTAGCCACTAACATGATTAATTATCCTCATAAGAAAATTTACTACTCGTCATATCACACCCTACAAAATAATTATACATTAGCACTATTTCCTCAAAAGACAAATTCTATAATAAGGTTATCAAATTCTTTGCTTTTCTGACAAACAATTCACCAATGGTGAAATCCTTCCATTTGATCAAGAACAAGCTTAAGAACATGCATAAGCAAGAAAAAGACAATTTGCTAAAGAAAAATGTATTCACAATTACTCTACATATATCCTATTAAAAATGTTTGCACCCTCCATGCAGTGTCTCATTGCCCATTTTCCCTTTAGTAATAACAAGAAAATACAAAAAAAAATTGTCCTTCAAAATGGTATTTGATTATTGCATAGAGAAATTACCAAGATTTCATATTTTGCATTCAATAAATTAGAGAGAAGCTAAATTTGGCCACTATTAGGCCTACTTCAAGATTGGCATTCTTGAAACAATCACACTAGGTAAATGCAAACTAGCCAAAATTCCACAACATCAAACTTATAGCACTTTTTTATCACTTCCATATTTACCATGACAATGTAGTTCTTTTATCAGAAAAGAGTAGAATTGCTGGTAGGACCAGAAGGCATTGGTAATTTCAGCATGTAAGAGGATTATAATGAAGATCTTTCTAGCTTCGCATCCAGCCAATGAAAAAATGCTGAATAAAAATTATTGTGACAATAGAATATTCTAAACCACACCATTGTTAAACTCAAAGTTCTACCATTATAAGGTATCGTAAAGAAATGAAAGATCATATAATTGGTCAAATTTAGATCTCAAAGTATAGCTTGCTTTATACACTACCAACTAGAACATTAGAGGGATATATTCATGGTGTGCACATTCAAAAATATAAAATACTTGTTTTTCTCATAGTAAGTATAGGAATAAGCATTTTCAAGAGGAATTTCATTCCAGTCTTAGACTACTTTGTAATGTCCCCATTTTAGCCATACGCTCTTTGGTAAATTATAGCCTATTTCCGGAAATCCATAGGCTTGTCGGAGGTAAAATTAGGGTTTCCTTCTTTGGAGGTTTTTTCGCAGTGGTCCAATTGGCAGCTCTTCCATTTCAGTTGGAGCAATTGAATATTGTTGAATTTGGCTATTGAGGTGTAAAAGAGAGAAATGAGTTATTTCAAGTTATTAATGTTTTAATTTTAAGTTGACTCCCCCTCCCCCCCCCCCGGCCTAATATGATAACTTGAAGTTATTTTAAAAGGTGTTCATGAAGGGAGGACGCTTCATGAGGAAATATTTAATATTTTATTATGTTTAAAATGTGTTTTGGAGTTGGACGCCAAAGTTGAGGAGGAATTATTTATCTTTTAAAAATTAAATGATTCAAATTCTTTGGGTGTCCCTTGGAGAGAAGAGGTGGAAAATCAACAGTCACTTCAAGTTCTTTAAAAGAGAGAGTTTGCTCCAGCATTTATCATCCCTTGTTTATGCTAATGTTATGTTGTCGGAATGACTTCATGTATTTGGCTTCGAGGAATGCTTACCTCCTAGCATTTGTCCAATTTCGTGTTTGAAAGATAACACCTAGTTGGTTTTAAGATTGCTTCTCATCTAGACTAGCAAATTGAGCTTCAAAGTTGGAGAATTTTGGTGATATTTTCAGTTTTTATGTTCCTGGTGTTCATACAGCTGAAGTAGTTTTTTATGAGCAGCTTTTTGAATAAATAAAATATTGTTTTGGGTATTTTGGCAAAGTGATTCTTGGCACAAGGCGTCCGTTTCCACAAGAGATTAGAAGTTAATTCAAAGTCATTATTTTTATATTGCAAAATTGCACCTCCAGCAGGTCGTACCATTCTTGTTGGGCATTGGAGTTCGTGCCAAATAATTGAAGGTGGTTTGAAGCTGTTTCAACATTGCAACTTGGGCGCCTATCCTCCAAAGAGCCTTTGCACTTCGTTTTATCACGTTTGGAGGTATATTGATGAAGTTGTGAGCATTTATGTGGTTTTCTGTTTGTTGGTTCAGTCATGGCTGCAAGGCGAATTTGTATACAGCTCCAAAGGTAAATTTTATTTGCATATGGGTATTGATCCTATCAAATTATATGCTTGAGGCGTCTCTTTTTGTGCAAGGACAGATTTTATAGTGAAGTGAATGATTTTATAAGTGAGGTTGACCCTCTCATAGGGCCGTACCATACCTCTAATGCCTTGGAATTCGTGTTGGATGTTTTGTTGAATTTGGAGCTTGGAAAGTGCTTGTTTCATGATCGCCTAGTCAATGAATTGATGAGCTTTCAGTTTGGTAGAAGTTTGCAGAGTGTGGTAAGAGTTTTGTTCATTTTTTGGTGTTTCAGTGTTGCTGGTAATCATTTCCAGATTGCAGATTTTTTATATCAGTTTGCTTCAATTTCTGATTTTGGTTTCAAGCTTCAATAATTGAGAGATTATCAAGTGGGGAAATCATCCTTTCATTGTGCTTTGTAAAAATTGTAATAACACTTGAAGATTGCAGTTGTTTTTCATTGTAAGACTGTAAACAGTAGTACTGTTTCAGTCATTTAGATTGCTGCATATTTTAGTTTTAAATTTCATACATTTGTAACCCCTGGATGGTTTACCGCTAGTGTGGAGAAAGAACAATTAATCTCCCTTTAGTCACCCACCGAAAAGTGGCGACCGCTCATAAGTGGATGCCCACCACAGCGGATGAATTAGTTTTGTATTGTAATGTTTTCCCCCCACTATTCAAGTGGTAGCGTGGAAATTCTCATGGCTGGTTCACCGCCTATCAGCATTTAATTGTAATTCAATTTTCAATTAGTAGCTTAGTTCCTCCGCCATATGTTAGCACTTCGCCTTTCAAAGGATCTTGTGTGTACATTCTTGGCGTTGAGTGCAATTTCAGTTTATTCCTTTTAGAAGCTAACACTAATCCATTTGGCGTAGTGCTAGTTGTGTTGTGTAATTCAAGAAAAAAATTTACTAGCACATTTCATATTTTCTACACCCTATAACTATAGTAACTAGCAATCACACCTTGGTGTGCAATGGGTATGTTGAAGAGGTGTGGAAGGTCAATTAAGAAGATAATTAGGGATCAAAACATGACTAAAACAAAACCTTTGAATTAGGAAGATAATTAGGCTCCATTACCAATAGGCTCATGTTATGTTTACAATAGGGAGAGAGGCAGAGAGAGGGATAGAAAAAGGGAGAGATAGAGGGGGGAAGAGAGAGAGAGAGAGGGAGAAAAAGAGAGATAGAGAGAGAGAGAGATAAGGAGATGGAGATGGAGATCTAGAAAGAGAGGGACATATATATATATATATAGAGAGAGAGAGAGAGGGAGGGGGGGGGAAGAGAGGGAGAGAATGAGAGAGGAAAAGATAGAAAGATAAAGATAGAGATAGGAAGTGATATGTAGAGATAGAGGGAGAGATGGAAGAAGAAATATAGAGAGATAGTGATAGAGGCAAAGAGAGATATAGGTATAGAGGTCTAGGAAGAGCGAGAGGGAGAGAGAGAGGGAGAGAGATGGATGGATAGAGAGAGGGAGACATGTCTAGAGATAGAGGGGGAGAGAGGAAGATAGAGGGAGAGATGAAGATAGAGAGAGGAGGGAGAAAAATAGATAGAGAGATAGAGGTAGAGGGAGAGATAAAGAAGGAAAGAGAGAGGGAGAGATAAAGAGGAAGAGATAGAGAGATATAGAGGGAGAGGGAGAGGGAGAGGGAGAGATAGAGAGAGATGTCGATGGTGAATAGAGTGATAGAGAGATAGAGATATAAAGAGAGATAAAGGGGGAGAGGGAGAGAGAAGCAGATAGAGAGACATGCAAACATAGAGAAGTAGAAATAGACAAATAGAGATGGAGAGAGGGAGAGATAGAGAGGGAGAAAGAAATTAAGGGAGATAGAGGCAGAGATAGAGATACTGTAATGTCCCACCCAAATCTACCTCTAAATTTTTCCCTTCGAATAGTATGTTTGTTGTCACAATTGTATAGTTTCAGGTTTGTAAGTATATTAATGTTGGTTTAATATGTGTTTAAGCAGATTGCATTGTTTGGACATAAGAAGACATACATTAATTTGAACCAAAAGAATTCAATAATCTTTCACAAAGCATAAAGACTGAAATGGCAGCTTATTTCCTTAATTGTAATTACTATTACAAGATTATAATATTATATGCACATAGGAGTAATTTCTGACCTTTCATCATTTGTAACAGTCTACAACTGTAGATTGCATGGCTCAGATTTGCATAGCAGCATCATACATTTCCTGTATTAATTTTGAAGTTATATTGCAGCACTCATAATTATTCCCACGTCCAAGCATAGGCAGCCTTATCTTCTATTCAACCCCATACGCCATGGAAAGTGTTGCCATGACCAACAAACTGGGATACCAAGTCTGAAATATGATTCTCAGTCCTAGTGCACAGCTGATGAATGCTTAATAGTTAATATTATCACTGGTAAATCACTCAACTCAGGAAGAATTCACATTCCCTAAAGGATGCAACCACATAGGAGTATTGATTGGAAGGTTACAGATTTCTCTTCCAACAGATGCAATAAGAGTCTTCTAAACCTTTGAACTGCTGATGGAAAATCACGACCAGCAAGTAAGAAAACTAACCCAGCAACAAAACCACGCCCAGAAATATATAACAGCAACTGCAATATATAAATATTGCTCCTTATTTTTGCTCAGATTTCATTCTCATGTCCAAGGAATAATACATTTCATTTCCCACAAACCAACCACAGCTCCAAATACCTAGAGAAAGTGTCCTAGGTAACATAAAATCGCCAAAACCATCAAACTCTTCCAGGCAAGATTTCCAAACAAGATATTTTATAATATTTCCAATCTCCTACAAATTTGTCTTTTAAAGAGACTCATGAATTAGAAAACCAAATCTTTGAATGCATTGTGAAATACTTGATCAATATCTCCAACAAACATTAGCCTAGGTAGATCTTTCACCACTGCAGTCAATCTTCTCCAAGAGGGTTTTCATCCTCAGGAAGGCTAGCTGAGATGAACCAAGTCCAATCTCCAAAACCGCAGGGGATTTCAGACAAGAGATAATAAATTTCCATATACCAAAAGAGCTCTCAATTCCCCTTTTATAAGCTTTTTAGGGAACTTTCTAGGAACTCTTTTTTAAAATCACTTTATTAATTTATTAAACTTTTTAACTACAAAAAGTGATTTATTTTATTTTAAAACATTTCCAAGCACTAGAAGTCACTTTTCAACATCCCAACATTTAAAGATTTTCATCTC
Source organism: Sequoia sempervirens (assembly GCA_007258455.2). Classification (NCBI taxonomy): domain Eukaryota; kingdom Viridiplantae; phylum Streptophyta; class Pinopsida; order Cupressales; family Cupressaceae; genus Sequoia; species Sequoia sempervirens. The sequence continues at coordinate 365,971,295 of VDFB02000003.1, read as the reverse complement.
AGTTCCAACTATAAGGAAACTAAGGTAGCAAAACAACTTCCTACACTAATCTTGAGAGGAGGATAATGCAAAACTTTGTAGATATTTTCAATAGTTACAGAAACTTAAACAAAAATAAACATAAATATCATGCATACCACAACAAAGTGATTTACGTGGGAAAAATCCTTTCGGAAGAAAAACCCCACTCTAGAAGCCACCCAATATATTATTCAAAAATCACAAAGATTACAATATATTTGCATGAGTTCTCCCGATGATGAATGATGATAAATAGACCTAGTTGGGTGACTTACTAAAAATAGACACTCCCTCCAAGAATCTTGGAGCCCAAACCAACAGTCGGAAATAACATCTGAAAGCATTATATAACTCCTCTAAACCATCTGAGCTCACTGGTAACATCAAATTATCCCTCTGAATAGGCTAACACAAACCCAGAAAGTCACCTCTAATTGCAAAGCAAGAGGACCCGAAAATAGGGACATTATAGATACATAGGAGATAGAGATATATGGTAAGAGAAAGGGAGAGGTAGAGATAGAGAGATACATAGGGGGATAGGGAGGGAATGAGGAAAGAAGAGATGGGGAGAGATAGAGAGAGAGAGGGAGAGAAAGGGAGAGAGATAGGTAGAGGGAGAGAGAAGAGGAGGGAAATAGGTAAAGGGAGACAAAGAGAAGCGGGGGGAGAGAGGGAGATAGGTAAAGGAGGGAAAAAGAGAAGAGGGGAGAGACGGAGAGAGATAGGTGGAGAGGGGGGGAAGAGAGAAGAAGAGGGAGGGAGGGAGAGATAGTTCAATATATAGAGAGGGAGAGGGAGAGGGGGAGAGATTTAGAGGGGAATATAGAGATAGAGATTGTCGGAACCCTGGTGGTTCTCAAATTGAAACCCTAACTGTTTTTGTAATGTTTTTGCAAATTTTCGATTTTTTGTGTTTTTGAGGTTTTTTCAGGCAAAATGGTAAATTGCGATTTTTCTAGAAATGCTAAATAAATTCATAAAAATTCAAATATGCCTAGAAACATGTGGGAAATGCTCAGAATGCAAGGCGTTTCATTTATTTCAATTCTCCTGAGCTTTGCAATACATAAAAACTGAACAAGAATTAAATACAATAGTTTTTATTGAAAACCTGGATGGCGGCTGCTGTAGCTGATAATGGTACGGCCAGAAATTAATAAGGATCTTCCAGCTCGAGTCTCAATGCAAATATTCCAGTAAACCAAGCGCCCAAATGTGAAATCACCAGAAAACAGATGATGAAGGCGTTTCCTCAGGAGATAGATAAGTACGGCCTGAAAGGTACAGAAGTACGGCCTGCTGCAGCAATAAGGAAAAAGTACGGCCTCCTTGGGATTTGTGCCAGAACACTGATTACTGATCTCTGCTCAAGTCGCCTTTGTCTGCTGATGATTATCTCTGAAAACCTCTGTCTAGATGGATGAATAAGCACAATCTGTGATCTCTGTGTGAAATCACCCAGTGCAAGCTTCAGCTGGTATTTCACAGCCTCAGTCTGCCTACTCTCTGAAGAGTTTTCGTTCTCCAGAAATGATCGTCTGCCAGAAACCCTAGGGTTTGCAAACTCCAAAGCTCAGATGCAAGAAGACAAAATTGAATAATAAAACATGATAGTTCGATTTTGCCTTGAGAGGAAATATATACCTCTTGAAGAAATTCGACCCAATCTCCTTTTAATTGATCATTTAAATAAATGATTTAATTTCGCACTTTTGACTTAGGAGATTCATTTAATAATTGGCGTCCATCTTTTTAATGAATATAAAATACTCATTAAGTCACCTTTTAATAATTTATTATAAAGTATAATAAATACTTTATAATTGAGCCAAATAATTAAATATTTAAATATTTCAATAAAGTGACTTTAATATAAAGTCAAATTATTAAATATTTAATAACTCATTAATTACTCCTTATTTCTCCGTCAAATCAACCAACTGCTGAACTGGGTCGAATCTGAAATAATAATTGCACCCGTGCCTCACCAAATAGCAGCTTCTTCAAGGCCGACCTAACTTTCTAAAAAAATAGAAAGTTCCCTCAAAAGCTCTTCGAAGATGCCCTGCTAAGGCCCAATTCAATAATAACCGCGAATCGAGCTACCAAACACCGAAAGCACTCCACTCTAGATGATCCTTCCTCGTCACCACGAGGATCGTGAATGATAGGCTAACCTCATTACCGTCATAATCCAGATGGGGACATTACAGTCCGCCCTCCCTGAAATTGCTTGTCCTCAAGCAATCTCAACTCTGGATGCTGTAAGATCTCCTCCGACTCCCATGTAGCATCCTCAACTGGCAAATCTCTCCACTTGACCAGATATTCCCTGATCACACGCCTCCGTAGGTGTCTCTCTCTCATCTCGAGGATAGTCTCAAGTACTAGTATCAATTTCCCTTCATCATCAAGGGGTGGCAAAATTGGAGAAGGTATAACATGCTGACCCAATGCCTTTTTCAGGCGAGAAACGTGAAATACATTATGGACCTTGCTATCAGCTGGCAAGTCCAACTCATAAGCAACCTCGCCCACTCGTCTGACAACACGAAATGGACCATAGTAGCGAGGTTTTAATTTCTCTGCTCCACTCTTCCGCAGAGTAGACTGACGATACGGCTGCAACATGAGGTACACCATATCACCCACCTCAAAAGTACGCTCAACCCTCTTCTGATCAGCATACTGCTTATGCTGATTCTGTGCCCTCTGGATATTGTCTCGGAGAGACCTCAATATGTCCTGCTGACTTTGCATCATATCCCCTGCACTCGGCACTCTGCTATCGCTCAATATCAAATCCAGAAGGTTGGGCGCCTCATACCCGTACAAAGCCATAAACGGGGTCATCTGTATCGTCATATGGTGAGTCGAGTTATAACAATACTCGCACAAGTAGATCCATCTCACCCAAGCTCTCTGCTGACCAGCTATATAATTGCGCAAATAACCTTCCACCCACTTATTGACAATCTCTGTCTGTCCATCTGTCTGTGGATGGTAGCTGGTACTCGGTGTCAGTTCGGTTCCGCACAGCCTGAACAACTCCTGCCAAAAGTTGCTCATGAACCGATTGTCTCTATCGCTGACTATCGTCCGAGGCAATCCATGCAGCCGGAATACCTCTCTGAAAAACAACTCTGCAGTCTGCGATGCTGTGAAAGTAGTAGTAATCGGGAAAAAGTGTGCATATTTAGTCAACCGATCCACCACTACGTAGATGCAATCTTTACCCTGGGCTTTCGGCAAACCCATGATAAAGTCCATCGATAAACACTCCCACTTCCTATCAGGTATCGGAAGTGGCTGGAGCAATCCAGCAGGATAAGTGTGCTCCTGCTTGTTCTGTTGGCACACAGAACACTGACGGACATACTGCAAAACATCAGTTTTCAGCCCTTTCCAAGTAAACCGTTCCCGAACCATTTTGTAAGTCTTGTAGTATCCAGGATGGCCCGCCATAGGAAGGTCGTGAAAGGCTCTCAAAACTGTAGTCCGTACCTCAGAGTCAGGAACCAAAAGAATCCGCCCCTTGTAAATGATCAAGTCATCTACAATAGTGTACCTGTCGTCCTGCTCTGTCCTGTCAACGATGCTAGAAGCCCATGGGTTCTTAGCATACTCAGCAATAATCCGATGCCTCCAATCCTCTGTGATCTGTGCTAAGGCATTCAACTGGGGTCTGCGAGACAAGGCGTCAGCTACAACATTTTGCTTTCCCTTAATGAAAGTGATATCGAAGTCATATGACCGCAGTTTACTGACCCATTTTTGCTACCTCTCATTCAAGTCTCGCTGTCCTAGGAAATGTTTCAGGCTGTTATGATCTGTGCGTACACTGAATTTGCTGCCTACCAGGTACTGCCTGAACTTAGCCAATGCATGCATAATGGCTAACATCTCCTTGTCATAAATACCGTAAAATCTCTCGACCCCGAAGTTTCGCTCAAATGTAATCGGATGACGCCTCGCATCGGAACGGCACCAAATGCCTCCCAAGCATCACGTGTAATAAATCAATGACTTCAGAAAGTACCGCTAGCACCGACATGCATGTCATGATCACCTTTGAACCCGCTGCTAACTCTCAAGGGCCAGCGGTGGACTAGAAGGAAAGCCCCTTTTCTTCTTCAAGTCGTTATAAAAGCGGACGTGGAGAACCCGGGCTAACAAATCTCCTATAGAATGCACACAACCCAATGAAACCTCTCGAAAGCGCGAAGGTTCTCGTGCACCGCCAACAATAGTTTGACCTTTTCGTGGTCCACTACTCCCTTGGCACCGATGATGCCCCCGACATAACAATTCTCCATGCTGCTTCTCGCGACTTGATTCCTTAGCATGAAAGACTCCATCCGCCAAGATAATTCCAAGATCGTGGTCCAAATGAGCCGATGCTCATCCCATGACCTCGCTATAAACCAAAATGTCGCCGAAGAAGACTAACACAAATCTCCTCAACCGAAGCACCGAAACCTCGTCAGTTGCCCGAAGGTGGTAGTGTACTGGTTAACCGAAGGGCATAACTCAAGAACCGGTGACCGCAATGACACCGAAGCGTTTTCAATATCCCGCCCTCATCCAACTGGATGGTACCCCGATCTCAAATCAATCTTCGTAAAGAAGACTGCTCCGTGCAACTCATCTATCAGCTCATCTATACGTGGAATAGGGTACCTGTTCTTGATTGTTCTTTTGTTGAGCTGCCTGTAATCGATACACATCCGAAGTGATCCGTCCTTCTTCTTCACCAATACAACCGATGAAGCGAAAGGAGACTTGCTAGGTCTGATATGGCCCATAGCTAGCAACTCATTAATGGTCTTTTCTATCTCATCTTTGAGTCGTTTCGGATGTTGGTAAGGAGTGATCATAACGGGCTTTGCGCCCTCCTCTAACTCAATAATGTGCTCCGTACCCCTGTCTGGAGGTCTACCAGGTGGGATATCACTAAACACTTTGGAGTGTTTAGTCCTCAACATCTGTATGTCAGGGTGGTACTCCCCCTTCTGCGGCTCCTGCTGGGCCGGCATCAACATGCACTCAGCCGCCCAGTCAACCATATCATGACGAATGAGCCTCTCCATCCGTCTGAATGAAACCATCCTCAGATTACTGTCCCGAATCGCCTTGATGACATGTGGTCTTCCGTCAACCTTGAATTTCATTTCCATATCCCGTAGGTTGAGCATGAACTCACCCAAATCATGCAACCATGCCATCCCTAATACAACATCTGTATCCCCCATATTAACAACATAGAATTCAGTTTTGAATTCATAGTTGTTCAATCTCATCGGAAGATCAGTAATCTTTCTGTCGCACCTGAGAGTATATCCGTCAGCCACCTTGACTCGAATACCCTCGAAAGCCTCCGTCTGGATGCCACGCCTCTCAACTAAACGTGCATCAATAAAATTGTGTGTAGCACCTGTGTCCAACAATGTAATCACTTTCTGACCTGCTAAGAGCCCACGAAGTCGAAATGAACCATCTCTCTGAAGACTAGTCAGATGGGCTTCCTGTAGCTTCCTTCCACCTTCATGCTCACCCTCATTTTCGGACTTCTCATCATCTGAAGCCTCGGAATCAGCTTGCTGGTCTGACAGATCAGATTGCTCTTCGCCCTCATAAAACCACTCCATTTGGTTATTTCGACCTTTAACAAGGGCATATGTTTTCATCATAGGGTTTCGCACCAAAACATAATTTCTTTATACGCGAATATTCAACGCTTCCTATCAAAATGGTAAGTATTTCGCCTCTTAGATCCGTTTGATCCTTTCTATGTCAAAAGGCCTATTCCTCGCCACGGTTTCTAATAAAAGGCCTCAAGGTCTCGTATGGTGTTGGACTTCGAATTGGAACTCGGTTGCTGGTGTTGCTCCATGCTTCACGCCGATGGCTCCTTCAAGTGTAGTTGGGGTCAAAAGCCTAACCTAACCTCTCTCATGTAATCGTCCCCAACGAAGAGTATGATGAGTCTCCGTTCTGAAATCCCTGTGACCATGACTGCCACTCTCTGAAACTCACCAATGTATGCATCCAAACTGCCTGTCTGTCTGAGCTGAGCCAACTCTCTGAAATACAGTTCCGGATCCTTCTTATCAAATCTCTCAATCAGTCTGCTGGTGAACTCCTGATAGGTATTGACCGCATGATGGCCTAGCGTATACATGCCGTGGTGCCACCAATCATGTGCTACTCCATCAAGATGTAAAGTAGCAAATTTAATTGCCTCATCCTCCTGCATAGGCCTAAGTGATAAGTAATTGTCCAGTTTCTGGACCCAAGACCTCGCTGATGTCTTTTCAGACCCATCAAAATATGGCATTGTAATTCCATTTCACCGTGATAATCGCGAAATCCTCCTCGTTTCACCTATGGCTGCGTCGCCGATGCCGGGTCAAGGGTCAAATCTACCTTCCTCCTCCGGTTTATAGACATCTATAAACTCATGAAATGTAAGTGTCAAGCCGGATCTCAGCGCCAGTGACATGTACCAAACATGAAATTAAGTCCGCTAACGACATGCCATTCTGGTAATAAAACTCCCCGATGTCGCATCTCGATGCTCACTCGAGTCCGAGGTGGAGTCTCTTAGGTAAGAAAGCAGGTTGGCCTCGCCTACGCCCGTAGATCTGATTTTACCGTCGAGGTACCTGATGCCACGGCCTGTCTTAATCGCAGTCCCGCCTCAATTCAACTAATGTAGTGTGGCTTCGTATGCGACACCGGCTCTTTAATGGTACCCATCACCGAGACATCATATCCATCATATTATCATACCACCTTAAACTCCTCATCGGTGATATCACCTCGCGATGCTTCCCCGATCCTTTATGAGTCTCTCGAGGAAGTCTCATCGCTCGCCATTAGGGTTGCAACACTGTTTTCACTGCCGTCAGAACTGGATCTGTGAATACCAAGTACTCCTGATATAGTCTGACCTTCAGGGATAGGTGGGCCTGTCCAATCCTCGTCTTTGCCTGTCCCTACACCTTTAATGTAATGAATGGTATCTCTGTTCATGAAATAGCGCTAAAAAGCACACTGTATTCTGAAAAAGCACTAAAAAAGCACAGGATGGCAGGAGATCTGTGCTCTGATACCACTGTCAGAACCCTGGTGGTTCTCAAATTGAAACCCTAACTGTTTTTGTAATGTTTTTGCAAATTTTCGGTTTTTTGTGTTTTTGAGGTTTTTTCAGGCAAAATGGTAAATTGCGATTTTTCTAGAAATGCTAAATAAATTCATAAAAATTCAAATATGCCTAGAAACATGTGGGAAATGCTCAGAATGCAAGGCGTTTCATTTATTTCAATTCTCCTGAGCTTTGCAATACATAAAAACTGAACAAGAATTAAATACAATAGTTTTTATTGAAAACCTGGATGGCGGCTGCTGTAGCTGATAATGGTACGGCCAAAAATTAATAAGGATCTTCCAGCTCGAGTCTCAATGCAAATATTCCAGTAAACCAAGCGCCCAAATGTGAAATCACCAGAAAACAGATGATGAAGGCGTTTCCTCAGGAGATAGATAAGTACGGCCTGAAAGGTACAGAAGTACGGCCTGCTGCAGCAATAAGGAAAAAGTACGGCCTCCTTGGGATTTGTGCCAGAACACTAATTACTGATCTCTGCTCAAGTCGCCTCTGTCTGCTGATGATTATCTCTGAAAACCTCTGTCTAGATGGATGAATAAGCACAATCTGTGATCTCTGTGTGAAATCACCCAGTGCAAGCTTCAGCTGGTATTTCACAGCCTCAGTCTGCCTACTCTCTGAAGAGTTTTCGTTCTCCAGAAATGATCGTCTGCCAGAAACCCTAGGGTTTGCAAACTCCAAAGCTCAGATGCAAGAAGACAAAATTGAATAATAAAACATGATAGTTCGATTTTACCTTGAAAGGAAATATATACCTCTTGAAGAAATTCGACCCAATCTCCTTTTAATTGATCATTTAAATAAATGATTTAATTTCGCACTTTTGACTTAGGAGATTCATTTAATAATTGGCGTCCATCTTTTTAATGAATATAAAATACTCATTAAGTCACCTTTTAATAATTTATTATAAAGTATAATAAATACTTTATAATTGAGCCAAATAATTAAATATTTAAATATTTCAATAAAGTGACTTTAATATAAAGTCAAATTATTAAATATTTAATAACTCATTAATTACTCCTTATTTCTCCGTCAAATCAACCAACTGCTGAACTGGGTCGAATCTGAGCTGAATAATTGCACCAGGTGCCCTGCCCGAAATAGCAGCTTCCGCCTGACCTAACTTTCTAAAAATAGAAAGTTCCTGAAAAAGCTCTCTGGAAGATTCTGCGAAGGCCCAATCTGACACAACTGCAAACTGGAGCTACCAAACACTGAGCACGGCTCTAGATGATCCTCTGAACACTCCTGTCAGCCTACGAGGATCGTAATGATAGGCTAACCTCGTCACCAGTCTGTGCTGACTAGGATGGGGACATGACAGAGATATAGAAATAGATAGACAGATGGAAGAGAGATAGAGAGAGGGAGATACAAGTATAGAAAGATATGGATAGAATGAGATAGAGAGAGGAGTGAGGGGGAGATAGAGAGAGAAATATAGAAATAGAGATATAGCATAGGAGAGATGGAGGGAGAGATGGAGTGAATAAGAGAGAAAGAGAGGGAGAGGGAGTGATATAGATAGAGGGAGATAAAGACAGATAGAGATAAGAAGATAGAGGTAGAGAGATATGGATAGAAAGAGATAGAAGTGGGAGGGAGATAAAGTAATAGAGGAATAGAGATACATAGTAGGAAATATAGAGTTAATAAGAGTGAGAGGTGGAGATAATGAGATATAGAGAGGGAAGGAGAGATTGGAAGATAGAGATAGATGGGGAAATACTGAGAGAGAAAGGTGACAAAGACAAGTAATAGAGAGACAAAGATAGAGACAGAGGGAGAAAAATAGAGAAATAGAGAATAGAGATAAGGAGGGGGAAATGGGGAGTGTGTGTGTATATACAGAAAGAGAGAGCAGGAGAGATGGAGTGAATATGAGAGAGATAGAGAGAGAGAGAGAGAGAGAGAGAGATGGGAAGATAGAGATAGAGAGGGCAAGAGTGAGAGATAAAGGAGGTGCTATAGACAAGTAATAGAGAGAGGGAGAAAGAGAGATAGAGAGGGGAGAGATATAGATAGAGATAGGGAGGGAGAAACAAGGAGTGTGTGTGTGAGTGAGAGAGAGATGTAGAGATTGAGATAGGGAGGGAGAAACGGGGAGTGTGTGTGTGTGTGAATGAGAGAGAGATAGAGAGATAGAGAGGGAAAGGGAGAGAGATATATAAATAGATAGAGAGGGAGGGAGAGAAATAGAGAGGATAGAAAAGTAGAGAGATATAAAGAGGGAGAAATATGGAGAGGAAAGATATGGATACAAAGAGAGAGAGAGAGAGGCGAGGGGGGGAAAAGAGATAGAAAGAGGGAGAGACAAAGAGAGAGGAAGAGATGGAGGGATAGAAAGATAGATATAGGAAGTTATATATAGAGGTAGATAGAGGGAGATATAGAGAGAGAGAGGTAGAGAGAGGTAGAGATAGGGAGATCTATATAGAGATAGATGGGAAGAGAAAGATAGTTCTTTATATCTGTCTCCCTCTCTATCTCTATGTTTCTCATTATATCTCAATCTCTATTTCTCTCTATATTTGTCTTCCCTTCTCTCTTCTTCTATCTTTCTCTCTTTTTCTCTCTTATATAATATTTATAATATATAATCCAATATAATATTGTCTTATTATATAGTAATATAATACAATATTATAATATATAGGATAGTATATTTAATATATTATAATATATAATATAGTATAATATAACATAATAAATAATATAATATATCTATATAATAAATAATATATTATAATGTCTTATTATATAATAGTATAGTATAATATATTTATTATATCTAATATATGTAATATAATATATATTTACATTGTGCCTTTATGCACACTTTAAATATAATATAATATATTATAATAATGTAATATAATATAATATAGTATAATATAGTATAATGTAATATAATATTATCTTATTGTGCCATACAAACATACAATATGGGTTAGTTTTCCATTTTTTGTCAAATGAAGGCACTACCATATGGCTGTGTGGTTTGTATATCCCACCATTCGATGGATTCTTTGCATTGTACAAACCTCTTTCCTAGTTTTGGAGTATAGATAAACATCCACAACAATACAATACAATTTGAATGGTTCAGATTTAATAATTCTCAGTCTACTCTGTAGTCCTAGCTCAAAAGGAAGTGGGTTTATATTCAGGATCCCGTCAAAGGGGAATTCTTCCTACATGTTGAATTGGGAGAAAGTACATTCCTCAGAAATGGAGATACTGAGCAATATTTTCATGATCCAAATGCTTTTGAAGTGTTTGCAGTACTATCTAGGTTATTGGGTCAGCATTTTCAGACTCTCATATGCAATCAAATCGGGTTCCATCTTTATCTAGTCCTCAGTATTCTCCGTATTATGGCATGCATCTGAGCTATGTTGGTTTTACTTATGCTCCATGTGTACTTCCAATTTTTCTCCTTCCTCTACAGCATCAACATCAAGGTTCTCCTTCGTCTACAATGTCGTCACAAATGTGGAAAATCTTATCTAATATTATGCTTGTTTCTTTGTCATCTAGAAGATGACTTTCTTTTTGGGGCAACAATGTGTCAACATACAATGCCCTCATTATCAATTGTTAATATGGTTTTATCTAACTATGCATTAATTGTTGTCGGCTTTTGGGTAGTTGTAGGCATCAGTTGATAGACGCTTGTGTTCTTGTGGCAACAACCTTTAAATGGCCTTAGCATCATTAAGGAAAGTAGTCTGATCCACAGCTGACCATCTCTAGCCTACTACTGTAATAATTTCAGGTGCAAATAAAGATATATTTTACTCCTCTGTCCGGTATGCATTGTTATTTCTTCATTATTTCAAGTATTAGTTGTATCAGATAGAACGATATACACACCATTTATGATTTATATCCTTTTCATTCTAATCTCAGGCTTCATTATATGTGCAGTTACAGTAATAAACATAGTTTTGCAATTCATGCAAAAGTAGAAGTTCCTTTCATTTCTGAAATGTCTCTATTTCTTCTGGAACGTGAAATGAGAAACACAGCCATGCATGGTAGGGGATAAATAGATACCATCTTAGAAGTTGATGAACCAAAATCAAAACAAATGATTTCATCGAAATTTGATGTTCCCATTCTCCCTAATCTTGAGCCTTGATACTCGTGTTTGTTGAAAGTTATATTTAGGGAAAAGAAAATTTGAAACACTTAACTCAAGGTCATCTTAAGGAAAAGCAGAAATTGGCACCACAAATCAGAGTTTCCCATGCAAACAATTTTGCATGTTGCAAAGGTGAGTATCTACTATATTAAACTCATTTTCCTGCAAAACCCTCCACTGACACTGCACAGCATATGATTCAACTAAAAGAATCTCAGAGCGCTTGAATTAGCTTCCCTTCAAATTTCAGTGTCAAATTTCCCACAAAAAAATTATTTGAAAAGGTGTTACATCTGATACTCAAAATGCTGTTGCAAAAAAATTAATAAAATTGATACAAATAAACAATTAAAGAACAAAATACTAACCAGTAATCACCGCACTGTGTCGTCCTCCACATGCAATGGCTTTAACATAGTTTCCTGGTGCTTTGGTAGCCTGCCCCTCAGACATTCTGCTTCCCTTTGGGCCTGTTTGATGTGCCCCTTGCCACTGAGAAGCAGTGTCAATACAAGGCACAAGGTGGGGTGACGAAACTGTTCTTATCCGAGAACCCAAACCTAGTTGACCCTCACCTCCATAGCCCCATCCCCAAACTTGACCCGTATCTACAGGTTAAGCAAATCATCCGTCGTCAGAAATTTGAGTTTATTTTCTATTTTCCAGAATTCAGGAGCAAAATATATGCCATTATGAGTTTTTGTACAGTAGATTGCTTGTAGAGAACCTTAATAGAAATAAGCAACTCCAAAGGAATTTCAAAACCATCTCTTAAAGGTTGATTCCAAATGCATACAAACAAGCTCTTTATACCTGACAGTGCCAACGTGTGCCTTCCACCAGCAGCCACTGTAACTATTTTCTCTCCTGGTCGCAACGTAACAAGACAAAGTGGTGCTGAGACAGCATCACCGCCAGCAGTCGAACTCTCAGGCAAAGTCACTTGCTTAGCTGCAGCTAGTCTTCTTCGTTTTGCTCCATCATCACCACCTTGATCATGAGTTGTTAAGCCAACACTGCTTGACACTCTTGGTGAAGATCGGCTCAAATGTGACTTCATGCTTGCTGATGAATCTCCTACCATCCTCTCACTTTGCAAGAGACCAGATGCAGAAAATTTGCCCCTAGTACCTGATGTTGTAAGATCATTCTTACTTTTCTGTGAAATTTCTGACGAAGTACTTGGGCAAGAGTCATGACACTCATACTGATCATTAAAAGCAGGTCTAACAAGTAACCCACAATCACCTTGATCTGTTGATGATTCAACCTGACTGCCCAATATGTCTTTCTCTGTACTTGGAGCTCCAGTTACCACCTGATCGGCAGTTGTCTTACCAGTTGGAACACACTCTTTCCAACCCCAGGTATAGACTTCTCCTCTGTCTGAAATTAAGAAATAAAGCAAAACGTTACTAAACACCCAAACCCAAATGATTATGCTGCTAATTAACTAATAGACTCCTACTTGCTTCCAACGTACCTGTTACAGCAATACAATGTGCCCAACCAGCAGCCGCCTGTACAATAGCAGCTTCTGTTTGTAATGGAAAAGGCTCAGGATTCTCCTGTTTAAGATATTGTATGTACAGAAAGTTCAGCATGTGCACAATAAGTAGTATAGAGAGAAAAAAATCTTGCCACTACCAGAACTAGAAGATTGAACAAATTTGATATCTTTACCTCATGCTTCCCAGATGTCAAATAGCTTTGACCTAGATCATCTGTAGAACCCCATGTATTAAGCTTTCCAGATTCTGAGAAAAGAAAACTGAACGTGTCATCATAGAAGCACATCCCATATAATCTTCTAGATGTAGAGAAATTCACAAGATATCTACTTAGTATGTTAATCCAAATTTAGTATATTATACTGCAATGCTAACTCTTTGACATTGCAAATAAAGTTTTCATTAACCTGAAAAAACATGAATAGTTGCAAGCTCACAATAACAAGGATTTGGGGACAAAATACAATTTCACATGGCTCTTTAAGTAAAGTCTTTATTCAGGAAACAAACAGTTACAACAAGGGATACATAAAATTGGATATAACATAGAAAGCAGATATTATCGGCAAAACAAGACAAGAAGTTAAAACAATTATAGCATGACCATAAGTGATTTAGGTGGTTTACTTTATGTTACATAGTATATTCTTTAGGCAAGTGATGTAATGGTTTCTTGGTGACATAGCACAGCACATGTAGGATGATGATAAAAAATGTAAATTAAAATTCAGAGCCTTCTGTTGAAGAGATTACAATCACAGTTGCTTCCCGAGAAAACTTCTCGGTTTCAATTTCAAATGTCAAGGTTTAGAAGATTTATGGCATAGTGATCTTTGCAAACAAAAAAAAAATCAATACTACAGCAAAATACCAGCTAAACTTCATGAAACACCCGGGGGATAAGCAGAATCCTGATTTTATCACATTCGATACTTGTTTTTAATTAAAGATGAAAAAAATTGTTAAGACTGCCTTGATTAAATTGCATAAAGCAATTTTAAATTTTACTTTTAGTGGAAGCAAAATATATAGTCGTCAATCAATTCCCCAAACACTTGATGAATCCCTTCCTCTTCCTGTTTACCATCGCACATTGAATTTAAATGCTGGTTCAGGTCAATGTATATTAACATGACTAATTGTACTAGAGGCAGAAAAATTGAACATACTATAGTTCATACTCTTTTAAAGTTCACAAAGCCCATGACATTGACTCTAACACTGCTGCTAAGCTGAAAGTCACTCCGAGCTTGATAGTGTAAACATGTCACACATCAATACCAATTATGAGTCTCTACCATTCTACCAAGCAAAACACACCCACTTATTGACAACAAACTCCCTCATTAATTTATATAATGGCAATGCTAAGACAAAAAAAAGCAAGATATTAAGTCAGCACAAATACTATACAGCAAGAAATATATTAATATGAAGCAACTCAAAAAAAAAAAAGGATCTATTGCAGAGGAATAATACAGCACTTTGATCATCTGAGCCTGTATCCTAATTACCAAATCTAGTGTTGAAATTTAAAAAAAATACACCTGCCTTGTTAGCTAGACTAATTCACTGCTATCGTTTTAATTTGATTTTAGCTAAAAGCTTATTTTTTAAGCTTCATTTTGCTCCTCGTGTTATCTCCTTGTTAGCTATAATCATTTGCTGTTATGTATAGCAGACTCTTTTTGCTTGCTCATATTATATTTCATCCCCTCATGCTATTCTACTACGTCTACATCCATATCAGATTGATCTATTTTGCTCATATGTTTTGATTAAGGTAAAAACACGGGAAGGGCCTGGACCCATTACATAGCAGCCATGAAAGCGAACAAAACAAGTCTCACAAGGATTGAGACTGAAACTAACAGCACAAGATTAAAAAGAGAGCAGAACCAGCAGGGACTAGTAAAAGACGACAAAGGCAGCAAGAGACCAGAGGGGACCAATTACATGTCTGCGAGCAATTTGAGGCCACTGATGACCTGCCACTCACAATTCAGAAACTCCATTTTTTCTTCAAAGGTTGCTTCCATAGACTTGCAGCTCTGCGCACCAACCTTGTCAAGGGGGGACTCGGTTTGAAGTTGAACAATATGTAATGTCCCCTTCTCGAGCATGATCTTTCCAGTGACCGTTGGCCTATTCCGGAGACCCGTAGGCTACTCGGAAGGTAAAATTAGGGTTTCTTGTTTTGAAGGATGCTCTTGCTCGAGGTTGGTTGATTCAATGGCGGATTCTTTCTGGGTTTTCAGAAAGCTTCGCAGTGATATGTTCTTCTTGGCATTCTGAGCATCTTCAAGAATTTACTATTTTTAGTAAATTCTATTTCTGGCAGTGGTCCTTTTGGTCTCGGCACAGTTGACTTTCCTTTTCAATCGACTAAATTGGTTTATTCAGATTCTGGCCTCGGGATGCAGTTTCGAAGAGATAAGTTCATTTCACTTAAATAACATTATATTTTAATGTTATATTACCCCTTGGCCTAGTCTCTTGACTTAATGTTGTTTTAAAAGGTGGTCTTTAAGGGGTGGCGCCATCATTGAGTTAATTTTATAATTATTAAGGTTGAATTAAAGCCTCAAGGTTGGACGCCATTATTAAAGTGATGAATTTAATTAAAAAGTCAAAATTGAAGCTTTGAAGAAAGGGACGCCATCTATTGGAGGATTAGGGTTTGATTCAGAAAGGAAGATTAGGGTTTCGAGACGGTCAATGGCAAATTATAAAAGGAAGCCTTTGGTTCTCTTTTCATTATCTTTTGTCTACAGGAATGTTATGCTGCCGGATTGGCTTTGGAATTGCTTCGAGGAATGAAAGCCTCCTAGCTTGGCATTGCTTCTCACTTGAAAGATAGCGACTAGTGGTGAGATAGTGTAGTTTGAGAGCATTGTATTGGGATTTGTGCATTGTAATCAGTTTGTGGCTTTGTAGTTCAGATTTATGCATATTAGAGAGTTTCTAGAATTGCATTTTTTATTACAGCAGATTGTGTTTTTCATTCATAAGTCAAAAAATACAAAAGACATCATTCTGGGTATTGTCTAGTTCTCTCTATCTGTGAAGGGCGAACTATTTCCTTAAGTTTCAGATTTTTTAGAAAAGCATTCAATTTTTAAAGTCAAGTCGCCCCTCTTGCTGGGCCATACCATCTAGATCTGCATTGAAATCCGTGCATAAAATAATTAGTAGTTTTCGGGTCAGTTTTGGGTTCCATTCTTGGGCGCCATCATCTTAGGATCATATTGCATTCTGTCTCAAGAAATTTGAGTGAGTCTGGAGAGAGTTGTGAGTGAATCTGTGAGTTTCAGTGCTGCTGTTCATGCATGTGAAAACAGGACTGTCATAAATCAGATTTGTCAAATTGATCTTTACAGTGGGTTTTCGATCTAAGCTTTATTATCTTGTGAAGAAGATTCAATATATTGTTGCAGCTTATTTCAGCTCTTGGTTCACGTTCACAGCAAGGCATTCTCTATCATTTTTGTAAGCTGACAGTAGTACTGGCAGCGGTTCTCAATCTTGCTTAATTCTGATTTGTAATGCTTATCTTATATTCTGAAGTTGTTCTGTAATATCTTACATCTCCGCCCTATGGTAGCTCCTTTCCCACTCTAGGTTAGAAAGCACATTCTAGGTGTCGAGTTACTTTCAACATTCTAGCTTATTTCCTTTCAAAGCATTGTAATTCTTAGCACTCCGCCATATGGTCGCCTCAATTCCATACTGGATTGGATAGCACATACTTGGTGTTGAGTTTTCTTTCAGTACTTGTAGTGTAGAAGATCCTCTAACCATATGCTCGCCATCATCGACGCCATTCTTGGTTAGAGTTCCTTCCAGTTTTGTTCCTGCATTCAAATCCTCTGACCAATGCTCACACCTTGCCCTCATCGGGATCCTGGTGTACATTCTGGTTAGAGTTGCTTCAGTATCGTTTTGGTTTCGAGCTAACCCTAACGACTTTGTATTGCTCTGCTTATTGCGATTGAAATTTTGAAAAAATTTGGCTCAGAATATTTCACAATAGTCATGCCCTTTGCTCATATGTTGGTATTATATGGTTTAATCTTCTCATTATCATAAGGGATTTAAAAACAGAATATTACAAGACCATGACAGCAAGAACAAAAATGCAATGGGTTTACAGACCAGAAACCTACTGTATATAACCAAGTATTGCAAAATGTTGAAGAATTTGACGTTGAAATAAATTCAAGTATTTTGACTAGTTTGATACAACTATACACAATAGTTCATTTAAGATTACATCAAGATTTGCAGCCATTGCTACAGAAATAATGAAAATTGTTTCCATAGCTTGAAGTAATTCAATCTTCAATAGACTTTTATATTCAAGGAACATAAGTGACTAGTGAAATGACAAACTGATTACTTTATATGGTTCGTACTCTAAACCTTCAGCTGGGTAAAAATTCTTTTAGCATGTCAGCCTTTGTTGACCCATCCACTATACTTGCCCAAAACTGCACAGAAATCCATTCCTCGCCAAATAGACAAGCCACTGCAGATTAATGATATTCTTGATTTTGAAATGAATTAGAATTATTACTGTAAGGAAAATTTTCTGAGGTTGTGAATTTTAATACACTACGATTTTGCATGTAACAAATAATTGATGGTCACATTGGTGTGTTCTTCATAGCTTATTTATATGTGTCCACAGACACACATGTACATGTGTGTACATATGTTATGTGAAAATAACAGTAACTCTTGCTGTGATTATAAGTAGAATGTTGCTACAGTGAGCTTGATTTCAAAATTAAATAAGTGAAATGACAACATGAACAAGCCTGGGAGAATTGCAAATAACCCCTATATGTCCTTCCAAACTTGTCTGGAAATTTACCATGAAGCAATTTCAGAATTCATGTTATTTAACAAGCACAAGGTCATATGTGCAACCTGAAGAGACACTTATTAGTCGTACTACTAAATAATTTTTCTTTTAAATAGCAGGGGGCCATTCTGATGGCATTTGTCAGAAAAAAATTTTTTGTTGCAACCACTTTCTCCTACCAACAAAATAAAAACGACAAAAAATGCAATCATATATCCTTTCTCTGCAGCATATGTGCACTGCACCATCAATCATTAATGAATTAATGAATCAATGAATACATTAACTTTATTATTTTATTCTTTTGGGTAGAATTTCATGGCATTGTTTGGCAACACAATGTTTCTTATACTTTATAGCAAAAAGGTGTAGCGAAGTGTACAGTAAAACTTTGATTGAGATGGTGTCATGTCCCCTTCTCAGTGACATCTCTCGGAGTACAGGATTGGCCTATCACACGACCCTCATAGGCTGATAGACTAGATAGAGGGTCGCTTCGGAGCTTGGCTCAGCTTCAGTTGGCAGAGTTTGATCAGTAGGCTTCCGTTTGGGCTCGATCGGAGACTTCTTGCAGAATTGCTATTTTTAGCAGTTCCTGGCAGGCAGCGTGGGACCCCTGCTATTTTTAGCAGTATGACTTTGGCAGCGTTCAGAATCACTTCAATGTTCGTCAGCTTCAGACGGAACAGTAATCGGATGAGTAACAAGAGAAATATTAATATTTAATTGTATTAATTAAATATTAATTATTTAATGATTTTTAATATAAAGTTATAATATTAAATTATAACTTAAGTGATTCTTCTTGAGGGGTGCGCCATCATCAGAAGGGGTCATTTTGGCATTTAAAATTATATTAAAATATTTGGCTGAGGACTATGGAGAATTAAAAGAATTAAAAAGTCAAATATTTATTAAAACCCTATTTTTAAGGAAATCGCACTTTTCAGCCTTATAGTGCATTTGCCTTGGGAATTGGGGATTATGAGATTATTGATATTGAAACTGGTCAAGTTTTGTCTGAGCACAGAACCTTAGGGTTTGAAACTCGAATTCCTTGGAGAACAAGCCATCTCCACTGGAAGCAGTTCAGAGGGTGTGAAATAGCACCTGATTTATTGCAGCTGAGAGATTTCTTCATACAGGAGGAATCACAGAACATCAGAGACATCCATATTCAGGGTTTACAGAGTAGTTTTCATTCAGAAGACCATCATTCATTTAGGCGCACTTATTCTGAAGATCTGGAGATTTGTGAAGAGGCCGTACCATCATTCATTGATGTTTCTGATCTGGCCATACCTGTACCAGGCCGTACATCTCAGATTTCTGGCCGTACCATCTTGAAGGGAGCCGTCCTTGGTTTCTGGAGAAAACGCCTTGTTTTGAGATCATTTCTTATCATTTCTGGAGGCGCCTATTATTGGAGATCTATTCTGAAGCACCAGACGGGAGGAGAAAGCAGTTTACCATCTCAGCCGTACAAGCTACAGCAGTCCATTAATTGCAATCAGATTTGCCAGGTTCTTAATAAATTTCATTATTTCTTGCTTGCATGCAACTGGGTATTTTTGTAAACACTACAGAAGATCAAAATAAAGATACTGGCATTCTATTTCCATCATTTCCAAAGTCTTTTAATTTTTATTGAATTTATTTCAATTATTTGCAAAAATCGTACCATTTCATTTATTGCTCAAAAACCCAAAAATTACAAAAAAACCAAAAACGTCAGAAAAAACTCAGAAAACTGTCAGATTCAGAGAATAGGGGAAACTAGGGTTTCTACAGTGGTATCAGAGCTAAATCCTGCCATCCTGAGGGTTTAGCCATCACATGCAACCAAAGGAATTTGATACATACAGGTACTATACTCGCAGACGTGCCTTGATTGAAAGGCAACGCAGTTTGAGCAGGCAGCCAGAAAACATGGCTGAGAGGAATGACAGGGCTGACAGGACAAACATACCTAGGACAGAGATCCCACAGAATAACAGAGATCAGGACGATGCAGAGGTCTTGCATGCACTCAGAGATCTTCGTGCAGGACAACGGAGGTCCGATGATGTTTTACAGCAGGTGGCAGTGGCACTGCAGAGATTAGGTACTTCGAGGAGACCGTCACCACATCGTGATGATGACGGAGTGATGCAGGGTCACGGAGAGCTCCTAGGACAGTGTCACGGACAGCAGATAGGCCTACTAGGCCTACTTTCACGAGACAGGAGCCCGATGAGGCTATACCAGGTGAGGAGCACGAGGATTTGTTTGCTGATAACCTTATGGCAGCGAACGAGGAGTGGGAGTTGATACCTCCTGCAGTCAGAGAACGGATCACTTTTGACCGTTTTATCACACAGAGGCGAGAACACAACAGGGCTCGACAGGATTGGAGACCCCGACAGCAGAATAACGATCTCAAACATGCAACCAACAGGCTTAATCTGGTGATGTTTGATGGTAGTAGGAAGATGACAGCCCAAGCTTGGATTAGCAAGCTTGATACATTCCTCACTTTGCGTCCGATGGCTGAGAGAAACGCTATTAGATATGCTACACTGCACCTCGAGGGAGTGGCTTACGACTGGTGGCACCACGGTATGGTGACTTTACAGCATGACAGGATCACTACATACCAGGAGTTCGTGGATAGATTGGTTGAGAGGTTTGACAGGAAGGATCCGGAAACCTACTTCAGAGATTTAGCACAGTTGAGGCAGAGTGGCAGTCTAGAGACTTATATCAGTGACTTTCAGAGGCTATCCGTCATGGTTCCGAGCATATCAGAGAGGAGATTGGTAGTACTCTTCATGGAGGGTTTGACAGAGCCACTGAGAGGCTGGATCAAAGCCTTTGATCCTCCATCATTACAGGAGGCGATGAAGAAAGCACGAAACATGGAGTTAGCAGCACCGTCAAGTAGATTCAACTCCAGAGGTTCTTCATCATTCAGGGATAACAAGGGCTTTAACAGAAATAAGGATAAATCTGATTTTAATAAAGAAAAATCAGACTTTAAAAACGATTCAAAAGGAAAATCAGCATTCCCACCTTTGGATCGTGAGGCCCTTAATGACCTTCGCAGGAAGAAGCTTTGCTTCTATTGCAAGGGACCATATGACGCCAATCACGATTGTCCTCTAGGACCTAAGGGCAAGGAAAATCGTGTGATGTGGGCGTATTATGAGGACTCCGAATTAGAAAATTCCAAACAGCCAGAGCATTCAGATGATTCAGAGTCAGAGGCTCCAGAGCCTAGGCGGTGAGCTAGCTTAGGATACAAGAGGCCGGGTTATCTAGCATTGTGAGGAGGGTTCTTTTACAGCCGTGTGGTGTGTTGCTTGAATGAGGTCATTACCCT
>VDFB02000003.1:365622651-365947708 GCA_007258455.2 Sequoia sempervirens | reverse complement strand
AAATATTAATATTTAATTGTATTAATTAAATATTAATTAGTTAATATTTAATATAAAGTTATAATATTAAATTATAACTTAAGTGATTCTTCTTGAGGGGTGCGCCATCATCAGAAGGGGTCATTTTGGCATTTAAAATTATATTAAAATATTTGGCTGAGGACTATGGAGAATTAAAAAAATTAAAAAGTCAAATATTTATTAAAACCCTATTTTTAAGGAAATCGCACTTTTCAGCCTTATAGTGCATTTGCCTTGGGAATTGGGGATTATGAGATTATTGATATTGAAACTGGTCAAGTTTTGTCTGAGCACAGAACCTTAGGGTTTGAAACTCGAATTCCTTGGAGAACGAGCCATCTCCACTGGAAGCAGTTCAGAGGGTGTGAAATAGCACCTGATTTATTGCAGCTGAGAGATTTCTTCATACAGGAGGAATCACAGGACATCAGAGACATCCATATTCAGGGTTTACAGAGTAGTTTTCATTCAGAAGACCATCATTCATTTAGGCGCACTTATTCTGAAGATCTGGAGATTTGTGAAGAGGCCGTACCATCATTCATTGCTGTTTCTGATCTGGCCGTACCTGTACCAGGCCGTACATCTCAGATTTCTGGCTGTACCATCTTGAAGGGAGCCGTCCTTGGTTTCTGGAGAAAACGCCTTGTTTTGAGATCATTTCTTATCATTTCCGGAGGCGCCTATTATTGGAGATCTATTCTGAAGCACCAGACGGGAGGAGAAAGCAGTTTACCATCTCAGCCGTACAAGCTACAGCAGTCCATTAATTGCAATCAGATTTGCCAGGTTCTTAATAAATTTCATTATTTCTTGCTTGCATGCAACTGGGTATTTTTGTAAACACTACAGAAGATCAAAATAAAGATACTGGCATTCTATTTCCATCATTTCCAAAGTCTTTTAATTTTTATTGAATTTATTTCAATTATTTGCAAAAATCGTACCATTTCATTTATTGCTCAAAAACCCAAAAATTACAAAAAAACCAAAAACGTCAGAAAAAACTCAGAAAACTGTCAGATTCGGAGAATAGGGGAAACTAGGGTTTCTACAGATGGCACATCTTATGATACAATACAGAGGTACCCAATATATTTTGGGCCAAAGTAAGATATACCCTTTTTGAAACACTAGAGAAAGAGTACTTATCTTCAAATTTAAATATGCACACCCATATCCCCCAAATTCAATTACAATTAACATGTAGTAACAATTACCAGGAACTTGCAAAGAAAATAATGGAAATACACAAATATACATAGAAAATAAGAACATAAGAATGGTTATATATTATGTTTGTGGTGCTAGTTTGAGGGTACAATCCTCCCAGTAGAGCAGAAACTTCGATTACAATATTCAAGATGCTTTCCACTTGCCGAATTATTAAAATATATAGATTCTTACTAAAGACAACTACTGCTATTCCATGCACATGGGATAAATATTTTTATTCTAATTTACCATATAAATGACTTTCATAGCATATTCACCCGAGCTAATACTAACCAATGCCCATTGCATACATCAAAATGAGGGTTCCTAGCATTGCCTTCCCCCTTCAAGAAAACTTTAGCCTCAAACATGAGGAAACTTGGATAGAACGTTGGCCAGCTTGTATATTGCATCTTCAGGCTGCATTCCTTTCCATTAGACTAAACCTCATTGATAGCACAACTATGAAGTTACTTGGCACATTTGTCCAAGATTTTCTCTAGTTCCAAAAGGATGGATCCCTCCTCAACAATGTGGCAAGTCTTGTAGATATTTGTGTAGCTTTCCCAATAACTCTCTTGAGGCAAAAGACATGAAAAACCACGTGAACCATTGAAAAGGATGGAAGTGTAAACTTGTTTGCCACCTCCCACCACTTGATAAGGGCCATAAAATTTTGAACAGAACTTACAATCCATTTTGTCACACAAGGATAATTGCTTGTAAGGTTTTGGCCATAGAAAGATTCAATCACCAATTCAAAGATACACTTGAAGCTGCACTAATTCACTTGCTACTTAATATAGTTCTATACCTACTATAAATTGTTCTTAGGGACCTCAAAAACATTCTCCTAGTGGTAAAGAAATGTATCAACAACTTGTACCCTGAAAGAAAGAACTGATCCAGAAGCATTTGGGTCCACAAGCAATTCTGCATCACAAAAAAAAAAAAGATGGTTGTGAAGATTTTGCGAAGATCCCTATTGTTGTGCAAAGGTTTTCAGTGGTTGCACAACATTTCCTAGTTGCTTACAGCCTTACACAATGGTTTTAAGTTGTGCAAGATCTTCAGTTAGTGGCAACCAGTATTAGTTGTTGCACAAGAGTTCTTAATCATTGCATAATGGTTTCCAATGGCTGTGCAACTGTTCCTAATCATTGAGCAATAGTTCTCAATTGTTGCACAACTACCCTTGGTTATAGTTTTTCTTTTTACTTTTCATCATACACTTGGCATGCATTAAAGAAAAATAGCTAGGCAAGATATTGGCAATCTTTTCCCTTTTCGCAATCACTTATCTTCATATAGGTGTTTCTTTCCTATTTGGGCAGTGTTTTGGCATCTGCTATTATCTTTTTGGCAATTGCTGCAATTACTAGACTTTTATGGGTCATGATTCTCACTTTCTCCTAAGTGGTGGTTGTTTGTATTCATGTGGACAAGTGTTTCATTGGCGGTGTTGTCTTCTACTGGCTGTTGAAACTCCTACCAAGCAATGATAACAACTGGGTTGTTACTCTAGACAAATCAACGACATTTTCAATCAAGAATGAAAGAGTAACAATGAGAGTAGTCACTAGACAACTTGAAAAATAAAACCCATCAATTTTCCCATGGAAAGCATTCAAAACCCATTAGGAGATTGTAATGTCCCCTCCTTAGCCAATTCAATGTTCTGATGGATTACCCTATCAATGGGTCCTCGTAGGCTAATGTTGGTGTTCAAAGGGCCTTGTTTTGGGAGTTTTCTTCTTCAAAGTCTGGTGATATTTAGGGTTAGCCTTCTTGAGGTGTTTCAGGTTCCGTTTATACTTTATACTCACCTACTATTTTTAGTAAGTCACTTGGACATTTGGGTCCAACCTTACTATTTATAGTAAGCCATCCAAATGAGCAGTTTGAGCAATGGGTTACCCCGTGGTGTTGGCAGAATTAATTGATGTTGAGTTTTAATGGAGTTACGATATAGTAATTATTATTAAAGTGATTAATAATAATTAAATTATAAAAGTGGATATCATTAATAGTTTATTGACCTTGTAATATATGACTTATTTTAATAAGGTCAATTTTTTCAAGTCATTGGAAGGGGCACCCACATGAAGTTATATCACTTGGCAACAAAAGCAAATATGTTTTAATCTATTTAATGAATTAAATATGCCTTGGGAATCATGTTTTCATGAGGAGGTATAAAAGCTTTCGAAAAAGCACATTCATCATTCATTCATACTTCGCAAATTTCATGAGCTTTTGCTGTGGAGAAGAAACCAGGGTTTCTTGCTGCAAATCAGTCTTGGAGAACAAAACCTCTCTCAAATTTAGTGATCTACAGGTGTGAAATACCACCCAAAAATTGCTCTTCAGGTGGCTTCATTCAAGAGTCACATTTGTGCACATTGAGATCTATATTTCTAAGCTTTTCAAAAGAATTGTTGAGAAGATCAGAAACTTATTGCAGAAATTCATTGCTGATCATTATCTATTGCAAGCATGTGGGGTTTATAGAGCTGGCTGTACCATTCTTTGCCAGCCGTACATCTTCATACATAGCACGTGGGGTTTCAAGGAGGAAAACGCCTAAGATTTGGGCAACAAAACTTCATCTTTCTTGGTGTCCAGGTTATGAGAACATTTGTAAATCATCTCTAAGGCATGATTCTAAGGTTTTAAGGAGAGGCATCCAGATTTTACAAGTTTCCAGTTGCTGATCAGAATATCTCAGAATTGCAGTAATCTTTTATTGACCCCCGGGTATGAACTTATTGTAAATTCCAAGCAATAATAAATCTGAGTTGGTCATTTCCTATATTTGCTTTCAGATATATATATATATATATATATTTCATTGTATTCCTAGCAAAACTCAAAATACAAAAAATAAAAAATAAACTACAAAACCAAAAAAGCAAACAGAAAAAGCAGAAACAGTTAGCAAATATCCTATCAGGGGTGGGATATTTCAGTGGTAGCAAAGCAGTTTTCCTGCCATCCTATGTTAGGGAAAAAACTTCATGAGTAAAAAGAACATTCAGTATACCAGAGGGGCAGCTCAGTGGGAACCACCGCAAATACCAAAGGGTGAAACAATTTCAAGGGCTCTGGGTATTCATAGGAGTAATTCTAGCGACAGTGAGAGTGTTACAAGTGCCATGGAAAAAAAGGAAAAAGGATGTGCAGGTTCAGTTAGTCCTAATTCCAGAGCCAAGAGGCAATTTGAAAACATGATGGATATGATGTCATAGCTTTTGGGAATTATGAGACAGTTTACCCCACCTTAACAACCCAACCATCCTAGCGAGACTAGTGGTACTCAAAGAGTGGGAAAACCTAATGTGGCAATTAATAGGTCTACTACTTCAACAGTTTCAGTTCTTAGACCTATGCAGCCGACCTTTCCTCCTAGGGAGGCACCACAAGCTCCACAGGTTTAGGTGCAAGAACCACAAGTTATCACAGCTGGTGATATTACACGCTACTATGTTGAGTATGTGACCCTACCGCTTGAGATCAAGGAGTTGTTGACTCTAGAGCAGTTCCTGAATCAGAAGAGGCATAGAGTTGGAGGTGCAGTTAGGACAAAGCACAGGGTACCATAGGGTCCTCAAGATTTGCAGCAAGTTGTGAGAAAGATTACCTTGGCACATTTTGACGACAATTACAAATGCATTGTGAGATCTTGGGTCCAAAAACTGGAAAATTATCTTTCCTTGAGACCTATGCTAGAGGAGGATGCGATTAAATTTGCCACATTACACCTAGATGGTCTAGCACAAGAGTGGTGGTATCACGGTTTGGTGACACTCCAACACCATCTTATTACCACCTATGATGAGTTTACTAACAAACTCATCGAACCCTTTGATCGTAAGGATCCAGAGTTGTATTTCAGGGAGCTAGCTCAACTCAAGCAGGTTGGCACTATGGAGTCCTATATTGCAGAGTTTCAAAAATTGTTTGTGACAGTCCCTAGTATCTCAAAGAGGAGACTAGTGATTCTATTTAGTGAGGGACTTTTTGAGCCTTTGCGTGGATGGGTCAAAGATTTTGATCCACCTTCTTTACATGATGCTACGAAGAAGGCAAGAGATATGGAGTTGGCTGCCCCAAAAAGGTAGAATCTGCCTAAAACCATGACTCCTCCAAAGGATGAGAGTCAATATCAAGTTGCAGATCAGCAAAAGAAACCAACAATTAAACTTGATGAAACCATGAATGATTTTAGGAGGAAGAAATTATGCTACAAATGTAAGAGACCTTGGGAGAAAGGTCATAAGTGTCCTTTGATGGGCTTAGCAAATCAAATGGAGTGGTTTTAAGCAGATGAATCAAATTCAGATAATTCAAAATAGCAAGCTAATCCGGAGGATATTGAGATAGGAAGAGCATCCATAGGGTTAGGAAAAGATGCAAAGCTATCCCCTATGGCAAAATTCTCTAACATCCAATGTGAGGGATCTTTCATGATTAAAGGAGTCTTGGCAGGTCAACGTGTGGTCACCCTACTTAACACTAGTGCTTCTCACAATTTTATTGATGAGGGATTTGATGCCAGACCCGAACTCCAAATGGAAGAATTTGAGGAGTTCCAAGTGAGAGTAGCTAATAGTTTTACTCTCACATGCAACAGGAGGATATCTAATCTCACCCTGCGACTAAATGACTATGATTTTCAAGCTGATTTCTATGTAGTTGGAATTGGTGAGATGGGCGTTGTATTAGGCATGAAGTGGCTTCATGCCATTGGTGAGTTTACTCTCAACTTGCACAAAATGGAGATGACGTTTGAGGTAAACGGCAGAAAACATGTATTGAGGGGAATGGCTGAGGGGAGACTACATGCCATCTCCCTCAGTAGGGAGAAGAGTAGAAGAAAAGGGAAAGAGGTTAAACAGGTGGTGGAGCGTGATCAATCCCAAGAGGAGTATGTTTCCATTCATTGCTTCGAAAGTTCAAAAAGAGGTAATTCAAACCAGCAATTGGGTAATGTTTAGTTTATTATTAATCCATTATTTGAGGATGACGTTGGTTTGATTTATGAGAATCCACCATTTGAGTTGGATGATGGCACCCCTTTAGAACCTTGTGTGGAGTTGGGCAATGATCACAGGGTATGGGATCCTAGTTGTGCACCAAGACTACAATCAGAGCTTACAGATGTATTCCACAACATGTATATTGTGCGGAGTGCATATAGTTTTACTTTCAACCCTCTCATACCCAATTTGACTTTGATGCACAAAGCACACACGCATGAGATGGACAGTCGGTATGAGGTAACTCCTCCCACAGATGAGGAAAGCAAACCTTGTAGGTATCCAAAGTTACCTCTATAGGATGATCATGCTTTTGGGACACATGATACAAGGGTTGAGCTTGGCCAACGTGGTACATATGTTGTGTTTAGATTGGTATGACAGAAATTATCTGGAGGTGAGAAGGACAAAACACAATTTTTCCCTTGGGATCCAAGTGGTGTTATGCTCTTTCTTCAGTTAGAGCTTGTTAGGGATCCCGAGTTGAGATTGCTTGAGGGCAAGCAATTTTGGGGAGGGTGGACTGTAATGCCCCCTCCTTAGCTAGTTCAGTGTTCTAATGGATTAGCCTATCAATGGGTCCTCGTAGGCTAATGTTGGTGTTCACAGGGCCTTGTTTTGGGAGTTCTCTTCTTTAAAGTCTAGTGATATTCAGGGTTAGCCTTCTTGAGGTGTTTCAGGCTCCGTTTATACTCACTATTTTTAGTAAGTCACTTGGACATTTGGGTCCAACCTTACTATTTATAGTAAGCCATCCAGATGAGCAGTTTGAGCAGTGGGTTACCCCATAGTGTTGGTAGAATTAATTGATGTTGAGTTTTAATGGAGTTATGATATATTAATTATTATTAAAGTGATTACTTTAATAATAATTAAATTATAAAAGTGGATATCATTAATGGTTTATTGACCTTATAATATATGACTTATTTTAATAACATAAGATCATTTATTTTAAGTCATTGGAAGGGGGCGCCCACATGAAGTTATATCGCTTGGCAACAAAAGAAAATATGTTTTAAGATATTTAATGAAATTGCCTTCGAAATCATGCTTTTCATGAGGAGGTATAAAAGTTTTTGAAAAAGCACATCATCATTCATTCATACTTTGCAAATTTCATGAGCTTTTGTAGTGGAGAAGAAACCAAGGTTTCTTGCTGCAAATCAATCTTGGAGACCGAAAACTCTCTCAGATTTAGTGATCTATAGGTGTGAAATACCACCCAAAGATTGCTCTTCGGGTGGCTTCATTTAGGAGTCACATTTGTGCACATTGAGATCAATATTCCAAAGATTTTCAGAAGAATTGTTGAGCAGATCAGAAACTTATTGCAGAAATTCATTGCTGATAATTATCTATTGCAAGCACATGGGGTTTATAGAGCTGGCCGTACCATTCTTTGCCAGCCGTTCATCTTCATACACAGCACATGGGGTTTCATGGAGGAAAATGCATAAGGTTTGGGCAACAAAACTTCATCTTTCTTGGCATCCAGGTTATGAGAACATTTGTATATCATCTCTCAGGCATGATTCTAAGGTTTTGAGGAGAGGCATCCAGATTTTACAAGTTTCCAGTTGCTGATCAGAATTGCAATAATCTCGCATTGACCCCCGGGTAGAACTTATTGTAAATTCCAAGCAATAATAAATTTGAGTTGGTCAATTCCTATATTTGCTTTCAGTATTTCTTTATTTGCATATATATATATTTCATTGCATTCCTGGCAAAACTCAAAATACAAAAAACAAAAGAAAAAACTACATAACCAAAAAAGCAAAAAACAGTTAGAAAATATCCTATCAGGGGTGGGATATTTCAGAGATAGTCTAGAGTGCAATTTATCAAGATTGCCTTCAAGCATCTATAGAGGGTTGAATGACATTTGTATGTGGGACTTGGGGCAACACAATAGTGTTGATATATTTTTGTTGTAAGCAATAGTTTGCAAAGCATATGAGACTATGTGTGTGATGAGTTTAAGCTTCTATTAACCTATTTTAGCCTATGAAGGTATATTTTATTGAAATTAATGAACATATCATTCTTTTGCTTCCACTCGGCATATAATTTTGTGGGTTATTCTATAGGCTTCTAGGTTTAGATAATTATTAAGTCAACCTGCTTGCCTCCTCTGTGGAGTTCTAGCAAAGTTATTGCAGGTGTGAAAAAGTCTTACAACTACAAAGAGTATTGTGGGGGAAAATGGTGTCAAAGAAGGTGTGTTTTGCATGAGAGTGTGTTTAAGTGTCATACAACAAAAGAGTGTTGGGTAGGTGTAGGAACCTCCATCGAGTGGATAGTGGGTAAAGGAAGTTTGAGAGTATACATCTTTTGGTGACATTATTGGGTAGAGAGCATGTGCAGATTATATGAGAGGAAAACCACTAATGGGTTGGAGTGCGAGAGAGTGAGTGAGAAGATGTCTCTACAAAGAGAAGTGAGATGGTCTTGAGGAGGCATATGAGGCTTTCATTCAAGAAGTGGAGAGAAAGGGCCATGAGGAAAGGATTTTTGAAATGTTTAAAATATTGAGAGAAAATATCAATGCTTTGAAGAAGAGAAGAGTTGGAACCAATAAGAGAAGAGAAGTGAAGAAAGTGGTGGTAGAAGAAATGGAGGTACAACTTGTTGATCTTGTCAAAGAAGACATGTTGTTAGAGCATGGTAAAGAGGATGAAGTAGATTTGGGAGCTAAAATGGTGGTCTACAAGAGCACCATTTTTGACAACAAAAAAAAATTGACAGGAAAG
The DNA here is from genome assembly GCA_007258455.2 of Sequoia sempervirens. Taxonomy (NCBI): domain Eukaryota; kingdom Viridiplantae; phylum Streptophyta; class Pinopsida; order Cupressales; family Cupressaceae; genus Sequoia; species Sequoia sempervirens. The sequence continues at coordinate 365,938,677 of VDFB02000003.1, read as the reverse complement.
AGGGTCTCCTACCCAAAGAGGAGGTGAGAAAATAGGGAGGCTAAAGGAGGGAACTTTGTCAAATGGACCTAAGGAGAAGGAAGGAGGGATGCAACCTATGGACGAGAGATCCTCATCATACAGGTTATGGAAAAATAGTTTAGTGGGAAGAGTGCAGCAATAGTGTGTCCTTTGGAGGACATGAAGATGTCGGTAGATGTGATACAATTGAGTGCACAAGAGGAAGAGGAAAAAGGGGTGCCTATGGGAACTCTTGATTCCTCATAATGTAGTTTGTGCTAATTTGCATGCGCGTCTAACAATGTATGGAGAAAGGAGGAAAGCCTTTTGGTAGATGTGGACAAACAATGGTGCATCAAATCCCACAAAAGGAAGGAGAGAACAAAGAAGCATATAGTGGAGTTGGACAAATAGTTGTGGGTCAAAACCTACAAGAGGAAGAAGAAAGAGGAGATACACTTGCAAGAGGAGATTGAACTATGGAGGACAAAGATCCACAAGAGGAATAGAGCTAAATAACCAAACTTGGTGGAGAAGGATAGTACTTGTCCCAACTGAATGTATGAAGAGGCAAAGGAAGATATTTCTTCTAGTGAACTTGAAGATATTTCTTGATTGTTTTCATGTTTAAGGCCCTATAGTCTATACACATCCCCATGGTACCATCCTTTTTCTTGACTAGCACTACGGATGATGTGAATGGGCTGGAACTAGGTTGAATATGGCCCATTTCTAGTAGTTCCTTAATGATTTTTTCAATCTCTTCCTTGAACTTGTGGGGGTGTCGGTATGGTGTGGTAATTACCGGTTTTGCTCCCTCTTCCAATTCTATTGTGTGTTCAAATCCTCTTTTTGGTGGTAGTCCTGGTGGAATATCGTAATATCCCATCCCAATCTGAGTTTTGACTTTGCAGTTTGTTCGATTAACTCAGTTTGACATATGGAACATTTTGTCAAACAAGTCACAAGATAACTGATCTGACTATATTTCAACAACTCTGAGGTTTGAAAATCACATATATTTATCTCATTATAAAGAAAGCATAATGTAAGTTATCATTTCAGTTTGGAAACATATTCATTGCAGCTACAGGATCAAATATCTCTTTCAAACATACAGCAGGTTGATGGCAAATACATTTGTAGTTCAGCTTTGTGTTTCTCAATACATTGCATTGTCAAATAACAACTCAAAATGCACCCAGCAATAGGATAACAGCAATAATCAATACTCAGTTATTAGCAAACTCAGTTTTCAGCATATAAATACCACTTTGAAGCTTGTTTCAGTTCAATCCCTTGTCTTCAAATGCTACAGCTAGCTGGTTTATCAGAACAGCAGCTCCCAAACAGCTAAAGACTACACCCAGACCAGCATACAATGCACAGTAAACACCCAGCAGCATTCAAAAGATAGTAACAACAGTAAATAAAGGTGGGAAATGGATGTTTGCAGCTGCCTAGATCAAACAATCACGCCCAGCACACAGGAAATATGTTGCAGCAGTAACAACGATGAATATAGGGAGTGATTTGCCCCTTATAAATGCTTCTCAATCACTTGTCAATGTCCCACGGCTAGCAACAATAAGGCCCTTTCAAGTCTCACGCCCAACTTGAATGATGCCACAATAACTATCACCAATCCTCACGCCTGGCAATGCATTTCAGTGATTAACATCTGCAATATGGAATGTTTCAAACCCTCGACCAGCAGCAAAGTGCTTCACCAAACTGGGCGCCATAGTCATAGACCAGCAATATAAGCCATCATGCCAGTCACCAAACCTGAATACACAACCAAATGCAAACAATAACCAATGCCTGCAAACTCTTCATTAATCTTTGAAAACCCTAAATATTGAATCTCTCTTGTGAATTGATTGAAGCACAAGCACAACCCCTGCAAATGGAATTGTTTGCAAGCTGGCTTAGGAGATCTTTCACTCCTATACCGAGCTGTTTCTCACAAGGGATTTCGTCCTCGGTGAAGCTGAGTATTTCCAAACTCTCTAGGCCTCCTGCAAAACCCTTAGCCAAATTCTTCTTCAACAATGAATATGCAAAATGAGATTTCATTGCCCTTCTATATTTCCATGCTCAATTTGCATTTGATTTTCATTTTATTTAATTTACTTTCATTTCCCACCTTTCATTCTTTTAATTTTGATGCACAACTTAATAAAATAACATCTCTTCAAAAAGTCACTTATATCTCCCTTTTAAATTGGCACTTAGCTTTATATTATAAAGTGCACATTAAAATCACTTATATCCTGTTAAATATAAAGTCCCCTTTTAATATATTTTAATAATGCATAAAGTTAAATTATTTAATTTAACTTTATTATTTGATGTTGTTAGTATTAAATGCATAGGACCAATATTAACCAAAATAACTCTAGGATATAATTACGCCATCATGCCAAAAGTAGTAACTCTTCTAGCTGACCATACCCATGACTTACTATAAATAGTAAGTATGAGCAACACATCCAAGTGACTTACTAAAAATAGTAAGTGTGTGTCAAATTGTCCAGAATGGCCTTCGGAAGGCACGCCACAAATAAACTGGGACACTGAGCTGGAGAGTACTGAAATAAACACCGAAAGGCCTGCTGAAGAACCAAAGATCACCCTCAAAGGGGTCCCCTGAACACCCTGTTAGCCTATAGGAACTAGTTGGTAGACTAACCACTGCGTCAGAACACTACCCAAGAAAAGGGGACATTACAAATATCATCAAACACTTTCTTATGTTCGCTCAAGATTGGGTGAATGTCAATGTGAATTGTTTTGCCATGTGAGGAGGTCTTGTGGAGGATCATACATTGTGCAGCCCATTCTCCTTGCCTTTGTCTAAAAAACCTTTCCATTCTTTTGCATGAAACTACTTTTGGAGATCCATCGAGTAGCCCTTTCAAGGTGACTTCTTGTCCCTCATGTTGGAAGCAAATTGTTAAGTTTGGGGGGTCAAACATGAAGCATCCTATGGAGTATAACCAAGGAGTGCCTAATATTACATCAGCATCCAATGGTACCACATAGATGTCTTCTTTAATGGGGTACTTTTTTAAGGTTACTTCCAGTTGGGGAAATATTTTTGTGAATTGGACCCTAGCTCTTGTGGAAGTGGTTGTTGTATCCCTTGAAGTTCATGGTTTCCAACTTTCTTTTTGCAACTAGCCTCTCATCAATAAAGTTGTGGGATGCCCCACTATCTACGAGAGTGATGACCCTATGCCCTTTGAGGGTGCTTTTAATTCGGAATGGGTGATGTTTGGAAGTTTGAGAGATGGTGGCTAAAGTTGCATGCTCTTCCTCTTCGTATTTTGCTCTCTTGCTTGGATTCTCTTTGATTTCCTCTTCAATTATTTCTTCTATTTTATAGGCACAACACCCCTTTTCACATGCATGTCCACGTTCCCATGGTCCTTTGCACTTGTAGCACAAATTCTTCCTATCTAGGTCATCTCGTTGTCAGCATACATGGCCACGTTCCCACTTCTCATTACAATGAAAGCATGTTTTCCCTCGGAAATTCCTTCTTATGCTTTTCTTCTTTATGATGGTACTTGGAGTGTGTGTTGAAGCTTTTGGCCTTGTCTTTTGACGGGTTATTCTCAAATTTCATTGCTTTTTGAATTGCCTCTTCTAGGTTGGTTGGTTCTAGGGCACTCACTATGTTCCTTGTTTATTCTTTCAATCCCTCCACAAATAAGTAGGTGAGTCTCCCTTGAGAGATCTCGGGTACCATGACAGCTAGTTTATGGAATTCAATGGCATAGTCTTCTAAACTCTTTGAAGTGCCATTCAAGGTGTTTTTGGTCAAACCTTTTGATAAGTTTTTGGGTGAATTCGTCATAAGTGTTTATGTGTTGGTGGCCTTGGGTAATGAGGCCATGGTGCCACCAATCGTGGGCCATTCCTGTTAAATGGAGTACGGCGAACTTAATAGCATTTTCTTCTGTCATGGGGCTTAGTGATAGATAAGTGTCCAATTTTTGGACCCATGAATGTGCCGTGATTTTTCCTTCTCCATCAAAACTAGGAAGGGTTATCTTGCTCACCCTTCCTTTAGGTCTTTGTCATGTTGCCTTTTCCTTTCCTTCCTAGGGGTGGCTCTCATTTTGGCATCACAGTAGTTTTTAAAGGGGACATTCCTCCTAAATTCGAGGTCAAGTCTATTGTATGCTTCCACAATTCCATCCACATTATCTGTGGGTGGTTCATTTGCTTCTTCTATGTGTTCTTCACAAGGTAGGAAGGGAGGTCTTGTTGGCCTAGTCTTGGGTACCTTTGGGGAGATGGGGTTATTGTTCTCGAAGTGATTAGAGTTAGTTTCCCTTCCATTATTGTTCCTCATATTTTGAATAGCTTGGAGGAGTTGGGTGGTTCTTTCATTCCTCTCATTTTGGTCCATGAGGGCTTGAGTGGTTTGTTCCATGAAGGTTCTCATTTCATTGCTCATTTGTTCGCTCATGTTGTTGTTAGTTGTAAGCTTCCTTCTTTCTCTTTGTAAAGCTCTTTGAGCCCTTTGGCTATTTTGCATCAACTACCTTTCTGTAATGTCCCCTTCTCAAACCTGACATTTCCAGTGACCGTTGGCCTTTCTTTGGGAACCCGAAGGCTAGTCGGAAGTTAAATTAGGGTTTCCTATTTTTGAGGTCATTGCTCAGAGATGATGGATTCAATGGCGGATTCTTTCTGGGTTTTCAGAGAGCTTCGCAGGGGTATGTTCATCTCGACATTCAGAGCATTTTCTGGAATTTACTATTTTTAGTAAATTCTATTTTTGGCAGTAAACAGGGTGGTATCAAACAGTTGACTTTCCCCTTCAGTTGACTCAAGTGGCGTATTCAGTTTTGGGCTTTAGAATGCAGTTTTGGGAAGTCGAGCTCGTTTCACTTAAAAAAATAATAACATTATAATTAAAATGTTATTTATCACCTTGGCCTAGTCGAATGACTTAAAGTTATTTTAAAAGGTGGACTCAAAGGGTGGTGCCTTCATTAAGGTTATATTTAATATTTGATGAGTTCTCCTAAGTCAAAGCAAATTAATTGGGGCGCATTTATCAAGGTGATGTTTTAATTAAAATATGATTATTGAGCTAAAGGTGAAAAGGACGCCATATTGCAGGAAGAGTTAGGGTTTGAACTTTGAGTTGGATTTTAGGGTTTCGTGAAGTCAAACGGAACTTATAAAAAGAAGTCTTGTGCATCATTTCTTGATCTTTGGACAAATACACTGTTATGCTGCCGGATTGGCTCTGGAATCGCTTCGGGGAATGTAGGCCTCCTAGCATTGGGCATCTCTTCTCGTTTGTAAGACAACGACTAGTGATGATTCTTAGTTCAGTTTGTGAGTATTTTGGAGTTTGTGCATTGTAATCCGTATTTATCATTTTAGGATCAGATTTGGCATTTTAGAGATTTCTGTTTTCAGCATTTTAGCTTAGCAGATTTGATGTTTTCCTTATAAATCCAAAAAGACAAAAAAATCCGTTGTGGGTATTGTTCCATTCCATTCTTCTAGGCTAGGCGCCAATGTTTGTAAGTTTGCAGATTTTTTGGAAGAGAATCTGATTTTTAAAGCTAAGTCGCCCATTTCAGCTGGGCCGTACCATTCACAATGTCTTGGGATTCGTGCATTTAATATCAGTTGCATTTCAAGTCTGTTTTGTGCTGCTAGTTTGAGCGCCTCCTTGTTAAAGGTGTTTTGCATTTAGTATCTTGTTATTTGAATAAGTTTCTAGGAAGATCCGAGCTATTTTATGAATCTGTGTTGCTGGTTTTATGAAGAAAAATACAGTACTGTCATAACAGCATGTAGGAATCTGCACCTTCGTTCTTGGATGGGCATTGGGAGCTCTTAAAGACTTCGCAGAGACATCATTGAAGATTGCACAAGTCGAAAGAGGTTGGATTTGTTCATATTCATACAGTTTAAACTTTATTTCTCGGCAAACAGTGAATGCTCTAATGTTATTGCAAATTTCTCATATGCTGATAGTAATTGATAGCAAGTTGTCATCTTTCAAATTGTATGCTGGCAGTAGTACTGACAGCCCTTAGATTCTTGCTCATCAGATTGTAATGTTCTTCTCTCTTTCCGCAATTTTATATTGTATGTAATCCATCTCCGCCCTATGGTCGCTACTTACCCATTCTGGGTCAGCAAGCACATTCTGGGTGTTGAGTGTTTCAACTTTCAGTAGTTTCCTTCAAGCATTGTTTTTGTATTCACTCCGTCATATGGTCGCCCCTCACTCCGCATTGGATTGGGTAGCACATACTTGACGTGGAGTTCTTTCCTGCAATTAGAATAGGAAGATCCTCTGACCAATGCTGGCCATCATCGGCGCCATTCTGGTTAGAGTTGCCTTCTTGCACGTTTTGGGTTTCTCCTCTAACCTTAACGAGTGCATTGATTTGTAATTTGAATTTGAAAAACGAAAAAAATTGGCTCGGAATATTTCACTTTCACAGGATGGCAAGAAAGATGCTCTGATACCACTTGTGATGTCCCCTATCTTGATTTTCCCTAGAATTCACCTATTGATCACAAAGGACAACAAATTAGGGTTAGGGTTTCAACTTGTTAAATAAATATCTCATTAATGAAGTAATCTTGGAATGGAATCCTACACCACATGAGCAATATATGCAAATATGTACATATGCTAGTTAGGAATAGACCATTTCATCATAATCCATAAATCATCAACAATGCAATAGAGTTGGGAGAAGGGGCATGATGGGTTCGCCCGAAGCCATATGCCAAGCCTAAGAGGGTGTATACCACATCCCTCCCCCTTGGCGGCTTAGTACCTACTTTCCCCATCATGACCTCAACTCCCAGAAGACACTTTCCATCTGGGGAGTTGAGCAGGGGTCGTAAGTGGGCTCTACTGGCTCTTTTCCTAACTACCACTCCACCCCAAGCCCATCCTACCAGACGGGTTTCAGACAATCAAGCACATTACAGAAATCATTTAAATAGATTGATTATTATATAAACAATAGTGCATGCATATGTAAATACTGATTGCAAAAAAGATACACCTGAATATAGAGTCTATATGATAATTAGCCGACTATGATGATGAACGGTGTTGATCCCTCCTCTACTCAGGTCTTTAGGTATATTGATCTTTCAACCAATTTATTGTGCCTTTGTATTTCTTGTGTCCATCAAAGTGTATTTTCCCCAGATTCAATGCCCCTTGCATTGACAATTTGTTTCCTTTTACATTCTTAGGATAGTAGGGGTCATGTTTCTTTAATGAGATGTGACTTTCCTTCTTGCTATGTTGCTTCATCAAGATGTGTCTTCTCGTCATACCTTGCCTCTTCATTTGAGACACATCCTTTGCTACTTCCTTGAGTATTTGCGACTATCTCTAAAGTATAACTAATACTTATTAATATTATTCTTTATAGAATCGATCTCCACCAAAACTCCCTATTTTTGGTCAATCTGAGCTAGATGTCGATCTGTGTCCATGGTTTCCTAGGCGGTCGGTTAATGATTCAAGCAGATTTCAAATGAGTGAACTATTCTGAATTTACAAGGGGAACATGACATTGGCTGAAATATCCCCTTACAATTTTTTCCAATTTTGAGCACAAGATTTCACCTGTTAACGTTAGAGAAATCATAAACCAATTGAAAGCAACCCTTCACTTTTTGATCACCCAAATCCCGATGAGGGCAAGGTGAGAGCATACAGTGGAAAGGGGATTGTTAGGCGAAATCCAAACTGAAAGTACAAAATGAGAGATGGCTTAGCCAATTAGAATATTATGCAAATGCAACTCGGCCACTTATTCAGTGGATGGCTCAACCGATCAGCATGATATGAAATGCAACTCGACCACTTATTCAGCGGGAGTGTAATTACAAAGCACTAAAAGTAAATGTTTGGGCGGCTAGCCGACCCCTTCCGCTTTTTAGCGGGCAGTACAGAAAAGTAAAGTGTTGTAAATAAAATAGACGGCAAGACCTGTCTCTTCCACTAAAAGTAGGAATACAAAAAGTAGGTGCATAAAGTAAAGAGTTGATCAGTACTACTTGTTGATGCGTGTTTTATGACACAACAAACATTCTAGAATAAAGTGTCAAAGACACTCTATCCCCTCTTGAAAAACTACCTCATATGCTAAGACTGCAAGAAAGATCATACGGAAATTCCAATGTTTCAGTTAGGTGTGGATGAGCTCTGTGATTTGATGTGATTATGCTGGTAACACAAAGGGACTTATGCTAGGCTTGTTCAATTCACAATGAAGGTCTAGACAATGAAGCTCTATTGCGTGGGTCATGGATCAAACAAACTGAAAAAGGAGATAAGGGTTCAGAAGTTCTAATCTACTTCCTAAGAATTCAAGAGACGATATTGACTTGATGAAACCAATAACCACGCTTTGCTTCGCCACACTCAACGACAACTACACAAAAGGGGTGCAATCTTCAAGGGAATGTGCTTATGATTTTCACGTCATGAATAACTACCATCAAATCGAACAATAATTATCCAGACAGAAGTTAAGCATCCACAAAATAAGCTCAGGCTAACTTTACGCATTGAATGAAAATCATCCATTCAAAGAAAGTATGAGCAAAAAGTTTCACCATAAATCAATACTTATCAGATCTTGCATTCATCTAACATACATAAAATAAAATCTAAACTATGATGAGGGATAAGAACCATGCCAACTCCAAAATGAGAGAAGCAATCACCATCAAAACAATGCATGCATTACTTATTACTTTGGCAGTCATACACAACAATTACTTATCTCAACATGTTTTGCAACATGCTCCCATGCTTTACAAATGAGGGGTTGAGCTCAATTTATAGGCTCCCCAATTACAATTCAATGGCCAAGATTAATTTGGAATCAACGGCCAAGATTACAGAATAAAACCCTAATTAGGGTTTGTCCTAACTAACTCCTTCTCGACCAATGAGAAAATTACATTTGAGGACACTTGTCCTTTTTACTAAATATGAACCAACAGATAAAATAGAAAGTTGTTGCATGTTGATTTGGAAGATGACGAGGTGCCACCTCAGCGTGCTAGATGCCTTCCTTGTTCGCTTCGTGCTTGCCTTAGAATATTTTCCTTGCCGATGACTCTATCCGTTGTGCTTGTTCTTTCCTAGCCTTGATCTTTGGATCTCCTTTGAGACTTTGGCTTCTCCTTCTCGCCTGTATTGGAAGTCTTGCCTTGGAGCAAGTGTCATTCCTTTGGATTTCCTTTCTGAATTATCCAATTTGTGTCAAGAAATTGTTGAAGTATGAAAATTTGTTTGGAATACTCTTCTTGTCATCATCTGATTCTAATTGGAAGCCTGTCTCTAATTCTTCAGGAGATGAAATCCTTCAAGAAGTTGCCCGGATTGCTTCAATAGGTCTGGGATTGTAGATGAAACCCCCCCCAAGATGTTCGGATATTCTTTCAAGTGCCTTGAATAATGGAAGAAATTGGAACCTTCCCTGTGGAGAGTTTCCCATACTTAGCCAAATTTTGGCTACTTTGTAATACCTTCAGATTTTGGCCATTTTTGTGCTCAAATAAACTTCGCCGGTGGATTTGTCTTCAATTTTGAATTTGGCTTGTGTAAGTTGGATGTACTTGATGATGTGCCTGCCGTTGTCTTCATGATGCCAAATTCTTGGCGGACTTCCTGTTGGTCTTGCAATGTGCAAGGGTGGACTCCCCAAGTTTTCTTTCATCTCCCTTCAAGTCGAACTTTACACTTTCTTTGCCATTTTCCTCTTTGAAGATTCGCCTTGTGTAGTCATCCACCTGCAATAAAATAAAACAAATTTATTTCAGATTTTCTCTCTCCTAAAGATAACTTTTCAGGATAAGCTTTGAAAGATTTTTATAAATTTCATTTTCAAGCTTTTAGTTTTCTCCAAAATGGCTAATTTATTTGATTTTATCTTTATTTTATTTTTAAATTTAGCCATGGGGAAAATTATTCATCAATCCCAATGTTGGATGAAGATCTTCATTTTCTCTCTCCTAAAGTCTGGCCTCGTGTTGAATTTTTTTAACACTCTCTCTCCTGATATCAAAGTGAATTTTGTTTCGAATTTTAAAGCAAACTTCATACTCTCTTCGTTATTTTCATCTTGGCACGAGCATATTTCATATTTAATTCTCCATTTTATCTCCTGAAATCGGAATTCTCACTAATTTGCCATACTCTCTCTCTACAAGTCGAACTCTCTAAGACTTGTTTTATTTATTTTATCAAGGCAAACTTTCAAGACTTTTGTCATTTATTTTTTATCCAATCTCATATTGCCCTCTTATCATGGTGGACTTCAAGAAGTATTCTCCAATTTTTATTTTCTTCCATGATAAACTCTCCTTCTTTGTTATTTTTTTTTTTAACCCCTCTCTCTCTAGGCGGATTTCTTACTTCATTTCCTAGCACCTTTCCACATGGCAGACTTTGCAAAGTATTTTCCAATTGACTTTTGAAGGATGGCGGACTTTCCTAAGTCCTTGCCAAATACCTTTATTAAGGAGGGCACACTTCCTAAACTTTATGCCATGAGGTGTTTGTCAAAATATTTTTCCAAATGTTTTCTTATCTAATTCTCCAGCTGGCGGACTTTAGAGATCTTTTCATGTGCCTTTTAAGTTGGGCGCACTTCCATATACTCTTTCCAAGCACCTAGCGGACTTCCCAAAGACTTTGCCAAGTGGCTTTTCAAAGGTGGTCGAAGTTTCCAAAGTTTCTTCAAAAGAACTTTATTAAGGTGGCGGACTTTGCTAGACTTTTTCCAAGTTTATTCTTTTGGGAGGTCGGACTTTCTAATGCATTTTCCAATTGACTTGCTAAAACATTTTCCATTTGTTATTTAGGCTGAGCGCACTTTCTTTCATCCTTTCCAAATACCTCTCTAAATGATTTTCCAGATGCTTTCTATGCTGGGCGCACTTTAGAAACTCTTTGCCAATTGACTTTATAAAACATTTTCACTTTCCCAAGTGTCTTCAAGGTGGGCGAACTTTCCAAGGTCTTGGTCAAATGCTTATCTAAGTTGGGCAGAGTTTAGAGAAAATTTTCCAAGACATATGGCGGAGTGTCCTAAGTCATTTCCATTTCACCATAAAGCTGGGCGGACTTTGCTCATGTTTGTGCCATAGCAAGGCGGACTTGCTAAGTATTCATGCCATTGTCTTCTTTATGCTGCTGGGCGGACTTCACCTCTTGCCAAGCCACTTCACATTTTGGTTAGGGCGGACTTGTAATGTCCCCTTCTCAGCAGTGATCGTTTCTATTGACCGTTGGCCTATTTCGGAGACCCGTAGGCTATGCGGATGGTGAAATTAGGGTTTCCTAGTTTTGAGGAGGTTGTTGCTTGGAGCTTGGGATTCTGATTGCGGATTCTTTCTGGGTTTTCAGAGAGCTTCGCAGTGGTGTGTTCAGTTTGGCATTCCGGGCAACTTCGCGAATTTACTATTTTTAGTAAATTCTATTTTTGGCAGTGGACAGTTTGGGTTCAGTTCAGTTGGTCTTCTTCTTCGGTTGTTTCAGCTGGCACTTCAGTTTTGGCCTTGGGCGCATTATTCTTGGAGAGATAAGTATTTTTTCTTATAATATTATATTTTAATATTATATGACCCTTTTGCATAGCAAGCACAACTTAAGTTGTTTTAAAAGAGGGACTTAAAGGGTCTAGGCGCCATGGAGGAATAAGTTATATTTTATAAAGTCAAATATTAAGCTTTTGAAAAAGGATGCCTATATGAAGGTTTGACTTTATTTTAAAATGTGAAATAAGCAAAAGTGAAAATGGATGCCATCTTTTGGAGGGAAAAGGTGAATTTGAAATTAGGGTTTTGGGCGCCCTCTGGAAGCTTCTAGATGTTTCTCTCTCGTCTATATAATCAGGCCTCAGCTCTTCATTTGGGATCTTTTGTCTACTACTCCGTTATGCTGCTGGATTGTATTCAGGCACTTGCTTCGAGGAAAGCACACCTCCTAGCATTGGCTCATCTTCTTGCTTGAAAGATAGCAACTAGTTGAGAGGTTAGCTTGTAATTGGGTCGTTTTGGCATTGTAGTTGAATTACTTGCATTTAGTTGGTGTTGTTCTAGCATTTTGTCATCTTTCAGTGTTGCTGATGTTGCATAGCTGTAGGCTGTTTTCATTCATAAATCGAAAATACAAAAAAATATTGTTGTGGGCATTCAATCTATCATCTTTCCTCATTGGGGCGACCCATCTTGCATAGTTATAGATTTTTATCTGCTGTATTTAATTTTATTTAGTGAAATCGCCCCTTTATGTGGGCCGTACCATTCTGCTGAGACATTGGAGTTTGTGCAAATAAATGTGGTGTTGTTAGGAGTGGTTTTGGGCAATCATCTTGGGCGCCATCCTTCATAGATTGGTTAGCACTTGATTTCATGTCAAAAGGTTGTGTTTAGAGCGAGATATGAACATTTGATTGTAGGGTGGTTTGCAGATTTCACCCATTTGATGTGCAGGTCTGATAAATCAGAACTGAGAGAATTGTCTCTTGGTTAGTGCATAAGCATTGAAAGTTGTATTCTGCCAGTGGAAACATTCTACACACTTGCAGCAGTGAAATATTTAGAAATACTCGTGATTTAAGTGATCTTTCTGATATCTTGTAAGCTGTTAGTAGTACTATCAGCACTTCATCTCTATCTTGCAATTTGAGTTATTGTACATTCCCACTGAATAAGTGGAAGAGGCTGGCTTGCCGCCTTTTACTTTCTTGCATTGTAATTTCCTAAGTCTCCGCCATATGGTCGCCTCCTATCCTTCACGGATTGAGTAGCACATACTTGGTGTTGAGCTATTTTTCAGTATTGCATTAGATAGGGATCCTCTGACCGAATGCTCGTCGTTCACCGGCGCATCTCGTAGTTAGAGTTCTTATTCAGTAATTTCCCTTGAGATCCTCTGACCAATGCTCACACCTTGCCCTCACCGGGATCCTGGTGTACATTCTGGTTAGAGTTACTTTCCGCATCATTTTGGTTTATGCTAACCTTAACGGGTGCATGTTGCATTGTAATCATTTGTGAAAAATCAAAAAAAAAAATTGGTCCGGTTCATTACAATGGTATCAGAGCCATGATTCTGCCAACCTGTGCCCAACAGTGATTCAGTGGTCAGATGAGTGACAGTGATTGCAGATACTTCACCAGAGGTCAGGCCAGAAGACAACAGATACAACTTCCGCCAGTGCCAGAAGCAGATACTCTTTCAGAAGCCTTGAGAGAAACAGGCAGATTAGTTGGTAGTGGTAAAACAGTTGAGAACATGGCTGAAAGTCATAAGCAGGCCATGGATGAAAAAGATGAGAGGATGGAAAAGAAGTTTGATGGAATGATTGAACTGATGTCCCGGTTACTTGCACGGATGGACCAGCAAATTCCTCAGAATGTTACCCCTAATCAAAACCATGCTACAGGAGAAAGCAGTGGGGTCAATGGGAACAATGGGAACCATGGGAACAATGGTAATGAAGGCAGTAGAACTATTGGACAGCATGAAGCCAACTCTAGCGGAGCAGCCACTAGACCGCTCTTTCCTACATTCACTTCGAGAGAAGAACAGCAAGCTGAAGCTACCATTCCTTTGGTAGACGATGCCAGGCAAGCCTATATGGAGTATGCTACCCTACCTCCTGATCTTAGGGACCAATGGTCCTTTGATCAATTCTTGAATCAAAGAAACAGAAGACACGGAGGAAGAGTTGATAACCGAGCTTACATGGCTCCTAGAACTGATTTTCATCAAGCCTTAGGGAAGGTAACATTGGCTCACTTTGATGGAAGTGATAAGTGTTCGGCAAGATCGTGGGTTCAGAAGTTAGATAACTATCTTTCACTCCGTCCCATGCCAGAAGAAGATGCCATCAAATTTGCAACACTTCATTTAGAAGGAGCTGCCCATGAATGGTGGTACCATGGTTTGGTCACACTTGGCCATAACCTTATCCGAACCTATGGAGAATTCACCAACAAGCTGATTGAAAGGTTCGATACTAAAGATCCTGAAGTAAGATTTCGTGAGCTTGCACAACTGAAGCAGCATGGCTCCTTGGATTCTTACATTGCTGATTTCCAGAGGCTTTCTGTGATGGTGCCCAACATCACCGAAAGAAGATTGGTTGTGTTGTTTTCTGAAGGTTTGGTTGAACCCTTGAAAGGGTGGGTTAAAGCTTTCGATCCACCAAGTCTTGATGAGGCAATCAAGAAGGCTCGTAGTATGGAGTTATCAGCCCCTAGGCCTAAATTTCCGCCTAAGCCTTTTGGCCATAAGAAGGATAAGGATAAGAGACATTCTTCTAATCAGCACAAGAAGTTCCCACCTAAGTTGACTGAAGAGCAACGTGAACAGCTCAGAAAGGAGGGCAAGTGTTACACATGTCTAGAGCCTTGGACTAAAGGCCATAGATGTCCTGGAAGAGGGCGTTATAATCAAATGGGGACCTATTCTGATTATGAATCAGCATCTGATATGTCTGATCAGCAGTCTTATTTTGGGGACAGCGAGGATGAAAGAGCCACAGAAGAGTCCGATCATGAGCAAGGAGTTGGGGGCCCTATTGCCCAACTCTCTAGTTTCCAAAAGAACGAATCTTTCAAGGTTCGTGGTGGAGTTGGAGGTCATCGTATTGTTGCATTGATTGATACTGGTGCAACGCATAACTTCATTGATGAAGGTGTGGTTGCCAAGAGAGGTCTCAAAACTGAAGAATTTGAGGGCTTCAAAGTCATGGTGGCTGATGGGTTTCATATTTCCTGCACACGAAGAGTTCCTAACATGTCCTTGCAGTTGGGAAACTATGAAGTCAAAGATGACTTCTATGTGGTTACTATTGGTGACACAGATGCAGTTTTGGGCATACAATGGTTACATTCACTTGGTGAAATCTCTCTCAACCTACAAACAATGGAGCTCAAGTTCCAATCTGATGGCAAGAGAGTTGTTTTGAGAGGAATGTCTAATGGTGGTCCTCATATAGTTTCTTTCAAAAGGATGGAAAGGCTGATTAGACATGATCAAGTGGAGTGGGCTGCGAAATGCATGGTTCTTCCTGCTAGTCCAGTTGAGACCAAGAGGGAATATCCTCCTGATATTCAATCTATACTCACCAAAAGGAGTAAGGTGTTTGCTGATCTACCACCTGGGCCACCACCAGAAAGGGGTGCTGAGCATGTTATTGAACTTAAGGAAGGGGCCAAACCAGTCATCACAACACCGTATAGATATCCCAAGAAGCAGAAGGATGAAATTGAGAAGAACATAAGAGAACTCCTGGAGATGGGCTTCATTCGCCCTAGCAAGAGTCCCTTTGCTTCAGCTGTAGTTCTTGTGAAGAAGAAGGACGGCACCATCCGCATGTGTGTGGATTATCGTGCCTTGAATCAAAGCACAATAAAAAATCGGTATCCTATTCCTCGGATCGATGAGCTCATTGATGAGCTACATGGTGCTAAATTCTTCTCCAAAATTGATTTGAGATCGGGTTACTATCAAATCCGGATGAGGGGCTCAGATGTTGAGAAGATGGCATTCAGATGCCACTATGGTCATTTTGAGTTCCTAGTCATGCCCTTTGGCTTGACTAATGCTCCAGCCACCTTCCAGTCTTGCATGAACAGAGTTTTCCAGAAGCAGTTGAGGAAATTTGTGTTAATTTTCTTTGATGATATTCTCATCTTCAGCAAGACGTGGGAAGAACACCTCAAGCACTTGGAGGAAGTGCTTAGCATTCTTGAATCAGAAAGTTTGTTTGCAAAAGAGTCCAAATGTGAATTTGGCATGAAGGAGCTGCTCTACCTTGGTCATATAATCAGCGCTGAAGGGGTGAAGGTTGATCCAGAAAAGATCAAGGCTATAGTAGATTGGCCACCTCCGGAAAATTTGACTCATTTGAAGGGATTCTTGGGTCTTTGTGGCTTCTACAGAAGGTTCATAAAGGGTTATTCTCAAAGTGCTGCTCCTCTTACCGACCTCACTAAAAAGGGGGCTTTCATGTGGTCAGAAAAGGCTCAAAATGTGTTTGATAAGTTCAAGAAAATCATGAGTTCTTGTCCCGTATTGGCCATACCAGATTTCTCCAAACCTTTCGAGTTACAGTGTGATGCATCAGGGGAAGGAATTGGGGCTGTTTTGATGCAAGATAAGCATCCGATTGTGTTTGAAAGCAGAAAATTAAGAGGGGTTGAAAGGACCTATTCTATCTATGATAAAGAAATGCTTGCAATCATGCACGCATTAGCCAAGTTCAGACAATATCTAGTGGGGAGTAAATTCGTGGTCAAGACTGATCACAACAGTCTCAAGCACTTCATGCATCAGAAGGACTTGAATGAGAGACAGCAGAAGTGGGTGAGTAAGCTACAAGCTTACGATTTTGACATTGAGTATGTCAAAGGGAAGAACAACATTGTGGCTGATGCCTTGTCCAGAAGGCCTCACTTGAGCTCATTGTGTGAGCTTAATGCTGATTGGAGGGAGTTGTTGCTTGCTGATTATGCCAAAAATCAGTTTGCAACCAGCGTTATTGAAGGTACTTTTCATGATGAAAGGTACAAGGTAGTTGATGGATTGATACACTACAAAGGAAGAATCTTCTTGGTTGCTGATTCTAAACTTAAGAAGAAGATTTTGATGACTTTTCATGACATCCCACTTGCTGGTCATCAAGGTTACTTCAAGACATATAGGCAGATTCGAGAGAGATTCTCTTGGAAGGGGTTGAAAGATGATGTTCAGCGTTACATCAAGGAGTGTAGCACTTGTCAAATGAATAAAAATGAGCACTCTCTTCCAGCTGGTCTACTGCAGCCACTTCCCATTCCAAATCAGAAATGGGAAAGTATCTCGATGGATTTCATCACCGGGTTGCCTAGGGCTCAAGGCAAAGATTGTATTTATGTTGTAGTGGACAGATTGACCAAATTCGCTCATTTTTTTGCCATCACTAGCACATTTACAGCAGCTCAAGTGGCAGATTTGTTCTTCCATGAAGTGTTCAGATTGCATGGGTTGCCTAAAAATATTGTGAGTGATAGGGACAGCAAGTTCCTAAGCACCTTTTGGCAGGAAATTTTTAGGATGAGTGGTACAGTGCTTACTCCAAGCACTAGCTATCACCCACAAACGGATGGTCAAACGGAGATTGTGAACAAATGGTTGGAGGGCTATCTCAGGAATTATGTCTCGGAGCAGCAAAGAGCATGGGTGAAATGGCTCCACTTGGGAGAATACTGCTACAACACCTCTTTCCACATGTCAATAAAGATGTCTCCATTCATGGCACTCTATGGTTACGAGGCCCCAAGCTTTGCTGATTTGGTGTTTGGCGATAGCAAAGCTCCTCAAGCCAAGGATTGGTTGCAGCAGAGCCAAGATGTTTTGAAATCCTTGAAGGACAACCTTCAAATGGCACAAAATCAGCAAAAGATGTACGCTGATCAGCAGCGTGTTGAGCGCTCATTTGAGGTTGGTGACATGGTATATCTTCGGCTTCAGCCCTACAGACAGTCCACACTTAAGAAGAGTGGAGCTGAGAAGCTGAAACCACGCTTCTATGGACCATTCAAAGTTGTTAGGAAGGTTGGAGCGGTGGCTTATGAGTTGGAACTACCTTCGAGTAGTAAGGTCCACAATGTCTTCCATGTGTCTCGCCTCAAAAAGGCACTTGGACACAACGTTGTGGCTTCATCACAGTTACCTCCTTTGGATGAAGAAGGGCAGTTGACTTTGGTTCCAGAACAGATTATTGATTTCAGAGAGCGTTCCTTGAGGAGGAGAACAATCAAAGAGTATTTGGTAAAGTGGAAGAATTTACCATTGGAGGATGCTACTTGGGAGGATGAGGAGATTCTACAGCATCCAGACTTGCGATTGCTTGAGGGCAAGCAATCTTGGGGAGGGCGGACTGTAATGTCCCCTTCTCAGCAGTGATCGTTTCTGTTGACCGTTGGCCTATTCCGGAGACCCGTAGGCTATGCGGATGGTGAAATTAGGGTTTCCTAGTTTTGAGGAGGTTGTTGCTTGGAGCTTGGGATTCTGATTGCGGATTCTTTCTGGGTTTTCAGAGAGCTTCGCAGTAATGTGTTCAGTTTGGCATTCCGGGCAACTTCGTGAATTTACTATTTTTAGTAAATTCTATTTTTGGCAGTGGACAGTTTGGGTTCAGTTCAGTTGGTCTTCTTCTTCGGTTGTTTCAGCTGGCACTTCAGTTTTGGCCTTGGGCGCATTAGTCTTGGAGAGAAAAGTATTTTTCCTTATAATATTATATTTTAATATTATATGACCCTTTTGCATAGCAAGCACAACTTAAGTTGTTTTAAAAGAGGGACTTAAAGGGTCTAGGCGCCATGGAGGAATAAGTTATATTTTATAAAGTCAAATATTAAGCTTTTGAAAAAGGACACCTATATGAAGGTTTGACTTTATTTTAAAATGTGAAATAAGCAAAAAGTGAAAATGGACGCCATCTTTTGGAGGGAAAAGGTGAATTTGAAATTAGGGTTTTGGGCGCCCTCTGGAAGCTTCTAGATGTTTCTCTCTCGTCTATATAATCAGGCCTCAGCTCTTCATTTGGGATCTTTTGTCTACTACTCCGTTATGCTGTTGGATTGTATTCAGGCACTTGCTTCGAGGAAAGCACACCTCCTAGCATTGGCTCATCTTCTTGCTTGAAAGATAGCAACTAGTTGAGAGGTTAGCTTGTAATTGGGTCGTTTTGGCATTGTAGTTGAATTACTTGCATTTAGTTGGTGTTGTTCTAGCATTTTGTCATCTTTCAGTGTTGCTGATGTTGCATAGCTGTAGGCTGTTTTCATTCATAAATCGAAAATACAAAAAAATATTGTTGTGGGCATTCAATCTATCATCTTTCCTCATTGGGGCGACCCATCTTGCATAGTTATAGATTTTTATCTGCTGTATTTAATTTTATTTAGTGAAATCGCCCCTTTATGTGGGCCGTACCATTCTGCTGAGACATTGGAGTTTGTGCAAATAAATGTGGTGTTGTTAGGAGTGGTTTTGGGCAATCATCTTGGGCGCCATCCTTCATAGATTGGTTAGCACTTGATTTCATGTCAAAAGGTTGTGTTTAGAGCGAGATATGAACATTTGATTGTAGGGTGGTTTGCAGATTTCACCCATTTGATGTGCAGGTCTGATAAATCAGAACTGAGAGAATTGTCTCTTGGTTAGTGCATAAGCATTGAAAGTTGTATTCTGCCAGTGGAAACATTCTACACACTTGCAGCAGTGAAATATTTAGAAATACTCATGATTTAAGTGATCTTTCTGATATCTTGTAAGCTGTTAGTAGTACTATCAGCACTTCATCTCTATCTTGCAATTTGAGTTATTGTACATTCCCACTGAATAAGTGGAAGAGGCTGGCTTGCCGCCTTTTACTTTCTTGCATTGTAATTTCCTAAGTCTCCGCCATATGGTCGCCTCCTATCCTTCACGGATTGAGTAGCACATACTTGGTGTTGAGCTATTTTTCAGTATTGCATTAGATAGGGATCCTCTGACCGAATGCTCGTCATTCACCGACGCATCTCGTGGTTAGAGTTCTTATTCAGTAATTTCCTTTGAGATCCTCTGACCAATGCTCACACCTTGCCCTCACCGGGATCCTGGTGTACATTCTGGTTAGAGTTACTTTCCGCATCGTTTTGGTTTATGCTAACCTTAACGGGTGCATGTTGCATTGTAATCATTTGTGAAAAATCAAAAAAAAAAATTGGTCCGGTTCATTACAGGACTTTGCTTCTTGCCATGCCATTCTTCATTTGTCCAAGGGCGGACTTGGCAAATCTTTAAGCCATTGCTGGGCGGACTTGACACTCCTCCCTGCCATTGCCCTTTTGCTTGGCTTAAGCTCTTTTGACATTAACTTCTTCTTTCTTCATGCTGGTTGGACTCCACACTTAGGCAAATTTACCATGATCTCTCAGATTTTCATAAGTTTTCCAAATTTTCCAGATTTTTCACCATTTCCTATGACTTTTTGACTGATTTTTCCAGATTTTCAACGTTTTTCTGATTTTCACCATGAATTCATAAAAATTTCAAATTGATTTTTCTGAGAGTTCTGTTGAGTTTTTCTAACTTTTGAGTGGATTTTCGAAATTTGGGCCCTTTCCAAATATAGAAACCCTGACAAAAATAGAAACTTTTCCCAAAAAAGCAACTTTCTAAAAATAGTCCCTAAAAAATAAGGATCTCAGAATTGCTCAAAAGTGCCAAAAAAGTAGGTCCTAAAAAATAGGGGGCCAAAGTGAAAACCCTAAAAAGTAGGAGGTGTCGGAATTGGATGAAAGCACAGGCGATCTTCGTCCTCCGGACCTTCCAAGTCCGTCTGAAGTGTTCTAGCACTGATTTGGGCTCAAAATCTCAACTTGGCTCGGGTGACTCTTCAAAACTTTAACTCCTCATTGTAAAGAAACATGGTGATAAGCAGTTGTGACACCGAGGCAAGACCCAAAAAGCAAAAAAAACGAAGGGTCCCCATTTGCAATGGGGCGATGTGTGAAAAGGTCACAACACTACTGATTCAGCATTATAATATGGTGGACAATCTACAAATACAATGAGATATAAATATTTAAAGCACTCCGGAATGTCAGGAAATGAACTCCAAACAAGTACAAGCTATCCAACATATGAAATATGGCCAAAGGGACTGAAATATTAGGTCTGATATAAAATTGCAGCAAACTGAAAACCAAACCAACAAGTACAGATTTCACCTTTATGCTCGTAACTTCGCCAATACTTTTCCGAATAATGTTAAACCAAATGCAAATGAAGCATATGAGAAGGGTGACCAAGGACAAACCAAGAAATAGCAGCAAGCAACCTCTAATATTTTATGCACGCTTTCCAAAGACCTCCAAAAATGGTACGGCCTCTTCTACCTAGGGCAACCAACATATAAAATCAAGCACTTCTCCAAAAATCACAAAACCTTGTGGAAAGGGGCACCTAGGATAGATGAAAACATATAGCCAATACCCAAAACCACGCAAAAATCGAGCAAGGAGTTATGAGTGAAAATGTGCTACAGCCAAGCTCGAACCAACAACACCAAAATGTGAAATATCAATCAAACAACCAATTTGAAGCTCAATCTGCAACTTTTGGATGAAGAAGCAGTCTCAAACTAGTTAGGTACTATCTCTCAAGTATAAAACTGATATAAGCTAGGAGGTATGCATTCCTCAAAGCAAGGGTTATGAAATAATTTCAAAAGCATTTCGTTATGATAAGCAATGAATAACCAAAAATGAAGACAACACTCTTATTTATAACTTCTCCACAAATTCAAATCCATTTCCCTCCAATTAGGGCACCCAAATTGAAATTCACATTCAGCATACATGATTTGCATTTGAGCTACATTTACCTCCTTTACAAAGTCATCCCAACTCATAAGAGAAATATACTTTATTAAAATGCAAGATATCATAAAATGGGCATCCAAAATATTAAGTGAGATACTTTATAATATAACTTAAATATTTCCTCAAATAAGTCGTCCAAAATTGCTTAAGTTATATTTCACTTAAAACATCATTTTCACCAAGTGTTGAACTTGCCAAAACAAGTTCCAAAAGTGTTGGAGGCCAAAACTAAACAAACTACTCAAACTGACCTGCCTAATATAGCCACTGTATTGAACTATTGAACCCCTGCTAAAAATAGCACTTACTATAAATAGCATACTACTAAAAATTGTAAGTGATTTCAAATGCATTTTAATCACAAACTGAGTAGCCGCCATAACTTACTAAAAGAGTCCGAAAAAAGTTACCTGATGCAGATACATGTCATACCACTACGAAGCTCTCTAACAACCCAAAAAGAATCCAGAAACCAAACTGCAAAACTCCAACATGCAAACCCCTGAATCCTCAAAAGAAACCCCCAAGTAGCTAGAAACCCTAATTCTGCCTCTAACTAGCCTACGAGCATCCGGGAGTAGGCTAACAATCACTGGAAAGTGTAGTGCTAAAAATGGGGACATTACAGTTCACCCTTCCCAAAATTGTTTGTCCTCAAACAATGCCACCACAACTCCAGAAAAATTTAAACTAATCCACACCAAAGCAAGTAATATCCCAGGGTCCCATGTTTGTCTCAAGAAGGACCCACCATGTTGACACTGCACCACTCTGATCACATAAGTGAAACCATTGTGCCAAAATTGAACTAACCTCCCCTATAACCCCAAAATGTTACCATCCATGAAACTCAAGCTGAAAAAATTGGGAGGACTGAAATCAATACCATGCAGCATCTCATGCCCAAAAGACTCTGAGTAATCAATATCAACAATGCCATTGTCTACTACAAACCTAGGCAATAAGAAAGATAGTCTACTCAACTCAGAATCAAACTCCTCGACATATCTCCATATGGTATCTAACAAAGCCATGACTGCATATGTGACTTCTCCAAAACTTCTTGCAAAGAGGAAAGCAATCCTTTGCAAGAGCTCAACAAACTCATCCTCATAACTCCTCATGGATCTACTATGCCTCCCCTGAATTATTTTGATACAACCATGAAGACTTCTAAAAATTCTTACGGTTCCCACTCCAAAAGCCTTAGAATGATGAACCAAAGCAAGCAAAGGTTCGTTGCCCCAATCATAAGTACAAGAGAGTGTATAGGAAAAGCCTCTGGTTGGAGCTTGAACACTTCCCAAACATGGATACTAATTGCCCCAACTCAACATACCTCTCATCTGAAACCATAAACCAATCCTGCTAGGTGCTAGGAGACTATGAAGTCTGAAAATGAGTACACCAACTGCCCACCAAGTTTGAAATGGTTGACTTGAGATCTGATTTAAGGAAAATCAGCATCCAAGAAGATGAATAGCTGCTACAATACTAGAAATTGTCATCCAAAATAACACATTTGCTCACATCCAAGGCTAGAAACGTCCTCTCTAGTGACTCCAACTCCACATAGAACCATCCTTTGCTCAAAATATCTTTCCAATCCACTAGTTGATGAGCAAAAGAAACCATCAAAAGGTTGGTAAAAAAGGGGACAGCACCAAAAAATCTAATAATTTGATCCTTATCCCTCCACAAATCCTTCTTCCATATGTAGTAAGCTCCATTAAACCATGTTGAGGATTCCAAGCATGGATACCCAACCGAAAGTGATCTCCTACACACTGGAAAGAAAACTCAACACATCCCCAAATGCTAGTAAGAACCAAGTGCATACTCAAGAAATTGGTGTCTCCTCTAGTAAACCTCTAAAACCTAACCATGAAAGCTTCAACAACAATGGAGCATAGAATAATTGTTGTCTTCAAATCCAACTCCAAAAATGGACTAGTATGAGTCTTATCGTTACTCAACCCAAGGGAAGGATTGTCAAGAAAGTAAACAATCTGTTTTGGTCCTTCTTTCTCCCATACTTCACGAGTAACAAGTCTGAATTCTTCACTCCTTGTTGCTGTAATGAAACGTTGGGCAGCCACCAAACTGTGTTTGGGCAACATCTTGATGTCAAGGACATTGAAAACATCCTGATTCAACACTTCCCAAGTGGAAACTACATCCTCAATCCCAATTAAGCATTCTATTACAAGCAGCCTTGGAAGTTTACCAATCACAATTTGTGTCACGTCCTCATTGTTTGATATCACATCATCCATACACTGGAAACTATACTTAGTCTCATGTTCGGTCACTTCACCACATGTTTTATCATCCATCATGAAGAGAGGGTTATCATAACTTTCCTTAGTAACTACTTCAAAGAGAGGGTTATCAAGAACCTAGAGGTCATCCCTTTCCTCTTGCTCACTTCCATCTTGCTGATCCGAATCTGCACAAGCAACTTCTGATTTTCTCGTGAAACTTTCAAAATCAAACTCCTCTCGAAGACTATCAAGCTCACCAATTACTTGCTTGATTTCTTCAACTCTTTGCTCATTCTCTTGCTCCCTGAAAAGTTTGTAATCAGCAAACTGATCTTCTACCTCCGTTAGAGCCAACTGGGTATTTTCTAACATGTCCTTTGTTGATTCAAGCTCAAGAGTAAGCTCGTCAACCTTTCTCTCCTTTTCTTGGAAAGCACCAATGGTCTTCTTTGCAATTTTGAAGGCATAATCACGATCTCTGATCAAGTGTATGTACTATGATTTCAATGTCTCCATAGAGTCTTTGATACATTGCAGGTTAGGGAGAGCAACTTCATCCTTAACTCCTCTTCATCTCTCTTCAATTTGAACTTTCTAGTAGAGTTCTTCAATCAAACTGTGTGTGCAATCAAATTGGGATAGAGCTTGCATTTCTTTTTCGACGGATACCTTGCATTGACCTTCCCATTCATGAATATGCAAAAGTGGTGTACTGCTAATAGGCTGTAAATAAAAATCAGAACTCTGTTTCTTGTCATTGATGCCGTCATAGCTGCTCCAAGACTCTTTGTCTTTCATCAACAATAAGTTGAAGCTGCTCAATATCATAAATAGGATCAGACTCCATTAGTTCTTCGAGCCTTTGTTTACAATCAGAATTTTCATTCTTGTTTTCAACAACTCCTTGACTGTCCCTAGTCTCACACCCCACATCACCGACATGATGACATTGCTCAACACCAAGATGATGATCAGCTCCATGCACAAATAAATCTGATTTCTACTCAAGAACACCATCAAACTCTTCAATATCGAGAGCCTTATAGACTTTTAAATCTACTTCCACCTCACTGTCACTTTGATCAAACAAGAAGGCAGCCCCAAACTCAAGCATAACGTCACCATTGTTTGCTGATATAGAATCCTCATCAAGTTCCATTTCATCATCTAGATCAAAGGGAAATTCATCCAACACAGGTTCCTTGTCATCGCTAGGTTCCTTCACACCCAATCCCAAATGCTGAGGGAATAATTGTTTCGATCAAAAAGTGCTCTTTGTACTCCTCTTGGGGTGTTGACTCTTTAAATAGGTCACCCCCCAACTCACTAAAACTGATATCTTCATAAGTATCTCTCTCCAATGGCTTAGTTTGATAGTCAAACCCAAGACCACCCATGTCACCAACACTGTAATGAAGTAAAGAGTCATCAATACAAGCTGTTTGGAAAATTCTATCATTTTTGCCTTCAATGAGCCCATCATGAATAGGTATATTTCTGATATTATCATTAATAGTCACATGCATAACAAAGAGGTCTTTTTGATCACCTGTCATAAATTCTTCTTGTGAAAACTCTTGGGAAATTGGGTTAGCAACAAGAGGAGGACCATTTATCACCAAATCTTCAACATGTTTAGGTACAAACACATTGGAATCATCACCAATATCATCACTTTGGTAATGGTCATAAGCTGATTCTACGACACCACCAAAACTACCTTCAACATGCTCTTCCTTAGTGAACTCATTAGTCTCAAAACCATCATTGAATGAATCCGAATTAGGATGCAAGACTGTTGTTTTATTCTTTTCACCAAACCAATCTTCATTGTCTCCAATTACATGCAAGTCTAAGGGAATATTTTGGGGCTCTTCCACACACTCTTCAAATGTCAAAGTATCCTTTTCAAACCCATGATATTTTTGATGTGTCATGTGCACCTTGCTTGTGCCATCTCCCAAACTTGTTGACTGATTTTTCTGTCCAACGTGCTTACTTGTGGGCTGCAACCCACAAACAGGCACCTCTTCTTCCTTGACCCTTCAACCATGGCACGTTTTGCTTCCTTTTTAATCATTTTTTTGATGTAGTTGACCATAACCAATTTTCCAGGTTTCAAAACCACCACACAATTCAAGTAGGAGTCGAAAGGAACTGCGTTCTTAAACTCATCTGTCATGTTCTGATATGCTTCATGGAATATGGAAGCCTCATGTTCACATTGCCTCTTGAACTATTCGGCATCTCTACTGAATTCCATTGTGGCAACTCTATTTTTTGTGTTCTCCCAACAGGATGGCAGGAACTTTGGCTCTGATACCACTGAAATATCCCCTTACAATTTTTTCCAATTTTGAGCACAAGATTTCACCCGTTAACATTAGAGAAATCATAAACCAACTGAAATCAACCCTTCACTTTTTGATCACCCAAATCCCGATGAGGGCAAGGTGAGAGCATACGGTGGAAAGGGGATCATTAGGTGAAATCCAAACTGAAAGTACAAAAAGAGAGACGGCTTAGCCGATCAAAATATTATGCAATTGCAACTCGACCACTTATTCAACGAGAGTGTAATAAACGGCTCAGTCGATCAGCATGATATGAAATGCAACTCAACCCCTTATTCAACAAGAATGTAATTACAAAGCACTAAAAGTAAATGTTTGGGCGGCTAGCTGATCCCTTCCGCTTTTCAGCGGGTAGTACAGAAAAGTAAAGTGTTGTAAATAAAATAGGCGGCGAGGCCTATCTCTTCCACTAAAAGTGGGAATACAAAAAGTAAGTGCAGAAAGTAAAGAGTTGATCAGTACTACTAATTCAGCGTTACAATATGGTGGACAATCTGCAAATACAATGAGATATAGATATCTAAAGCACTCTGGAATGTAAGGAAATGAACTCTAAACAAGTACAAGCTATCCAACATATGAAATATGGCCAAAGGGACTAAAATATCAAGTTTGATATAAAATTGCAGCAAACTGAAAACCAAACCAACAAGTACATATTTCACCTTTATGCTTGTAATTTCGCCAATACTCATCCGAATAATGTCAAACCAAATGCAAATGAAGCATATGAGAAGGGTGACCAAGTACAAACCAAGAAATAGCAACAAGCAAGTCTGATATTTTATGCACGCTTTCCAAAAACCTCTAGAGATGGTACGACCTCTTCTATCTAAGGCGACTAGCATATAAAATCAAGCACTTCTCCAAAAATCGCAAAACCTTGTGGAAAGGGGTGCCTAGGATAGATGAAAACAGATAGCCAATACCCAAAACCACACAAAAATCGAGCAAGGAGCTATGAGTGAAAATGTGCTACAGCGAAGCTCAAACCAGCAACACCAAAATGTGAAATATCAATCAAACAAACAACTTGAAGCTCAATCTGCAACCTCTGGATGAAGAAGCAGTCTCTTCCACTAAAAGTGGAATACAAAAAGTAAGTGCAAAAAGTAAAGAGTTGATCAGTACTACTGATTTAGTGTTACAATATGGTGTACAATCTGCAAATACAATAAGATATAGATATCTAAAGCACTCCAGAATGTCAGGAAATGAACTCCAAACAAGTACAAGCTATCCAACATATGAAATATGGCCAAAGGGACTGAAATATTAGGTCTGATATAAAATTGCAGCAAACTGAAAACCAAACCAACAAGTACAGATTTCACCTTTATGCTCGTAACTTCGCCAATACTCTTCCGAATAATGTTAAACCAAATGCAAATGAAGCATATGAGAAGGGTGACCAAGGACAAACCAAGAAATAGCAGCAAGCAACCTCTGATATTTTATGCACGCTTTCCAAAGACATCCAAAAATGGTACGGCCTCTTCTACCTAGGGCAACCAAATATAAAATCAAGCACTTCTCCAAAAATCACAAAACCTTGTGGAAAGGGGCACCTAGGATAGATGAAAACATATAGCCAATACCCAAAACCACGCAAAAATCGAGCAAGGAGTTATGAGTGAAAATGTGCTACAGCCAAGCTCGAACCAGAAACACCAAAATGTGAAATATCAATCAAACAAACAACTTGAAGCTACATCTGCAACCTCTGGAAGAAGAAGCAGTCTCAAACTAGCTAGGTACTATCTCTCAAGTGTGAAGCTAATATAAGCTAGGAGGTATGTGTTCCTCGAAGTAAGGGTTCTGAAATAATTTCAGCAGCATCTCGTTATGATAAGCAATGGATAACCAAAAATGAAGACAACACTCTTATTTATAACTTCTCCACAAATGCAAATCCATTTCCATCCAATTAGGGCACCCAAACTGAAATTCACATTCACCATACATGATTTGCATTTGAGCTGCATTTACCTCCTTTACAAAGTTGTGCCAACTCATAAGAGAAATATACTTCATTAAAATGCAAGATATCATAAAATGGGCATCCAAAATATTAAGTGAGATACTTTATAATATAACTTAAATATTTCCTCAAATAAATCGTCCAAAATTGCTTAAGTTATATTTCACTTAAAACATCATTTTCACCAAGTGTTGAACTTGCCAAAACAAGCTCCAAAAGTGTTGGAGGCCAAAACTAAACAAACTACTCAAACTGACTTGCCTGATATAACCATTGTAGTAAACTGTTGAACCCCTACCAGAAATAGCACTGCTAAAAATAGCACTTACTATAAATAGCATACTGCTAAAAATAGTAAGTGACTTCAAATGCATTTTAATCACAAATCGAGCAACCGTCGTAACTTACTAAAAATAGTAAGTCCAAAAAAGTCACCTAATGCAATTGCATGTCATACCACTGTGAAGCTCTCTAAAAACCCAGAAAGAATCCAAAAACCAAACTGCGAAACTCCAACATGCAAACTTCTGAATCCTCAAAAGAAACCCCCAAGCAGTTGGAAACCCTAATTTTGCCTCTAACTAGCCTACGGGCATCCAGGAGTAGGCTAACAATCACTGGAAAGTGTAGTGCTAAAAATGGGGACATAACATTGGCGGTGTCTTTTGGTAGTTGTTGGAACTCCTACCAAGCAATGATAACTTGGGACATTGCCCTAGATAGAATAGAGGCATTTTTTATCAAGAAGTAAAGAGAGATGATGGGGGCAATTACTAGATGAATCAAAAGATAAAACCTATCAATTTTCCTAGGCAAGGCATTCAAAACCCAATAGGCAATAATCTAGAAAGCAGCCACTAAGGGTGCCTACAAGCAGAGGTCTATGCATAGATTTGGGCAAGGGACTATAGAGGGCTGAACCATGTATGTGTTTGGGACTTGAAGCAACATTGTGGTATTGATAGATTGTTGTTGTAAGCCATAGTGACAAAGCATATGCCATTGTGTGTTGTTATGAATTTAGGCTTCTCTCATCTTATTTAAATTAATGAACATAAGATTGTTTGCTTCTACTTGGCATATAATTTTGTAGGTGAGTCTCTAGGCTGCTAGGTTTAGGCAGATGTTAAGTTGACCGCCTTGCCTAGACTACAGCAAGAACATAGCAACCAAATAAGAGGGTGGCTAACCATAGAGATTGTAATGCCTACTAGAATGTATGCCTCGTGTATTATTCAATTTTATATTATATGTTATTTCAATTATTTGATAGTGTATTGTGGGATACAAGTGTTATGATCTTTTCTATCAAACTTTACAATGAGGCCTTGTATTTCCTTTGAAGTGTTCTGATTATGTACTTTGGTTATTTATACTATGATTTTATATGTTTTATCATTATATGTGATGCTTTACATGGCTATTGATGTACATTATTGATGAGGTTTTGTCTTGGCATCTTTTTTCAAACTGTATTATGGGATGCATATGCTGTGATTTGATATGTTTGGACTCTTGCAATGTTTCAACTTCACTATTTTCACTATATATGATACAAGTATGATTATTCTATAAAGTTCAGCATTATGGATTATTATTGATTTTTGTATCTTATTGTTTCCATGATGCTAGTCATAGATGATTTCCAATTACATGTAATGATTTATTATTACTTCATTTGGATACTGTGCCACTCGGGTGTTTTATACATTGCTTCGGCTATTCCTGTATGGTGCAAGTACACCTAACATTTCACCTAGGTGTGCAAATACAAGTTTTCCCCAACTATGGTTAATTGGAGATGGACACATTGCATAAAACATGTTTGTGTATCCTTCATCTCACTTGATTCGAGTTGCGAGATGAGTTTTGTGAATCCCCATGAAAACTTGGATTTGAATAGGTGGCGGGATCCATGTGTTGTGTTTTCAAACACATAAAGTGAGAGGGTCATTTGCATGCGGTTATTTCACACTACTGTATTGCTTTTGAATTTATTTCCAAAATGTGTTTTTATCGTGTTTGCAGAAAATTTAATATGCTCTGAGTTAGAAAGGTATTTAATTGTACCTTGGTGAAAAAGATCTATTACATTATTTTATTTCATGTGAAAAGAAAATTAAAGTGAATGTAATTAGTCTTTGGAAATAGTATATTTTGCATAAAGGTAATGGAATTGTATTAAAGTTGGAAATTTAATTTTAATTTAAATGGCCAATGGAAAATATTAATTATAAGCTATTTGTAATGCATTAAAAAAAAATTAAATACTGTATAGAAAATATCTTTGGGAAATGTCTATTTTTCCAAAAAGTATTTTTGAAATGTCTAGTTCAATTTGAAAAGAAGGGAAATGGAAAAAGGTTTAGGGAATTTTGATAAAAGAAAAAGAATAGCCATTTTTGCTACACTTTCGCTTGTGTTGAAACCCTCTCTTTCCTCCTCTTTGAATAAGAATTTTTGCAATTGGGAAAGAAGGGATTTGGAGTTGCTTGGAGTTAGATTGGCTTTGTAATGCAATGGCTTGTGAGTGGCAAAAATGATTGTTTGTGGGTGTATGCTTCAAAAGAAACTCTCTCCTCCATTGTCTCACATTGATAAAAACTTTAATTTGTGTCAAAATTTTAAACAGATAGACAACATGATGCATGTACAAATGGTTGAACTTGAAAGAAGGAATGTTTACACGGTATTGGAGGCAAAATAGACTATTAAAAAAGATGTTATTGTTTATGTTTATTCATATGCATTCTATCTTATCTTAAATCTAAACAGTTGGTGATCAAATATTCATTTATTTTGAACGTTATTGACAGATTGGGCTTAGTAGAGAGTGGAGGAAGTGATGAGAGTGATAAGTGAGGTGATGGTGAATGTTATCAAGTTTTCTTCAATGTTTGTGAGTTTCTGCTGATGGCTGGAAGGAGCTTCTAAAAACAGAGAAGAAAATAAATAAAATTATTCAAGAATGACGATATTCTTGTCTTCAACTGCACAACTCTCATAATTTAGACCAGCCAGATTCCCCGGCTTCACCATTAATTCTCTGAAGCATTTGTCATGTCCATTCGGTGACATCTCGGAGGAGAGGGATATCACGACCCTGTGAGCTTGATGGGGGGATAGAGCGCATCGTGAGATGGTTGTCTTCGTTCGCGTCCGGAGACTATTTGCAAATTGCTATTTAGCAGTTCCTGGCAGATGTGGGACCACTGCTATTTTTGATTTTGTGGCGGCATCAGGAATCACAGAGTTCGTCAGCATCAGACGGATCGGTCATCGGGTTAGAAACGAGGAAGATATTAATATTTGATCGTATTGATTAAATATTAATTAATTAATGTTTATAATATAAAGTTATAATTTTAAATTATAACTTAAGTGATTGCCTTGAAGGGTGCGCCCATCATCAGAAGGGGCCAAAAGTGACTATTAAAATATTATAAAATATTTGACGGAGAACTATGGAGAAATTAAAGAATTAAAAGTCAAATATCATTTAAAACCCTATTATGGTGGAAATCGCACTTTTGTGAAAGATAAAGGGTTTTGCATTGGTAATTGTGCCATTATGAGATTATTGAGAATTGAAACTGATCAACTTTGATCTGAGCCTGAGACTTTAGGGTTTCGTGTTCGACTGCCTTGGGGAACGAGCCATCTCCAACGGAAAGCAATTCAGAGAGTGTGCAATATCACTTGATCTATTGCCACAGAGGTTTTCTCATTCAGAGTAAACTACAGAGCATCAGAGAAATTCATATCTTCAGTTATTTGCAGTTGTTTGCATCCAGATACCTTCTATTGCTTTTGGCGCATCTTTCAGAGCTTACAGAGGGAGGCCGTACTGTTTTAATCATTGCTGATTGAGGGAGCCGTACTTACCAGGCCGTACTTCCTGTTTTCTGGCCGTACCATTCTGATTTGAGCCGTCCTTGTCTTGGAAGGGAAAACGCCTGATTCTTTGACTTCCTATCATTTCCAGTGGAGGCGCCAACTAGCTGAGAGTCTTCAGAGATCATCATTCTGAGGGAGAAGAGCATCCATTGATTCAGCCGTACATTTCTGTACCTCATTAGCAGCAAATACCAGGTTTTTAAAAGTATTGAAAATTCATTGATTTGTTCATTGCATGTATTCTGGGTATTTTTGTAATCAGTTGAGAAGGTCAAATAAAGATACTGGCATCATTATTCATTCAATTCCGAAGCTATTTAATTTTTATTGAATTTATTTCAATTATTGGTCAAAATCGTACCTTTCATTTATTGCATCAAAAACATCAAAAACATTGCAAAAACCAAAAACCATCAGAAAAAACTAAAAATCAGTCAGGAGCAGTGTCAGGGGGAAACTAGGGTTTCTACAATTTTGTCAGAAATAATGAGGATTTAGTGTCAGAGAGAACATGGAAATCGCAGGAAAGACTTATAATATATACGTATAATCAATATTTATAATTATTAAATTATATATACACGTATGTATCATATTTCCATCACCAGCTGCCATCACTTTGTCCCCGAAACCTGTCTCCCCATTTCCGAAACTCCATGGAACACTGCAACTATCTGTTTATATATGCTGGCATCCAATTTACCAAAAAAAGAGCTCATAAATTTTAATTTTTATTTCCATCGCTTCCCCTTGTTGGTGACTTATTTATTGTTACACTTAATTTAGATTTAGCAAATATCCTCTGTTTGGTTCTTTTTACACCCTCATGCTACATTAGCCCCCTTGTAATATTGATATACTAGGTCAACATTTCAACCCCTGCCTCTTTACTGTTGTGCTTTTCAATTAATTCTAGCTAGTAGCCTCTTTTCAAAGCTTCTTTCCACTGTCCCGTGATATACTACTCATTCTACATTCCAATCCAGACTCATTTAGTGTTGTATTTTAAGTTTACTTCTGGATAAGACTCCCCGGCACTATTTCTACTGCTATTCCAGTCCAAACTCATTTACTTTTAGGTTTTTATTTTTATTTTAGATAGTAGCCTCTTTTTGAAGTTTCTTTTCCTTGTGCCAGTCTACTGCTTCTACATTCCGGTCCACTTATTTAGCGTTGTGATTTTAGTTTAATTTTGGCTAGTAGCCTCCTTTTGAGGCTTCTTTCCACATCCTCGTGCCATTTCTCTTGTTTCTACATGCCATTACATTCATTTAGTATTGTGCTATTAGATGAGTTTTAGCTAGCAGCCTCTTTGAAACTCCCTCGCGCTAATTCTACTGTTGCTTCTGTCCTCTCCAGTCTCATTTTAATTGTAGCTAATTACCTCTTTTCAAAGCTTCTTTTTCACTCCCTCGTACTATTCTACTGAGATTCCATTCCACTCATCTAGCATTCTGCTTTTAGTTTTAATTTTAGCTAATAGCCTCTATGAACCCCTTATGGTCTTATACCGGATCTACTTTCCAGTTCAGATTCGTTTACTCTCATGCTTTCAGGGCTTCATTTCGCTTCGGTCATATTATTCCTGCTAGCTCTCCGTTCAAGTCCAAATATAATTCCTCTCTTCCTAATATCAAAAACAAGTAATCCTGAAATCCATCTTATAAACATAAATCCTTCCTTCATTTCTTATAAATTACTCAAAAACACAGTGTATCAGAGGGAATAGAAACAGCAAGAAAGAGAAATGCAGTAAAAATAAAAGTCAGCAATTTACCGGATAGAGCCAGCGCAAATCCACAGCCACCGCTGCAAACCTCCTTCCAGGGCTCTTGCGTAGTGGAACGAGGGACAGGGGTCGGTGACAGCAACGGCACCCTTTGAGAAATCGCAGGCAGATAACCCCACATAAATATTCCCACTGAATTATTAATATTGGTACTACTACTTTTACAATTACTATTATTCTCCCCTCCTGTACCTTCTTCCTTTCTGAGCATTGCCAATATAAAATTCCTAAGCACTAATAACTCAAATTCAAACAAGAAAACAAGTCCCGGGCGTTTCACAGCCCTTAAAACCTCAGACAAACCCTAAAAAAATGTTCACAAAAAATGGCACTGTCATATATAATATGTAGCGAGGACAAGGCTTCGAATCCGGTCGCGAGGTAATTAGGGGAAAAAAATTTCTCTGGTATGCGGAGAAGTAATACACGCTGTATGCTGTCAATGCAAAGACTCGTGCCCTGTAATGAATGAAATATTTTAACGCGCGATGGCACCATCCACGTGTCGGTTTTCCACGTGGCGGGCAATAATAGGGTTGTACGTTTTATGTTGGACGTGGCGCGCTGTGAACCTCCAGAATGATCTAGAGGCCCACAGTTCACTGACGACCACTAGGAAATGTTTTTCCCAGACTTAGAAGTTTCGGGAAGAATTTTGAGGGGTTCCAAACACTGACGCGTGGCAGCTCAGCGGCCGTCCGATTTCATACTCGTTCCGTTCTGTTGGGGCTTGGAAGTGATTAAAAGTCGTAGGTGCGAGTACGACACGTATGCTTGGAGTTCTCCGTGTTTATGACGACGCGTGTCTTTTCAATATTACTTCTATGGTGGGGAATATACTTTTCCCTTTAGTGAGGAAAGATACCTCCCTAGCCCCTTCTGATTTGAGGCCTAAGATTTGACCATGGCACCTAAACATGTCATGAAAGTCTATTTACGGAAAGATAATCAAAAATTATTTTGGTGGGAATTTTAGACAAGGAAAAAGTACATAGAGAATAATATTATAGTTATTTAATGAATATATAAAGTAACCATATGAGTAAGAGTTAGAGGTTTTAGTGTCCGAACAGTAGTAGAGTTGGCTTGGGCAGTGGGTTTGCTCCCCATTGGTCTCGGGTTCGACTCTGCTCCCAGGTTTAAGAGGTGGGACTTTTTGTGAGCGGGGGATCTTACCCGTAAGGAATTAGTCTTGCCTTAGCTCGCCTTAGGTACCCAAGGTAAGGGTTGTTGGGCCGTTGGGTTGGGTCGCAGAGACACCCCTATTGTATCAAAAAAAAAAAGAGTTAGAGGCTGTAGTTTTTTTAAAATTTAATTTAATAATAAAATATATATATATAAGGTTAAGAATGATATTGAAAAGATGAGTATAGAAAAGGATTACTATATGGTTAAGTTATAAGAATATTTTAAATGGGGATGAAATTTCTCACTCTAAAAATATTTAATGTCATTTAACATGGGTTTTCAAGAGGATGGACAACCAATCTATTAACACTTTTTTTAAGAGTGTAGGTATAAACAATCTTTCTAGCTATTGAACCATCATATGATCATTTATTTGTTTGCAAAGTTGTTCAAAGTATGGTTGAGCACATAATTAGCAAGTGGATGGAAGAAAAAGATAAGAAGACAAAATGACAAAAACACTCAATAGATCATGGTATTACCTTAAAACATTCATTGAAAAAAATGGAACAAAAAAGAAGTATATTATTGTTTATATACTTTAAGAAAGCTTTTGACACTACTTTAAAAAGAGTACATTATGATGCAAAAAGAAAGATTTTGGTATCTTAGAGCAGTATAGAGCAATTATCCGTAGGCTTTATGTGGAGCTTGGAGTAAAAATTAGAACTCAAGCAAGCCTTTTTAAAAAAAAAATAGGAGCAATATTGGAGTTAAGTAAGGATGTCCTCTATCCCCTACCCTTTTTGGCTTAAATATCAACAAACTAGAAAAATGGCTAAATTTGCAAGGAGGTGATAGTGTTCATTTGGGAGAGTATGTTGTAAGGCTTATTTTATATGTTGAGGATCTCATTTTTTATTGTTAGGTCTATTGATGGTTTACAAGAGCACATATATGCCTTATAGAACTTAAGGAGATGGGTATACACATTAACACCAACAAGACCAAGACCATGGTCTTCATCAACAAAATGGAAAAAATAGCTTAACTTTTATTTTGAAAGGAGTATCCTAGCAGAAGTAACAAAGCATAAATACATTGGGATTGACTTCAAAATTAATATTAGTTGGAAAACTTGTAGAAAAGAACTTTGGTAGGTTGGAGAGTGTTTACTCATAGGAATAAATTCAACGTACTAAGAGAGTAAACGAAAATATCACATACAAAACATGTACATGAAACATTCATGTACAAACAATGTGACCAGAATAGAACCAGAGTACAATCATCTATACTATGTCAACATATGTCGCATATAACATAACACCAAAATGTAACATAATGAAGCATAATGTCATAATGTGTCCTGACTACAATAAACCAAAGTATGTAGTCACTAGTGGTGGTTGAGTGTAAGAACCCTTACTTGTTCTGCTCTAAAAACTCAGTTTTGACCTTTTTACATTTTGTCAAATGGTTGGCATGCAATGTCTGAGTTCTACTTTTTTGAGTGTTTATGTGTTTTTTAATGTTTGTTTGATGTTTGTTTAAATGTTATCTCACTGCCAAAAACACATACAAGTGCATAGAAATGATGAGGAATGTTTACAAATGCTTATATAGGGAACCCACATGTAAAATTGTTTCTTATTGAATAGAAATCAAGTCTAATTACATTCTTATCAGGTCTAATATGCAAGTTATCAAACTGTAACAGCACAAACAAACAAAAAAACAATACAAATGAAATATTTAAGTACCCAATATGCCAATAACATACCTGGATGATAGGTGCTTCGTTTGGGTTGGAAATAGAGTCAACCCAAATAGTAATATGGCTTTCAAGTATGGTTGTTGTAGAAGAAACCCTAATCAGATATATGCCAAAATGTGATGGAAAAATCTTTCAAACCCTAATTTTCTTGATATGCAAATGTTGATATAACCCAGTTCACAATTTTGATCATAAAAATGAAGCCAAGCGGTGCCCTAAAAAGTGGCAATTAAACCTCCAAAGTATAGCGATCCACCTAGGGAAAATATGTTAGGGTTTATTTGCCAAGATATCAAGTTAGCACCTTTGAATTTATTGTTTTTTGTTTGATACAAAAATTACAACAATCTGATAGAAATTTTTGACTGCAATAAAATGAAGATGATCACCCATAAACCCTCCAAAAATGAGGCGCCACTCCTCGAAACCCTACTCATGGATTAAAATGAAGGAAATATGTCAATTAAACCTTCAAACTTTGATCAACATGCCTTTATTCTACAAATAGTCTTCAAACCTTAGCTGGTTATAATTTCTTCTCTCAAACCCTTGATATACTTCTTTAAATAAGCCCAAGTATGACTATTGGATGTAGCCAATCTAATTTGCAACCTTCAAAAGTTATTTCACAACCTTAGGCAGTTGTAACTATGAAGATGCTATGCTCTCCAAAGCCAAGAAATTGCAGAAACCCTAGGTTTCTTCTTCTCCACAGCGAAACTCTTCAAAAGGTGAATATCAAAATCCTAAATGAATGCCCTTTTGCTTTGGTTGAGCCTTTATATAATTTTCCAAGAAAAGGTCGATCCTCTAGAAGGCTCTTTTCAATCATTTAAAATAATATTAAATGTGCATTTAAACTTCATTAAATATTTCCTCAAAGTGGGTGCCCATTTAATTAATCATTTAATGAACTTTAAGTCATTAAATGGCCCCCTTTAGACATATAATGCACCTTTTGAATAAATAATAAAGTATTCTTAAATATTAACTTTAATAATAATTAAAAATATCATTTCTCCCTTAATAAACATCTAATTTTCATGTTGATTGAACTAGGGGGTCGAATACTGCATCCACAACACGTTCAGGTGCCTTTCCATAAATAGCAATACTGGACTTCAACCTCGAGGTGACTTACTATAAATATAGTAAGTGTGTACAATTGAGCCCTAAAACACCAAACGAAGGCCAATCCTGAACCACCCCAAGCTCTGGTGAAGAAAACACTTTGATATCTACCAAACGAAACCCTCTAACCAACTGCATTAGCCTATGAGGGCCAAATAATAGGCTAATCTACCAAGAAGCTGGAACAAGCTAAAAAGGGGACATTACAATCTTCCCTCCCTAAAATTGCTTGTCCCCAAGCAATCTCAAATACCAAAAGGAAACCTTTTGAAAGATCACTCCACCTAGGTCCCAAGGGAAGACCTGTATAATGTCCCTCACCGCCACAACTAACTCCTGAAGCACTAGCATATGAACAACTAACAAATCACTGTAACCAACTTCATATCCAATGTCATGTATCTCAGCAGCATGAACCTCAAGAGGAAGCAACTCAGAATTCTGACAAATTTTTCTTCCCATATCTATGCAAGGTAAGATATCATGCAAACTGTCCACCACGTGCACATTAGAATTGTGCATCTAAAACAAATCGTGTATAGGTGAACCAAAAATGAATCTGTAGGCACTCCTCACCGTGTACACACTATAAGACTCCTCAGTGAGCCCAATTTGGAATCCTGATGCACTAGAAGGATCCCAAACACCACGATTATTGCCCAACTCTGAACTGGTGCCTGGAGGAAGATCAACATCAAGCTCAAAGAGTGGATTGTCATAAACCAATCCAACATCAGCATCAAATAATGGATTACTCACAAACTGCACAACTACTCCATGCTAATCTAAATCATCCCTCTCCAAATCATTGGAGCAATGAGTAGAATCAAACTCTTGTACTAACTCACACTCTCCTCTTGTACCACCTCATTCTCTCTCTTTTTGCTCTTCTCTCCATTGAGAGAGATAGAATGCAATCTCCCATCTGCAATTCCCCTCAACACGTAACCTCTACCATTCATTTTAAACGTCATCTCCATTTTAAGTATGTTAAGTGTAAATTCTCCAATGTCTAAGAGTCATTTCATGCCCAACACTATGTTCATCTCACCCATGTTGACCACATATAAGTCAACCTGTAACTCATAGTCATTCAGCAACAAAGTGAGATTACATATCCGCCTGGTGCACGTGAGGGTATATCCATCGACAACTCTAACTCTGAATCCAGTGAACTCCTCTGCCTGGAGCCTATAGCTGGCCACAAACCCCTCATCGATAAAATTATGCATTGCTCCAATGTCAAGCATAGCAATGCAACGTTGTTCATTAACCATTCCCCTGATTCTAAATGAAGTCCCTTCTTATATATTAGCAAATAGGGCCAAGGAAGACAAATTTGCATCAAGTCTAAACTCTATAGAGGCTTTTCTGACCTCATCATCCTCTGGAGCCGCTTGCTAATTTGAATTTTCATAATTGGAATCCTCATAATACACCCACATCTTATGGTTGGTCTTGCCCTTAGGCCTTAAATGATAGTCATTCTCTCTGTTGTAAGGTTCCTTGCACCAGTAACATAATTGCTTCTTCCTTAATTCCTCTTGTGACTCCTCATCCAGCTTAGTTGTTGATTTATTTTTCTTATCAATGAATTATTGAGGACTCTCATTGCTGGAAGAAGTAATATCTTTAGGAGTGAACTTGCTTTTTGGGGCTGCAAGCTCCATACTTCTGGCCTTCCTCATAGCTTCCTGAAGTGAAGGGGGATCAAAAGCTTTGATCCATCCTCTCAATGGTTTAGATAAGCCTTCAATAAACAAAATGACCAACCTTCTTTCAAATATGCTAGAGACCATAACTAAAAGCCTTTGGAAATCACTAATATACACCTCCAAACTCCCCACTTTCTTGAGTTGAACAAGGTCTTTGAAATATAATTCTGGGTCTTTCTTGTCAAAACGCTCAATCAACCTATTAGTGAATTCTTGGTAAGTGGTGATGAGGTTATGCTGCAAAGTGACCATCCCATGGTGCCACCAATCATGAGCTAACCCATCCAGGTGAAAAGTTACAAACTTGATTGCATCCTCCTCTGCCATAGGTCAAAGAGTCAAGAAGGTATCCAGCTTGTGAATCAAAGCTCTTGATGTGACCTTACCATTACCATCAAATGTTGGAAGTGTGAGCTTTCTTGTGGCATGTTTTAGATCCCTGCTTTGGTCCCTTGGTCTCCTACCTTGCCT
Organism: Sequoia sempervirens; assembly: GCA_007258455.2. Lineage (NCBI taxonomy): Eukaryota > Viridiplantae > Streptophyta > Pinopsida > Cupressales > Cupressaceae > Sequoia > Sequoia sempervirens. The sequence goes on along the minus strand of VDFB02000003.1, from coordinate 365,898,705 downwards.
AGTTCTACTGTGCTCCCTCCTTTGACTCATGTATCGGTCAAAGGTCAAATACTCCTTTACTCATGGGAGTAGCAAATCCCATTCATCGTGCATTGTCATGACATTATCTATGAATGTTGAATCTTCATCTTCTTCAACATTCTCTTCTTCTGGTTCATTCCTCAAAAAATTAGGATGCAAAGATTTATTGATGATGTAACGAGTAGGTGCTCTTTGTGCCCTACGAGTCTCAGCCACACTTCCATTGTATCCCTACTCGTGATTTTAACTTCTAGAAGTATTTGTCTGTTGTATAGCTATTGTAAGTTGTTGTAAAACATCAACTACATGTTGTTTTCCTACTGCAAGACCTCTCATGATTTCTCTTGCTTCTCTTTCTTCATTATTTCCTTCATTTCTTGGTGGACTACCACCTCTTCTATCACCCATTATATCCTATTGTGTATCCACAATTCAATTCTCTTGTTGTTCTTCCCTTTTGCGAGTATAATACTTGTGTGGACCAATCTCTGGTGGCTGGATAAGATACCTTAACCCTCCAAGCTAGCAATATCAAAGCTCTAATACCATTGTAAGAACCCTTACTAATTCTACTCTAAAAACTCAGTTTTGACCTTTTTACATTTCGTCAAATGGTTGGCATGCAATGTTTGATTTTTTATTTTCTAAGTATTTATGTGTTTTTTGATGTTTGTTTGAATGTTATCTCAGTGCCAAAAACACATACAATTGCATAGAAATGAAAAGGAATGTTTGCATATGCTTATACAAGAAACCCATATGTAAAATTGCTTCTTATTGAATAGAAATCAGGTTTGATTACATTCTATCATTCTTGATATGCAAGTCATCAGACTGTAATAGCACTAGAAAAAAAACCAATACAAGTGAAATATTTAAGTACCCAATATGCCAATAATATACCTGGATGATAGGTGCTTCATTAGGGTTGGAAATAGAGTCAACCCAAATAACAATATGGCTTACAAGTATGGTTGTTGTAGAAGAAACCCTAATCAAATATATGCTAAAATGTGATGCCAAAATCTTTCAAACTCTGATTTTTTTGATATGCAAATGTTGATATAACCCAGTTCACAATTTTGATCAGAAAAATCAAGCCAATTGGTGCCCTAGAAAGTGGTGATTCAGCCTCCAAAGTATAGCGATCCACCTAATGAAAATATGTTAGGGTTTATTTGCCAAGATATCAAGTTAGCACCTTTTAATTTATTGTTTTTTATCTGATACGAAAATTGTAGCAATCTAATATAAATTTTTGAGTGCAATACAATGAAGATGATCACCCATAAACCCTCCAAAAATGAGGCTCCACTCCTCCAAACCCTAGTCGTGGGTTAAGATGAAGGAAATGTGTCAATTAAACCTTTGAACTTTGATCAACATGCCTTTATTCTACAAATAGTCTTCAAACCTTAGCTGGTTATAATTTCTTCTCTCAAACCCTTGATATACTTCTTCAAATAAACCCAAGTATGACTACTAGATGTAGTCAATATGATTTGCAACCTTTAGAAGTTGTTTCACAACCTCAAGTAGTTGTAACTATGAAGATGCTATGCTCTCCAAAGCTAATAAATTGCAGAAACCGTAGATTTATTCTTCTCCACAGCAAAAATCTTCAAAAGGTGAATGTCAAAATCCTAAATGAATGCCCTTTTGCTTTGGTTGAGCCTTTATATAATTTTCCAAGAAAAGGTCGATCCTATAGAAGGCTCTTTTCAATCATTTAAAATACTATTAAATGTGCATTTAAACTTTATTAGATATTTCCTCAAAGTGGGCGCTCATTTAATTAATCATTTAATGCACTTTGAGTCATTAAATGTCCCCCTTTAGACATAAAGTTATAATATAACTTTATAATGCACCTTTTGAATAAATAATAAATTATTATTAACTTTAATAATAATTAAAAATATCATTTCTCCCTTAATAAACATTTGATTTTCATGCTAACTGAACTGGGGGTTGAATATTGCATCCATAACATGTTCAAGTGCCTTTCCATAAATAGCATTATTGGACTTCAACCTCGAGGTGACTTACTATAAATAGTATGTACAATTGAGCCCTAAAACACCAAATGAAGGCCAATCCTGAACCACCCCAAGCTCTGGTGAAGAAAACACTCTAATATTTTCCAAACGAAACCCTCTAACCAGCTGCATTCACCTATGAGGGCCAAATAATAGGATAATCTACCAAGAAGTTGGAACAAGCTAAAAAGGGAACATTACAATCTGCCCTCTCTGAAATTGCTTGTCCCCAAGCAATCTCAACTGCCAAAAGGAAACCTTCTGAAAGATCACTCCACCTGGGTCCCAAGGGAAGACCTGTATAATATCCCTCACCGCCATAACTGATTCCTGAAGCACCAGCATATGAACAACTGACAAATCACTGTAACCAACTTCATATCCGATGTCATGTATCTTAGGAGCATGAACCTCAGGAGGAAGCAACTCAGAATGTTGACAAAGTTTGCTTCCCATATCTACGCAAGGTAAGATATCATACAAATTATCCTCCACGTGTGCAAAAGGGAAGGCTCTCGTGGACAAGGAGTGGCATTGGATCAAAAACAAACATGGGATTACCATCCCATGCACCTTTGAATGTTCCTAAATTTACCAACTCAAGGAAAATTCCATTTTACCCAGCATGTCTGATGCAGGAGCATGCAGGCAAATGGGCGATCCGCACCACCCAAAAATATCATTGATTTTGCTTTCGCATTTTTGGTTTGTTCTCTTGTTTGGTTTTCTTCAGTGCCTAAACCTCTTAAATCTGATTCTAAGAAAATGCAAATTGGTTAGTGTAAAACTACATCTCCCTTGTCTTTGGTGAGCATTCTCATAGTTTGACATGGACGCCCATCAAAATACATTATAATTTATTAACATGGAAGTTGCAGTTGCTTTGGAACAGTGGACAAAAGAGTACAAAACAGAGTTTACATCAATTGTCCAAAGCTTAGTACCAATGACTTGACATTTGTAAGAGATATTGAATTAAATCTAGAAATGGAAAAAATCGTGCCTCATCATTATCATAGAGGCCAATAAACCTGGAATAAAGCATTTTATTTATTGATTTTTAAAACAGATTTAACCAAATAGTTTTGGAGAAAGGCCGATATACTTTGGATAAGGCCAATAATCTTTATGGAAGGTTGAAACATTCATTTGAGTGCCTTTTCATCTTCAAACGATGAATCCATGAAACGATGGGTCATCAACATGAGAGGTCGCAAGTTTTGTGAGGGAAAAAAAATAAAAAACAAAAATGTTTTGCCTTCTCACTTTCTCTGGCAGGAATCAATTGAAGATAAAAAAACATAGAGAGATTGGGGCCCAGTTCTTGGCACTAAGTATAGGAGGCAGAGAAGCTACCTTTTATGGGGGAAGAGAGAGAGCCGAGTGAGAAGAAAGAAGAGACTTCTTAAAGACCCCATGTAGGTGAGACAAGAGGGCGTGCGCTAAGAGGAACGTTGGGAAGTTAGCAGCGTGGAGTTTTCAAGTGCGGGGTTGTCAAGAATTCATATTTGAGTTAAAGATTAGAGACTAATTGGAAAGAGGCAATTTGAATTGACATACAGTTAAGTATGTACAATTTGAGAATTTAAGAAGGGAGATCGAGAATTAAGAATGGCAACATAGAAATTGACCTGGCTTGGATCGACGAGTGACACCATAATGAATGGTGAGTTCAAAATTAAAGTGTAGAGTATATAAGAACATAGCAGATCATAGCCATCTAGGCATGAAGACCGGTGAAGATTGATGGGGTCATTGTAATCCTCATCATTTAATTTATCAATCCAAGGCAGTGTCCATGGCTATATGCAAGAGAGAAAGTAGAAAACTTGTTTGACAGTCTATTCTACAATCTATTCTACTTGCATGAAATAAATCCTATTTTCATGAAAGGGAAATAATCTAAGGAACACTTGCATGAATTGAAAAGACTAAAATACTTCACAATTGTTGGAAATGAAAAAGCTTTCTTGGATTCAAATTTAATCTAGAAATCTAAAATTACATTGCTGGAAAATGAAACTAGATCTATCCTATTTCCTCAGGCTGAAAGAAGTCTTTCTAATCCCCTCCTTTTGATCAAATTATTACATTTTATTTATAGAATTCATATTCTATATCTATCCAACCAATCCACTAAGAATGTGGATCCAAGATCCTATTTTTGAGGGGTCGTTTACAAAATTTTAAGAAAATTGAAGTTGTTGTCCTCCATCACGCCACTTTTGTCTTAGTCATTTTTTGACACATACTGCTCCTTCCCTGCTTCAAATCACACCAAATTCTCAAACGGGTTTTATATCTTCAAATCTAGTTTCCAGATCATTTTGAATTTTTGAATTTCGTTGAGAAACGAGGGAGATATTGTTGTTTTACTGAGACTGCATTTTTGACAATTTTTGAACGTCCAATTTTTAGGAAGTCTTCAAGTGTTGAACATGAATGAAGGAATCATTCTTCACTTCATTCGACCAAATAATTGATTCTTAGCATGAATAACATGCTATAATCATGCAACAACATTTGAGTGATGTGGTAACTTGAATTATCTTTGGTGGAAGAAAGACTCATGAAATTTAATAACTGTGAGAGATCTTAAAACTCAACATGAAACAAATACTCATCCCATTAATTTAGGAATGAATGATGCTCCATGATTTTGCATGAATGTAGGAGTGTGTTGGGAGTCTTCTCTATCTTCTCATTATTTCTTCAAAGCATTCTAAAGCTTTCGGGAGTTAACTGCCTCAAGTGTGTAGAGCTCTCTGTTGCAAGTGTCTATGAAGCTTCTTCTTACCATGAGTTACTTAATAACTCATTTATCTGCATTATATCATTTTATACTTCATGGAGACATATTATAGGCAATTTGAATCACATTTAATTACTAAAAATAAATCAAACATTTACTTTATATTTTACTTTAAACAAGTTAAAGAACTTTCAATCATTACTCAAAGCCACTTTAACACTAATGCATTAGGAAGAAATAGATTTTCTTTGATAAAATATGAGACAACCTATGGTATCATAAAAGATTAAAATTTCTATTTAGAACGGTTGGAGAGAAAGGCATTTGATTGCCAAAAGAACTTTTTTTTTTGGTTTGCAAATGTATTGGAATTTTGATTTAAAAAAATAGTGTTTTGTGCAATTAAACTATTTAAAGTTTTGTCTTTGTAAACTGGGTTTTGTTTTGAGTTTTGCAAACCAGAAGGTTGCTCTACATCAATCATCTATCTTTTTTACCTCCTAGGTCCTATTTACACTAACTAGTCTATTTAAGTTTACTTAAGGTACACATAGGATACTTATCACTTTATGTCTCGTATCATAAGATTCATACACTTGTCATATTATGCTATCCTATGTCTCACCTTGGCTTATATAATAACCAAGGGCCTCTCATACCTATCATATATTGTATATATTCATTATATTTTTGTTATTTAAGAGGAATATAGTTTATTATTGTCATATTGATCTTCTCATTTCTTTGTGCTTTCTATTAGGCCTCTAGATCTTGGGTGGCTATCTTCACAACCAAATATTGACTAGGATGAGTGTCGCTAGTTAGTCTTTTTGAGAGATATATATGTTTAGATCTTGGTGGATCTTAAAAAATTTAGTATGGTCTTATCTTGCATCAAATCATGACACAAAGAATAAAAAAAAATTAATAGAAATACCAAATTCTAAGGGGTTTCCTCTTTGTGGCTTTGTATTGCAAGCTCATATTGGAGCATGTTGGTGATAATATGGGCTCACCATTGAGTTTAGAGTGTCCAAGAAAGTTAGTTTTACCTTTTTATTTGTCCACATTAGACATGTGAAGCTAGATCTACAAGGGTTTGAAGTTGTTAAGTGGCTATCAAATCTGAAAGGCAGCTACAATTTTAGGTAATTTAGGTCAAATTTGACCTTACCATCATGTACACAAGGCCCAATAACCTAAGGATTGACTATAAACTTATCAAAATTGGATATTTTTTCTTCCAGCCATCAAAAGAAAATTCTCCCCCCAATAGAGTACAAATTTATGGGTAGAATATTCTACAAATTCTTTGATTGTGTTAGTATTGTGCAATGCTTGCACAAGCTTCTACATCATAATCATATAGGAGGTATATTCTAATTTTTATTTCAATTTTTAATTTATTTGAAAGAAAAAAATCAAAATTTGCGACAACATACTTAGAATACCCTATACGCTCTATAGGGAATGCAAGTGGCATTTATAGGAACCATGTGCATTCCCATCAGGTCACCCATTGCCCCCACCATATCTACTGATGGAAAACCCCATCACTCAATCATAGAACCAACCAATTATAAAATATTCACCATGAAACAGTCTAAAATTCCTAAGAAATAGGTTCCATGCCAAATAGCAATTTTCAAACCCTTTAATGATGTTTTTAGCCAAATTAGGGAGGTCTCAAAAATTTGGTGGCCATTTTGTGATCACTAGTATATTCTGATGAGTTTGAGGTATATTTTATCGAGAGCAATATTAACATCAATGTGACATCAATAGGTCAACCCCCAAACTATCGCCCTCTCCATTTGAGTTTTGATTTTAATAATTGAACTTTAGAAAGTCATAACTCAATCATCTAACCTTCTTTTTGATAGAAAAAAAATTATTTGGGGAAATTTTTCATAAGATTTGGAGTGGTGTAGACAATTCTTGATTTTGGTGTCTAGGTTTTTTCAAAAATTGTATATTCCAATAGGTGTTGTTGAGTAGTTCTCATTTTGAGAAATTTTGGGGTTTTATTTGGGCTCCTACGGTAACATTATTTGAAGGATTTTTTTTAAATACATAATTTTTCCTATACTTTATAGTGGTGTGATCATATTTATCTCATTTTGTCAAAAAAATAAACTTTCATTTCTATGGCCAAATTTGGCATTTGCATGTACTAAGATCAAGACCACTTCACAATTTTGGCAAGTGGCATCTATAATTCCACTGAGTATGAAGTGTCAAGCTCATACATTATTGTGAGAGATCATTGATTGAGTAAATTCAAGGGGAATCTTCTTGTGTGTATGGTTGCATTCCTATTAATTTGTGTTCTTTCTCTCTTGCTTCATCATGGAGCAATATTTAGTTCCAATTCCAACACCTTACGACTATCCTAAATAGAAAATTGAAATGAACAAATTGTTAATAGTTAAGAGATTGTATAGGATAGTTCATGGTCATGATGGTGAACCGGCCAATGACAAAGTTAAAAGGAATAAGTGGTTGAATAGTTGTAAAGAAGTCATTGACTATTTGTGCTTATATGTCTCTCCTGATTAATTGTTTCACATTGACCACTTGGATACATCTATGGCTATGTGGACTGCATTGTCAAAAAAAATTAGGCAAATAGATGAAATCCAAGGATATTTATTGGAAAATGAACTAATGAGTCTCAATCCATGTAATTTTTAAAACATACAAGACTTTGTCACCAAATTCAAGTCACTAAGAACATAATTCAAGGATTTTAAATTTGAAAATCCAAATGCACAATTGATACTAAGTGTTATCTCAAAGATAGGACCTGAATATCCAATGTTTGTGTCCACTTCTATGCCACAAAGAATGCCTTTGGGAGTGAGTTTAATATGACTTATTTTAAGATCTTTTCTATACAACTTACTAGGGAGAAAGATAATCTTATTCAAATGGGCACCTTGAAATCTTCAAAATCATAAGCGTTGATTGCAAAGAATGAGAAGGATTCTAGTGGCAAAGAGAAGAAAAATAATAAGCCTAAGAAGATCACACAATCCATGTCTACTTCTATAGAAGAACATAAAAAATTCTCTTCTAAAGGAGAATCAATTAAGAAAGAGAATGCTACTTGTGCATATTGTAAGAAGGTCATACATGAAGAACATTATTGTTATAATAACATTGTTGAATTAAAACATCTTCTTAAGAAGAATAAAATTAGTTTGCCTTCCAGAATTTTTTTTTCACCTTCTCCTTCCATTTCAAAAAAAATTTGATAAGGAAAAAGGTCATACTATTGGGAAAAGAAAAAAAGGACAAGTTATTTGTGCTTATATAAGTCATGGATCAAGGATATGGCTTCTAGATTCTGGAGGTTCTCATCATATGGCATCTTTGTAGTCTATGTTCTCTTCTTTTGAGTCTTGCATTATGCCACCTATTTTGATGGGTAATCATACTTACATGAATGTAATTGTTAGGAGATCTATTGATATTGGAGATGGAACCTTCAATGAAGTTTTTTGTGTACCTCATTTATCAAACAATCTCCTTTCCATCTATCATCACCCATGATAGAGTAGGGAAGACTATGGAATTTACTTCTAGTTCAGTTATCATTAGATATTTGCAGAGTAGAGAGATTATTTCTACCAAGATAGTCAATGAGGATTCATAGGGTATAGCTTATAGCATATTATCTTGTTAGTTTATTATTTTTTTATCCTACATAAAATATAAAGTTTAAAAGTCAAATGTTAGTTTCCTACTTGTTAGGAGGTTAGCATAAGTTAGTATATTTTTATTTTATTTGTTAATTAGTTTTTTTTTTATCTCACATCAATATCTGAAAGATATTCCAAATCGTACAAATATTGCATCTAATATGCCTTTATAATTGTAACATTTTATGTACAGAGGGAGATATTTGAAATACAAGTTTGTAGTATTATTTTATAGAGATTAATATCCTTTAATGAATCTAGTATATGTATTTTGTTGCTTCATTTTTACTCATTTTCATATCAGTTGGTATTAGAGCCTTTTATGATCCATTAGATTTGATTTTTAAAGCTTTGATCATACATTAGTTGATTTTGGAAGCCTTTTTTTTAAAAAAAAAAGAGGGTAAAAATTTATTAAAATCAAAATGTTACCAATACGAATAAATCAAGGTCCACAAAGGCACCTAGTGAAAAACAAGATCACCAAGCCAACAAAACCCAACCAAGACCCAAAACCATAGCCAAGCCAACAACCCACCAATATCAACCAACCATATCCTTTGAAATAATCTTCTCCATAACTTGGAAGTAATCTAGGGATAGTTGCTCCCATCCCTCAATCTGCTAATCACCAGCATGCTCGGAAGCCCATTTGGCCAAACAGTCAGCAACCTTATTCCATTCACGAGATATGTGAGTAAAAGAAACCACCTCCAACATGGAACACAACTGCCAACTATGTTGAACAATCGAAGCAAGTTGCCAATTAACTCCCCCCAAATTCTACTCAGTTAACAAATTAACAATGATATGAGAGTCAGATTCACAGATAATATTATGCCAACCAAGAGCACAGGATCACTCAATATCCCAAAGAATCACCACCCCCTCCATCATATTTTTGGTTTACTACCCTTTGTGAATAGAAAATAGGAAAATAATGAAACCAGAGCTATCTCTCCCAACCCCACCAATCCTAGCAGGCCCAAGATTACCCCTATAAGAGCCATCAATATTGATCTTCAAAACATCCAATGGAGGAGGAGACCAACTCCCAACCCTCTAGACCTTCTTTTTATCATTTCTACCTCTTCAAACACAAAAAGAATCAAAATCCAAGCTCATAGGCCCAAACTGTTCACAATCTCATCATCACTCCTTTCCAAAGGAAAAACCACTTCACATTTAGCATCCAGTCTCTTGAATCATACAAACAATTCTTTGCTAAACATGTTAGATCATCAACTTGACCCTACAAAAAATATTGTGATTCCTTTCTAGACAAATTTTCCAAAGGATGAAAGCAGAGTCAATGCACAACACAATTTGGTGGAAAGAGGCCTACGTTGGAGGTCTCCCCAGGCTACTCCAGAATTCAACTAGAGACGAAGCATGAACAGAAGGATGTCTCTAAATACCCCACCAAAAATGCCAAATAAGCATAGAAAATAGACAATGAAAGAACAAGTGAGATGATTCCTAGTCACTGCAGCCACAAAGAACACAAATAGATGGGCCCTGGAATCCCCGCTTTCGAATATTTTCCCAAGTCAAACATTTGTTCCAGGCTAAGATCCACAAGAAATGGTTACACTCGAGCTAGGAGAACTTATTCCAAACATTTTTTCACCAAGAAACTTCCAACCCACCATACTTTCGAGCAATCAATTCCTTATACCCCCCAACCACTGTGAAAACCCCCTTAGGATCCAAACTCCAAGCCAAAATATCCCTATCCCTAAGAGAGTAGCACTATTTACCAGCCAAAATATTGCAAAGCTCAACACAATCCTCCTCCAAGCCATCCACATGCCACACACTAGGAACCTTCCATCTAGACACCTTTGCATGTCCACAGAGGTAAGAAGTCTTGAAATTAGCTATTGAGACCAACCTGCCTCCAAGAAGTGCGGACAAAGAGCCTATAGATTAGGATACCTACTCATGCTAGGGGAAAACCCATCCCAAGAGTCAAACTAGGAGAGCACATGCAACCCCTATTGAAAATCCAAAACAAACCCTCCTTGATCAAGTTAGCACAGTTTTTAAGCATTTCCCAAATCACGGAGCTTTTCCCCACAAGCGAATACCGAGGAACCTCCTCCTTTGGTATCCCTCTTAGATAATTGTGAGAAATAATCCTAACCCAGAAATGGTCTTGTTCCAAACACCATCTCAAATAAAGCTTAGAAGACAATGCCAAACTAGTTAGAGAGGAATTTTGTAGCCCGAGACCACCAAATTGCTTCAACCTACAAACAATATCCCACTTCACAACACTCCACTTAGAGGATGAAAAACAACCAGCCGATAAAAATTGCCTAGCCAGGGAGTCCAAATCCTTAACAAATCTAATGGGAGCCACCTGAAGCATACACCTATAATTAGGAAGAGCCTAAACTACTAACTTTACAAGCTGAACCCAGCCGATGAAAGAGACCCATCTATGAGTCCAATGGTTCACCTTCACATGAAACTTGTCTAAAATATTTTTCCAACAACCCCCAGGGAGGGTATCAGAAGAGATAAGAATGCCAATATTTTTCAAAGAGAACCAATCTAAAACCTCAAAATACGAGCAATCTGTTGTTGAATAAGCCTCAGAGTATTAAAGAAGAAAATAGAAGATTTACCTGAGTCATTAATCATCTACCCAAAAGCAACAAGATAGATGTCCAAAGCCTTATGTAAATTAGTGTCCTCTTTGACTTTGGTCATTCCCATCAAAGCAATATCATCAAAAAATTGTAGGTGTGACTGAGGAGGTAAACCATTGCCCCAGACCCAACCTTGGATAAGACCTTGCGCCACATTGTTGTTAATGACTATCCCCAAACCCTTAGTCAAAAGAATGAATAAGTAAGGACAGAGAGGATCCCCTTGTCGAAGACCTCTAGAGGCCCCAAATAAGGAGGACAGTTCTCCATTAATAAAAACTAAAAAAGAAGTGGTCCTAACGCAACCCATGACCCACATAACCCAGTCCTCAACAAAACCAAAAGCAATAAGCACTTTACGCAAAAAGGACCACTTAACCTTGTCGTAAACCTTTTCCATATTCAACTTGATGAACATAGCTTTTTCTTTAGAGGTCACCATGGATTGAATCATTTTGGTGGAAATTACCACACCATCCAAGATTTGCCTATATACCACAAAGCCTCCCTATTCCTTAGAAATAAGCTTGCAAATCCACCACTTCAACCTCTCACAATCAACTTGGAAATAATTTTATAAACCACATTATAGAGATAAATGGGCCAAAATAATCTCAACCTATCTACCCCATCATATTTCGATACGATAGCAAGAAAAGTGGAATTCATAGCCCTCATCATCTGCTTGTTCCTCTGAGATTCATGAACCACCTCCAATAAATCCATATTTATAATCTCCCAAAGTTCTTGGAATAATTCAATTGGAAAGCCATCATGCCCAAGAGCTTTCCCTTTCTTCATCTAAAAGACAGTGGCCTCTAATTCCTCTAGAGAAATGCAACCCAAGAGGTTCTCATTCATTTCCACATATACCAAACAGAGAATGCAAGATAGAACATGGTTTTTTTCAGCCAACACAACCGGAGAGTTCTCCCTAAACAAGGAGGAAAATGACTGTGAAGCTTCTTTGGAGATATCTCCCAAAGAGGAAAAATGCTCACCCCTATCATTAATGAGAAAAGGAATCGAATTACCATGTCTCCTGGTCTTCACTGAATTGAAAAGGAAGGCATTGTTTTTGTCTCCCTCATGTAACCATTCAACCTAAGCCTTCTATTTCCAAAAAAATTCCTCACACAACTCACACTCCTCTAGAAATTTCCAAGCCCTCACCTCCTCCTTGAGAGAGTCCTTAAAAAGGCCAAACTCCCTAATCTCATGAGTGATAGCATCCAAACCAGCTTGAGCAATAATGTTAGCATGAAAGATATTGCCAAAACACTACCTATTCCACCTTTTGAGCTAGTACTTCACATACTATAGCTGCTTGGAAAAAGATAACATAGCGGTACCAAAAATAGGTCTACCCAAATTCCACCACTTAGCAATATAATCCTATAGAGAGGGATTTCACAGCCACATAAGTTGAAACTTAAAAGAGGGAGATCAAGCAATATGAGTTGAAGAAACAAATAACTTAATAAGCCAATGATTTGAACCCCTCTAGTCTAGTATCTTAGAACAAGTAGACCAAGATCCACCAATCCAGGAACAAGAAACCAGGAACCTATCAAGCCTCTCAGCAATACAATCCTCCCCTAATCTCCTATTGTTCCAAGTAAACTGACCATTACTAGGCTTAATATCAACAAGATTCAAGGAAAAATATTATCATGGAGAAGAAGAGAAGAAGGCTCCAACCTCAAAATTCCTCCCCTCTTTTCATTCAGACCAATAATAGCATTGAAGCCACCTGCAATAATCCAAGGATATAGAGGAACAAAACTTTGAATAAACCAGATGTGAGACCATAGGTGTTGCTAACCAAGCAAATCAGTAGGAGCATAAATATTGGAAAGAAGAACAATTTCTCTAGTTTATAGGCTCGAAGCAACCATAGAAGTATAAGACTTACTGGACATCCACCAAAGAGGGAAAATCTTCAATGGATTCCATAAACACGCCAAACACCCAACATTACCTTGGGCACCAATGCACTAGCATTGACCATGCCCCAAAATTTTGGGCACCACACCACACATATTCTCAACAAACAACTTAGTTTCTTATAAAAAAGCACATCAAGGGAATGAATTCTCACCAAGTCGCAAACAAATTTTTGTCAAGGGCCATTGTTTAGGCCCCTCACATTCCATGAGAGGATAATCATTTTTTAGGGTTGAAAAAGTGAGAATCAAGAGTCTTAACCAATCCTAACTCCACCAACGTCTCCCCCATCATCTTAATTTTCTTCAGGTCCTTCTTTCACCTTGCTTTAGAAACCTTCTCAGAGGCCCCTTTCTTAATTATTTTCTAGTGAAGCCCCCAAGAAGGAGAAGCCTTGCTTCCTTTTTCTGAATCAGATACCATCTTCCCTAATGGAAGAGAGTTTTCCACCTTGATCTTTTCCACAACAACAGGGGCCTCAAGAACCTCTAAATCCACCAGACTAAGATTAGTATCTATTTGAAATGCACCACCTTTTTAGATATTTTGAAGCATGTCAAAAATATTGCCCTCTTGAACCACCTCCAAGACACCTTAGTCCAGAGCCATCAAACCTGAATCACCTCCTATTGGCTAAGATCATCCAACACATCAAATCGATTAAAAGAGTCCCCATCCAGATGCTCCTTAAAAGTCCTGGTCTATCCACGATTCCTATTACAGGGCTTAACGGGAGTGAAACCCTCATTATCTACAACTACACCAAGGATAGGAACCTTTTCTTTATCAACCTTAGGAGGGTTGCAAGGAGGTTGAGTAGATTGATACTCTAAAGATCTAGACCTGGGACATCTTTGCTACAAATGATCGTATTCATGGCACAACCAGCAATGAAAAGGAAGAGTCTCATAATTTAGTTGTTGCAACCAAGAAGATGTACCCACATGAATTTCCAAAGATTCTAGAAGAGGGTTACTCAAATCAATCTCAACACAAATGCGAGAAATAGTCATTACTTTCCTATCATGCGTTTGCTAAAAAGGACCCATCGGCTTCCCCAGAAGTAAAGCAACCGTTTGCAGAATGTCATTACGCCAATACTCAACTAGGAACCAAGGGAGGCACACCCACATAGGAACGCGATTCAGGAGCTCGTACAACAGGTTAAAACCAGTGTGCCAGGGCTTGAGGAATAAACTAATATGATTATGAAAGTAAGGCCCTCCTTCAAAAAATCTATTGTGATCAACCATGCAATTAAAAACTTGACCATAAAGTAGTTATTGGCTAACAACATAACTTTCATTTCATCATCTAAAGCCCAAGTCCTCTAATCCCATGCTTCCAAGAATGGGAGTGAGACGCATGTTCCCATGAATTTACAAATCAAGGCATGGTTTGAAAAATACTCCACATCCTCAGCAATTGATTCTAGTTAAATCACTAGACCAAGCCTATCTTTTCTCCTCTCTAGGCAGCCATTAATTTTTGAGATGTGAGGGCCTCTAGATGGAGAAAACCCTCCCACCCCTGAGTCATTATACACCAAGTTACTATTCACAACCCTCATTAAGGTAGATGGTAACTTTGCACTAAGAGATGCATGGAAATCCATGGAGGGATAATACCCAAAAGCTTTGCCTTAGCCCAAGGCCAAAAAAAGATAACAAAAAACCTCCTTAAATACCTCCCCTGTATCCAGGAATCCAATAAACAAGGAATAGAAAGAGTGCAAAAAAAGATCAAAAATTTCAAAACAAACCCCTATCCACCAAAAAAAACACCCCAAAATGAAGCACCCCCCCACAATAACTATCACCCCCACCTAAAAGAACAAAAAAATAATGAAAGGGCACACAACCCACCCACATGTAAAGACAAAGAAGTAGATCACAACCTGTTATAGGCTAAGGATATGCTCCAGGAACCCCCGCACAGGTAGAAGCAGTGTCTTCGTTTTGTCTTCCTCCTAATTTTAGAAGCTCTTCACCTACATTTGGAGGGATTCTTTTTTTTATGAAATAGTCATTATCTTGTGGGGACAACTCCCATTAAATATCAAAAATAGGTTCCAAATACATTGTTGATGCCTAACTTAGTGAAAGGCAAGCAGAAGTGTATCTTCATATATATTAACAAGACTCATAGTCCACCAACAACTACTAACTGTCAACGTTGTCAATATCTTCCTTTATCAAAATGTGAAGATCACCCCAATTTGTACATACATTAGAACTAATCTCTCTTCGAGTGCTATCAATGGCAACATTTTCTAGAAATATTGCCACTTTGTTTGCTTCACAAAAGACATGCTTGATGGTGAAATCCCCCAGTTTTTCCAATTTCAACCATATCTTCCCTATCCACCCTTGGAGTTGTGAATTACTCATGCTTCTTCCCTTGATAACATTCAAGCATATATGTGAATCCCCCTCTATGTTGATGTTCTGATATCCCTTCTCTATACAAATGGTATGCCTGACATCAATGGCTTCAAACTCTGCCTCATTATTTGTCCCATCAACCAATTTCTTCAATAGGGCCCAAACCAACTCTCCTCAATGATTTCTAATGATGCATCCAACGCCCAAGCTTCTTGGGTTGTATTTTGAGGGATTATTCATCAAATACATTTTTAGGTGTTTTCTTGAAAAGTCACCAATCTTTTCCTAAAAGTATTTTTGATTTTTCTTCCAAAACTATGTTGTTTCGTAAACTAATATTTACACAAGAATAAACTAGTATATCTATCTTTATATAAAATCTATATAATTAACGTCGTAAGATATCTTTTTTACACTTTTCCCTTGTAATGGGAGAACTTGAAAGGCAAATTTTTCATAATCAAGTATGTCCAAATTAGAGGGAGCCTATTAGAGTCCCTTCAAGCATGCAAAGGGAAGTTGTTCCGATGGGGATGCTAAAGTAGGGTGGTGTTGGAGGTGAGCTAGCAAAAGGAGGATCTCTATGTCTGATCTATATTTCTCTTCAAATTCCATTGGGGGTGCAATCCTATGAAGAAAGTATAGCTAGAAAGAATAGAATATAATTACAAGGTAAGATTATGATCCTTTCTATCATTCTAAGAGTTATGAAATTGGACGGGCTATAAAGATAAATTTAGAAGGCAAAGAAGGAACATGAATATTACACAATAGATAGCTCTAGGACAAACAAGCCCACTGAATTCCTTGAGACATTCACTAGGATAGAAATCTTGAAGATAGGGTAGCAAAGGGATTTTAAACATTTTTTGGGAAATAGAACATGTAGGAGCCATGCCCAACAAAACCATAATTAATCATTAAGTAGTTACCAATGAAATGACCATTCCAAATAGTCCTTCAAGAACATACATTTTGTAGGTTCCAACACCAATAGGTCTTCAAGAGTAGACATTTAGTTACCAATGAAATAATCATCTCACTTTACTACATGAAACAATAGGGGCCAAAGAGGAATCAGTCAAATATATAACAGGGTAATAGAAAGGGAAAATGAATAGGTAGTCCAAAGGAAATCCCACACTCCCGTCCTAATCACATCCTGATACACCACAGGGTATGAAGAAAAAGGGAAGGTTCCAGAAAAAATACAAAATGAGCCTTAAACCCCAATACAAAAAATATGTAGCTCATGGAAAACATTATCATCTATTCTCAATTCAATTCGAAGAACAAAAAGAATGAATGATAATTATAGAATGAATGATAGACAACATACCAACACCTCAACCACAAACCAGACTGAAGGAAATAGAGGGTGATTAACTTATAGCAAATAAGGGAAATGGGAAATAGAGTAGAAACAAATGGGAAAGATGGGGGGATACATTTTGTGAGCAAACTGAAATGTGTGGTCATGCTCTAGCTCTCATGTTGTTGATGAAGGAATGATAGGTCAAGATAGGGTGGTGGGAATTTAATTATTTAAGTCTTCCACATAGCAGAGGGAGTTCCAACTATCCTCAATGTATAGCTTTTCAAACAATAGTATTTCCCATTATAAGGACTTTTTTGGGGGTGTTAAGACAACAACCATCTTTAGTGGTAATTTCGGTGGCAAATATATGTATATATAAATGCTAGTAGTTAAGATTAGCGCCTCTGCAACACAACAAATTACATGAGCTCGGAGGAAAAATAAATATTCTTCATGTGGCATAGCCTAAGACTCAACTTAAAACATTGAAACCCCAAATCAAATTAAGATGAAAAAGAAAAACAAGAACTTCCACAAAGCTTAAGGCTGTGAAAAGCCAATACCTAAATCATTCCTTCGTTGAAGCTTCTCCTTCGGCTTCCACTTTGTGTAATCGTTCTTCACTATCTCAGGACACCAAGTCTCTAAATCCAAACTTCTAACAGGTTTGTCCAACAACTCTTGGCCTTTCTTCACAAGATTTTGTAGGTTTTCATTCGTACTAAGGTCCATCTTTGCTTCGCTTCCATTGAATTTCCATTCCTACAGAATAAATTCCCATATCTTAAAAATACTGAAAATAAGGGTCAAGATAAGTTATTGGAAAGCGTAAAAAATACCTGGATTCTAATGTTAACCATGTGTAAACTTGCATTCATGATAGATTCTATCAGAGGTGTTCTTCCATTGGTAGTAATCCACTTCAAACTCACCCATTCGGCAGGGTTTTTTGTGTCCCATTGAATACCCTCTTCTAATCTCGTTCCAAGAGAAAGCACACTAAAGTGATCAAGGCGCTTATGTAAATAAGAAACTCTGGTTACATATTTGCGCTTAATAATTCCCATCGGCTGTGTATAGATGAGATGTTTCGTAATCAGAATAAACAAGAGCATTTACTTTGCATTTCAAGAATGCAAATCTCCATGCTGCCAAACGTGTTTCATAGCGAAATCTACCTTGCTCACAGAAAGCCAACAAAGCAGAACATGATCCTCTAGAATTAAAAAAACAAGCAACGACCAACTGAATCTGACGTGCCTTGCAATGGTGGTTGAAAATTTGCAAACATAACACCTACCATGTTCACCGTCATATGCGTCACTCCATGTGCCAGGCGCCTACCAGGAAAATACGCGGTGATCAATTTACGATTGTAAACTGACCATTATTTATTTATTCCCTCACACATCACCTAGACGTCAAATTCAATCAGACGGATAAAAAAATTTCTATACACTTAAAAATGGCATTCAGAGTTTCTGTGTACACAGAAAATATGCCGCAGCAGTGAACGCCTTACGACGTAATTATAAAGGGTTTTTGGGTTATGAGGGCCTCAATTTAATCTTTCCAAAACATTTTACATTTTTAAATTATGTTAATTCTAGAGAAAGTTATCATATTTTTAATACTATTGTTACAGTAGTTGAATACAAAGGGAAAACATGTGGTTTTGTTAGTTGTTTTGAACCCAAAATGTGGTTTTGTTCTATTTTCATGATTTTTCTACAAAAATATAGAATTTAATTTCTTTATTTTATAAGAGTTTGTTTTGTTTAGTTCTCCCACATGTTTCAAAAAAATCTTAAAATTTATTGAGGAGAGTATTAATTTCATAACTTGTGATATGATAGGTATTCTCTAAAAATTGGGTAGATATTGTGTGTAGTGACCCCACAAAATCCTCTATCAATTTAACTCCAAATTTAATTATCTTAATAAATTTCTAAAAATATATTATTATTTCAATAACTTACATGTACTGTGAGGCATTTGATCTTCAACATTTTCTATGTTAGGTTTGGAGTTCCAAACATCCCTATAAAGTGGTTTTACTTTGTCTTTCACAAATCTCCCAATTTTATTTTTTTGTTTAACCCAAGTCTAGTCGAGTGTTGGCCCATATAACCCAGAATAACATGGCCACTAGTTTGGCTAAGAGAGTTGTTAAACTCACCAATGAGCTAACCACAGTTTATGATAAATTCAATGATGTTGTAGTTAAAAGGCTTTCTACTCCCAAAGGCCACCAATCTACAACTAAATGTGAGGTCAATAGCTATGATGGATATTGAGATCCTGATGTACTCTACACTTGGATTCTTGATATGGAGACATGGTTTGACTATAAGTAGGTTCCTTTTTGTAAAATTGAAGCTCTTTGGTGTCGCTAAGGTTTTGGTCACTAAATACCAAAATGGTTAGTATCTTATCAACACATGGCATCAACTTGTCACAGCTTTGAAGGACACATTTTATCCTTACAACTATAATCAAGATTTGTATATAAAGTGGCTTCAATTGTGACAAGGATGATAAATGTCTATGCAATATTATATTTTCCAATTCAACTGATTGGGGATAGTACTTTGAGTGAAAGATCCATATGATTCTCTCACATAAAGTTCAATAGTGGATTACAAGAACACTTTTTTAGGGAGTTGAAATATACTACCCTAGAAATAATAGATGTTGCACTCAACCAAGCATAATTAGTGAAAGAAAAACTGGTTTCCCAATCCCAAGCATCTCAACCTTCCTTTTCTATTAGTCCTACAAAAGCTTCAAGTTCTCGGCCACAACAGAAAAAAGTTAAAGATATAAATTCCTCTCCTTCGTCTTCTTCTCATGCTACTCATTCCCCTTCTTTTGATACTAAGATATTTGGTAAATTATGTAATTATTATAAAAATAGGGGATATGAAAATTCTAAATGTTTTAAATTGAAGAAAAAGAGTTTGATTGTATAATCTCCTAATGAGGAAAAGAAGAATGTTTCCATCGATACTTTCATGATGATAGGACATATAAAACATCATTCTATTTCAGGGGAACATGATAATTTTTTTTCACTTGTGTTCACCTAACACATGATTTCACTGTAGATTATATCATCGATAATGGCTCACAAAAAAAATTGATTGTGAAATTCATTATCGTTAAACTACATTTGTCCATGGATTGAGGTCCTACACCATATTCACTTGGATGGAAGAATAGTGGTTCATCCTCACAAATCACACACACATGTATTATGTATTTTTCATTTGGTCCCTAATTCCTTGATAAGGTCACGTGTGATGTGACCTATATGGATTGTTCTAGTTTGTTACTAGGTAAACTCTATCAGTACAATAAGAAAGCTCATTATGATGTCTTTAATAACACATATAAATTGCAACAAGATATTAATAAATACTCAATAAAATGTACTAATAGCACCAAAAATGTAGTACTTAGTTGTAGACATTCACATAAGCTATCAATCAAGCACAAAATCTTGTATTAATTTTCATATGGCCACAATTTAATGGTTCTACAAAAGAAATCATTGTTTCTAAACCACATGCTACTCAATAATATTTTTCAATCCTTTTCACATTTGTTTCAAGAGCCTAAAACACTTCCCCAAAAATGATCAATCAATCACACTATTGAGATTGTTCTTGTTGCACCTCTTCTTAATGTCGGGCATTATATCAACAATCGATTCTCCAAAGTGATGAGATTAAAAGAAAAATTTAGGATTTATTATCCAAAGGTTTCATTAAATCAAGTACCTCCCATTGTGCTTCACCAATTTTTATTGTGCTCAAGAAGGATGGAACTTGGCATCTTTGTATTAATTTTTTAGGAAATAAGCAACATCATAATAAAAAAATTGATATCTACTTCTATACATTGATGACCTTTTGGATAAAATTCAAAATTTCATATTATTCTCCAAGATTGATTTTAAAATTTGGTATCATTAGGTCAACTTTCAGGCAAAGGACACATGAAAGACAAGTTTCAAGACCAAAATGGGTCTTTTTGAGTGGCTTGTGATTCCAATTGGTCTCACCAATGCTCATACCACTTTGTATTTTCTCACACTTGGAAAGTCCATCTTCAACATGGAACATGTTCTTCATACACTTTAGCAGAACAATTTGTATACAAACTTTCCTGAGTGTTCTTTTGGTCAAATACCCATCTTCTACCCTAGATTAGTCATTAATGAATGTGTAATTTAGGTGGATCTTATGAAAATGGAAGTTCTTCTCAAGTGGTCTACTCTTTCAAATCTCACTAAATCAAGGAGTTTTCTTGATCTTTCGAACTTCTACCATAATTATATCCTACATTATTCAAACATTATTGCACCTTTGCACCTATTGAAAAGACTAATGTTGCATTAACTAGACAAAAAACCATTATCATGCTTTCAACACATTGAAAGAGAAATTATGTTCTACACTTGTTCTTGTTCTACTAGATCTCTCACAGTTTTTTCTAATTGAGATAGATACTTCACAATTTACACTTGGAGTTGTTCTAAAGAAAAATGTTCATCATGTGGCCTACTATTCAAAAAAAAAAAATTGTTACCAAATAGAACTACTCCACATATGATCTAAGGAATTATATGCATTAGTCCAGTCCATCAAGTACTAGAGACATTATCTTTTGGGAAAAGAAATAGTTGTCCATACTAATCACTTGCCTCTGTAATTTTTTCAATCTTAAAACAAAATTGAAGAAGCTAGGCATATGAAGTGGGCTTCATATTTACAATAGTTTCATTTGGTCATCAAGCATAAGAAGTGGAACATCAATAATATTATAAATTTTTTGAGTCATCCTCCTACATTACATGGTTTAACTATTACAACCACTTCTCATTCATGATTTTAGACATGGTCTTCTTAGTATGCTTAGGATCCTAATTTTGGCACTACCTACACAAGTCTTCAAAATCATTCAACTTTCAATTTGACACCTTTTCAATATTTTCACATCAAAGAAGGGTTTCTCTACAAATTGGATAAACTTTGTGTCCCTCAAGATGAACAAAATTCTTTTCTCAAGGAGTCACATTGTACTCTTTATGGTGGTCATTTTGGCAAGCAAAAAAAACTTCATCATTTGTAGTGGTTCTTCTATTGGACTCATATACAGTAATATATTCTCCATTTTCTCAAGAGATGTGTTTTTTTTGTTGTTCCAAACCAACCAACAGAAATATGAGCTTGATTATTCCTTTGCATATTCCTTCTCATGGGAGATCATTTACATTGATTTGGATAGTCTTTCCATTAAATTTTCACCACCATGATCGTGCTTTTGTAGTTGTCATCGACTAATTCAGTAAGATAGCTAAGTTCATCCCATGCCACAAGATAAGTCCTACACATGACTTAGCATAACTCTTATTTGAATCTATTTGGCTTTCCTTTGGTTTACCAACTAGCATTGTTTAAAATCATGACTCAAATTTTGTGGGCCACTTTTGGTTATCTTTTTGGAATATTTTGGGAGTTTCCATTGTAGCTAGTGTAGAATGTCTATTATTATGTTTTGATAATGTTGGTTTTTTTAGTATGTATTAATTTTTTGTACACTTCAAATACTTATTTATAAGTTGGATGTTGGTTGTGTTCCTCTTGGAAACCCTTAGGTCTTTCAAATAGATTGTGTATCATGAAGGAAAGTAGTATGATTAGATAGTCATATCAAATTTGATCCTTGGCTGACCGTCTTTGGTCTTCTTCTGTAACAATTTCATGTGTACATAAAGATATATTTAACTCCTATATCTAGAATGCATTATTATCTCTATTATTAATTCATGTATTTATTTTATCAGATAGGGTAGTAAACATTTGGCATTATTTTCCTAAAAGAAATTAGATCAAATTTGAGAAATTAATGCCCTTAGATCCCAATAAAGGTAAGAAGAGACCACAAGGTGGTCAATATTATGAGATTAGGTTATCTTTAAGGATCATCAAGAAAAGGGAATGAAGGAGAATATTATGAAAAATATTTAAGAAAATACAACCATATGATTCCCAAGTTGGGAGACAAAGTCACATTCCTTCATATAATTGTACAAGAGTAGACATTAGGACATTGAAAGGTTATCAATAAAAGGAAACGAATCCAAGCCAAGGGTGTATAACATAAAATCTGAAGGTCAAACAAGTGTGGAGAGGGTTGAAGTTGTAATACCAAAAATTGCACCTCATGCAATTTCGCATCACATAACCTCCCCTTTATCCTAATAAAAGATGATAATGTAAATCCCCATTTCATTTAACATTAATTTCATCCTTAACCCCTTTATTTTCAGTATTTAAGTGATTTTTTGTCAAGGATGCTAGCGCGACATTGATGCAGAGGGAGATGGAGACCTTCTAAAAATTAATCACAAATGAACATCAGATCAATTTCAAAATGGGTTTCAAAGAATTCATCAAAATTCCACCATATGGCATGTCCTCCCTTGTAGCATAGGCAACCTAGTTTAAGCCACTTTACACTCAAGCTTTCCAAAACACTTAACAAATAAAATATGGATTGAGATACCCTTTTAGGGGCTACACAACATATCCAAAAACCAATAGTGATTCTTTTGGACCAACATATACTTTCAATACACCTACCCTGCTCAAGGCTACTCAATTAGCCTACTTTCACAAAGCAACCCCTCTCTAACCTTACCCCATGACTATGAAAATTTCAACAGTGTCTCAAATTGTCTCAAAACCAAGAATTTTCAAGGTCCTAACCTTCTATGACACCTCTAAGATCCCTGATCACAAAACCCTCCATAAAATGCCTCAAAACTAGGGCTTCTTGAAAACTAACCTTCCAATCACTTCCGGAACTTGTTTATTGACCCTACACCATTAGGACAACATATTTAGACTATCCCAACTTTAAAATATACCCCTCATTAAGGAAGATCTTCTACTGCTATACCCTAGCCTCCATCTTCAAGCACCTTTCACTATCAAATCTTGGTGTACACCATTTGATTCTTCTTTCCTGCACTTTTAGATTGTTATATTGGTATGATACATGTTAAATAGGATCAATTTCACAAGTTTCAGTCACAAACTCTCATGAAATGGATCATTACTTCATGATGACTCTCAAAATTAATGAAAAAATAGAGTTTTCCTGAGGACAGTCAATATATTATGCAAATAAATTGTTATTACTACTTATCAGGATGTGAAAGAGGTTAAAAACATGTAAAATAAAGTCCCTAGATCATCCAATAGAACATTTCATCAAGAGGATTCAAAGATTTATCAAGAGAACTCAAGAAAATGCAATAAAACTATGTTTTTTCACTTTTTCCAGAAAATAGTCTGTACAGTACCTTCACCAACTGATCAACCTCCATACAAATGACTTCTAGAGATTTGTATCACCCTTCCCCAACTTCTCAAACCGTTTTGGATTGATTAGGTTACATAAAAGTGATTAAAACTCCTAAAGACTAGTTACCCGCCCAAAGTGGATTTTCAAATATTTGAAATTCCAAACTTACATTTTGTTGTTTCCTACTAACTAGAAGCATTAAAAACTATTAAATTATTATTGTTCAACCTTACTTGACACCATTAAAGCATTATAAACCTACCTAACCTCCTCGAACATGATTGTCCCATTTATATTGCATTTTGGTCCTAGGGTCCTTATCAGGACCCTTAGGACAGTTGACTCTCTTATTACATTTATCCTTTCCAAAAGCCATTATAGGCTTCAAAAGGTCATAGTTGATGTTTTGATATGCTGGATAGGTCCTCCTGACCCTTGCAAACTCCTGACCCCTAAAGTGTTCCTTGAAGGGCTTGGGTGCTCCTGCACCAGACATGCAAATGTCTGTGTGTTGCACAAACATCCCGAAAAGATCCCTAATTCTATGGTCGTTAGGACATTACACTTCTACTTGCTCGTGAATTTTAATGCCTATGTGAGTTGTAGACGTGCCAAAAACACCTTCTTGCATGCCTTTTATTCTTTCAAAATTTCATTCTTCCATTCATCCAACTCATTCTTGCATTCTCTCAATCTATCTTTTATTTTAACTCTCTTCTACACTATTTTTCTCTCATTCTTGCAAGTGTTC
Source organism: Sequoia sempervirens (assembly GCA_007258455.2). Classification (NCBI taxonomy): domain Eukaryota; kingdom Viridiplantae; phylum Streptophyta; class Pinopsida; order Cupressales; family Cupressaceae; genus Sequoia; species Sequoia sempervirens. The sequence goes on along the minus strand of VDFB02000003.1, from coordinate 365,873,755 downwards.
TCACGTGTTGGCTCTCTACATCAACTCCTTGGTCACTAGCTTGCTAAAGGGAGGGTAATTACACTCTCTTCATTGTATTTATTGTCTTTATATTTTAGTAGCATATTGATATTCTAACGTGTTCATTTTCTTTATCTTGTCAATCTATTTGTCTATTGTTTACTTTATTTTCTATCTGTCTATCTAGCTGTCCATGGAGGTGGAAACACCTATGTGGAGGTTTGATTGAGGCAAACCCCTAAAAATCCCCAACATTTTTCTTTATTTTTGTGTGTGTAGGTTGTTGATTTAGACCATTGCAGGAAGCTTCATAGTGTTGAGCCTTTTGTGAGTTCTTTCTTTTCTCTTTATTATTGTCATTTTTTCTCATTTCATTTAATCTACACGTGCTAGTTCTTTTTATGTTATTTATGTTATTTTCATCATTTTATTAGCTTAGTTTATCTTCCAGATTTTATTCTCCGAGTAGCTAGTAGACTTGTGTTTCTATCAACAAGTTATGTTCTCGGACTGTACGAGACAACAGCGTGCCACGAGGACATTTGGGTGCCGCACTGTCCTCCTTAGCAGAGAGTCATCAACTTTCTCCTGAGACCTTTGAAGTCTACTCTTTCAGTTTCTAAAATCCTTCTTAAAAAATTATAAAGCACAAAATATAAACAATTTCCCTTTGTCACCTAAGCTTTTCGTTTGAGATAGTTGAGGACCATTTGCTCCTTATAGACTCTTTTTGTCCCGAGACTCGAGGGTATAAAATTCCTCCTCTAATTTTTTGTGAACTCAATGTGAACCTATTCTTACCTTTATCTTTTGTCAAAAATATTTATTCTCTCTTATCAAATGTGTATTGGATAGAGTGTTGTGACACCCTTTTATGAGTTTCACAACCAAATCCATTACCTACAAACATGTAGTAAGAAGTTATAAACATTTAGATATGGGTTCTAGAAGATAGTTCGGTCCTCCCTATTCAAGTCTCGATTTTGAGTAGTTCACGACAAGACTGTCACAAAACTATACCCCACCTTTTGTTTTCATTCACCCATCATTTTAAGTTCAAGCACAATCTTCACTGATGACTCCTTCTAACTCTTCCTCTCTCATAGCTGATGAATCTGCTCTCATCATTCCTATTGAGCAAATTTATTCTTTGAAAGTGAGACTTGGAGAGTGCGAAGATTTTTTAGCAAAAGAAAACTCACTCTCAAGTTTCTCCTCTTCTTAACAGTCTGAGAAATCTACTTATTTCAAATTGCAGATATTTGGAGTTACTTTGAGGGATTGCTAATATAATGGAAACCCATGTCCCCTCATACACTTCTATCTTGGGTAACCTTCAAGATGTTCAATCGGAAATAACTAGTCACCAGTTGCATGTTCTGATACTAGGAGTTTTTGTGCATATGGTTAGCACGGGTCCTTTTGTTCCCTCTATTTCTACTATTGATAATACCAACACCATGCCCTTGGTTGATTCTAGGATTAAAGTGAATTGAGTCCCTTTGGGATTCGAGATTCCTACATCTAGAACTGGAATCCCAGCTACCTTTTGCACTTCAAGTAGTTAGGCTTCATTGACCAATTTTGTCCTTAATGCTATATTACAGAACATGGAGTGGATGCAATAATAATTAGTGACCCTGACTAGCTCCACCGCTCAATCTACATTGCAGTCATATTATCATCATAGTCTTCTAACCCTCGCTATTTTGAATGCTCCTATACCCCAAGGGATAGAAATTCCTGAATTTGATAAGTACAATGGTAGGGGAGACCCATAGACACATATCTCATCCTTCACCACCATGTGTACTAGTTTTATTTATCAAGATGCTTTTTTAGCAAAGCTATTTTGGCAGTCCCTCAAGGATGTTGCATTGGAATGGTATTGCTCACTTCCTAATCACTCTATCTCTTCTTTCGATCAATTGATAAATTAGTTCTTACAACAATTATAGGAAAACATAGGACCAAAGATCACCTTCACTAATCTCATCTAGTGCAAGCAAGGAACCCATGTAAAGGTGACTAACTTCATTGCTTGTTATCAATCTCTTTTTTTCCCAAATATCCTAAGCCCTGCTAGATTCTGATGTATATAGTGTATTCATTAGAAACATGTTGTTGACATTGCGAGATAAATTCCTTTTGATAAAATACCCTTCCTTTGCTCATCTTTGTGATGCTTGCATGAATATCAGTAGATGATGGCTCAGTATAAGGGTCCCTCCTCGTCCTCCCATTTGGATAATCAATTAACCGTGTTTGTTTTTGGAAAATAAAAAAAGAATAAATTTGTAGCGAATGTGATATCCGTTCCTCTCAAAAATAACTCTACACAATGAGATAGAATCTTCACAAAGTTATCTAACTCCTACATGAATATTCTTCAAAAATTGTTAAAAGATGGATTAATTTCCCTTATAGAAATAAAACATTTATCTGAGCCCTATCCTAATGGTATGATGCACAATTTTTTTGGAAATACCACCGAGTGTCTAGTCATGATACCAAATGATGTGAGTGTCTTAGGCATGTTATCGAACACCACATCGATAATAGTACCATCCAACTTGATGGTAAGAAACAAAATTCTAATAAATTTGTAATTGTACACACTAAAAAATGTCCTAAGCCTGTGAATGTTATTTTCACATTAATTCTTCTTCCTGACATAATTGAATAATTTCAATGATTTCATTATCCCCTAAGGTCATATTATCCTATTAATTAAATAGTTTTAATTTTTTAATTAATTCATTTTCTCCTTATTCTTCCTTGATTAATTAAATAAATTATATTTATTTAATTACATCACTAATTAATCCTTTTTTTCCCTTTAATTAAATAAATTCCTATGTATTTAATTATTCATGTTCCTATTTTCTATCTATAATTAAATGATTATTATTAATTGTTTAATTATTAATTAGCCTTTTCTTCCAAAATTAAATAAATTCTATTTTATTTAATTATTTCCCTCTTTTCCCCTCTGGACATTATTAACTAATTATTTTAATTATTTATTAACTTGCCTTTTTCCTCCACTTTTTAATGAAATAATTATTTCCAATTATTTTAAAAAGTCATTTTTTCCCCTCTTCTTCTATAATTAAATAATTGCTTTTATAATTTAATCACTCGCTTTCCCTCTTAAATTAAATAGTTTTATAATTATTTAATTTACTCTTTTTCCATGCCAATCTTCCTTTTTATCTCAATTAACCTCCACCCTTGATAAGGTTTTATTGCCTTTTAATCTCTACCGTCCATCCTTAAGTAAACCTTATTTCTTCCCTAACCCTATTCCTTGCTTCTCAAAGAAATCTCATCCATTGATCTTTGTCATTCAATCTTGGCCCTTCATTTAAATTTGGTTTTCTATAAAAGAGACCTATCCTTGTCATTTCAAGGCCAACTACAACCACATTCTCTAAAATTCTTGCTATCTTGTCATTGTCACTTGTAGGTACTTGAACACACCAAAATCTAAGGGCAAGCTTGCAACTTGAGAAGAATGGAGGAGAAGCAGGGAAGATAATCAATTTCAACATGGGGAGTTTAGATTGATTTTGCTATTCATTTGATTTTCATGTTGATTGTTCTTTCTTATTTTTGATTTGGGATTTGGCTTAGATTTTAGGTAGAGTGGTTGTTACTTGATCTTAGCTTCTTTATTCATGAATTTTCCCCTTACTTACAGTAGCCAATCCTAATAGCCAACTACAGATATACATAGTTCCTTTCCCTTCCTATTCCACTAATTTGATAATTTTTTCTTCTTTATCTCCTAGTCCTAGACTATTTGAGTACGTGAATATGGTTTGGTTCACTCATATTCATCCTTCAAGCATGTGGATAAGGCACTTGACATAACATTCACACCTTGTGAATTTCCCATTAACAAGGAACCTTCTCTATTATGCATACCAACTTGACTAAAAGATAACATCGTGACTAGTGCTATGGTTGACCCTACTAGTTAGGTCAATGTTATTATGGAGACCCTTTTTATAAATAATCTACACAAGGAGAAATACGATGAGTCATAAACTATGCTTTATACTCATGATGGTCTTTATGTCCTGTCTATTGGTTCTATATCTTGTTGTTCCTTGTTGTACCTATGTCTATGGAGGTCCCATTTGTTGTGATACCTAAATCCAACCTATTCAATGTTAGGCTAGGAATTTTGTGGCTAGTATCCATGAATGTGGTCACCTTAGTTATCCATAAGTGTTTGAAGTTTCTTCATGATTGCACGGTGCATACTATCTAGGATACTAGATATAAACCACTTGTGTCATGTGGGAGCTTTCCTTAGACCATTTATGGCCTACTCCAGTCAGATCCTTGTTTCCTTTAGGGGACTTTCTCTACAAGGCGTACTTTAGGAACAAGATTGTAGTTTCAGTCTCTAATGTTGTCTTCCCTCATTCCTCTCATTCAATCTCTATGAAGGCCTCTATGTGCACAACAATGTGACTTGTCCCTTGCACCTTCTTATTCAAAGGCTAAGGACAAGTAGGCTCTCTCCCTTAGGCCTTCTCCTTCTCCCTCTTCCTTTATGACATCACAACCCTTGGCCGTATCCTCAGTTCCTTCTACTATGCCTAGCATAAGAAAAAGAAAGGCACCCATATTATGGAAGTCTAAACCATAGGTCTTTCAACTTCCTATCTTTCCCATGGTTCCTCGACCCACCCTATATGGTAAGGGGAAGCATTCAAATGGGGTTTTTTTTGCTCATTGGCCTCCTCAACCTCTTCCTATTTCACCAACTACCTCTAAAGTGGACAATGGAGAGGGGCCTGTGATCGAGACCCCTATATCTATCTATGTGCCTTCTCTTCTTGTTCCTCCTCTAAAGCCTTCTCTTACATTGACAATGGTTGTGAAGATCATTCCTCTAGTGGAATAGGACCCTTAGGAGTCTTCTTTCCCATCGACAATAGTTGTGGAGATTGCTTCCTCAATGGAACAAGATCCCTTGGAGTCTTCTCAAGTTGTACCTCCTAGTGCCCATATCAATTGCAACCAACTTGCGCGTGAGCATAAGCGTCATTGACGGGCCTTGGACCGGGAATGTGAAGCCTCGTAGAAGATCGAGGGGGACCTTCATGTTCCTCTTTCTTCTTTTATTCTTGTCTTTGCTTTTGTTTATATTCCTACTTTTGTTCCCATCACCTCTGTCTTGTTTTCAACTTCCTTGATGGATCCTAGTGATCCTCACCCCAAAAGGGTGCAAGTGTTCATCACTCATTTTGTGGAGCCTCCTCTAATCACCTCTTTAAAATATCTTCCCCATTTCCCTAATCCCATTGACATGCCTCACACAAAGGCTATGTCTATTTTAGATTTTGGTCATTCTTCTTATGCTTCTAATGCGTGAATTTTACATCCTCCACTTAAGCGTAAGTTAGAGCACAACCTCATGCCAAACGATGGTCACAAAAATACTTCTTCCCCCTCTTCATCCTATTCTTCATTGGCTTGTACCATTCTCGTCACGAGCGCATCGCCTCCTGCTTTAGAGTTTGTCACTGCCCCTCTTCTAGAGGTTGATAGTGACTCTTTGATTCATCCTCCTCTTGTTTAGTCACAACACTTCACTCTGGAGAAGTGTATGTTTGAATCAATGGAGGATGTTCCCATTCTCTCTTCCATCTTTTCTAAGTTTGTAATTTTAGCCTCGTAGGACCTTATTGATGAGGACATTGAGGTGGCCTTCTCCTTGGCTCTTGTTGTAGGTGAATCAACAATAACCTCCCTTGCTATCCCTCTATAGGCTCATCTTCCCTCCCCCTACAACAATATATATTGGGAGCAAGATGACTTGTTGGAGGTGTCAAACTAGAGTGGTGCCTCTTATTTATCTTTAGATTAGATTTGTGTGTTTGTTTGTGGTCTCTCATGCTTGTTTGTTTATGTCTGTACTTTCACTGGGAGGACCCTTGATACCCTTATAGGTGCTTGGATATAGGAGAGAAAATCTATCGTAACAATTATTATTTTTGTCTCATCATTCTTCTATGTGTTGAAAAATTTGGCTTTCATGTTGGAAATGATACAAAGTGTTGGGGAATTTAGGCCTCTTCCATGTTGACCTGATTTTTCTTTTATCTTCATGTGCTCTTCTTCTTGTTTTGATCTATTTGGGGGTGATGATAGGTCATACATAAATATAATCTATTTATCTATCTATATCTATGATCCCTTCTGACCCTGAATAATTGAATCACCCTATGATCTTGATTTCTTCATATCTACTTTACTGATGTTGTTTACTTTGTGTTTTCCCTTGTGTGACAAAATCTCATGAATAAATCTCACTATGTATGTCATGCTACAATGTCTCTTTGTCTTCTCTTCTCCTTAGAATTACATGTACTCCTTTGTGTAGCACACATAATCTTAAGGGGGGCTATCATATCTTATTCTTATTTTTCAAAAAATTGTCTTAAAAATATATACATCTTGATGTCTTGTAATCTCGTCGTCTAGCTTGGGGGAAATCTTGCTAGACTTGTCTCTTCTATGATTGTCTTGCAACATAATTTTCAGTAGCCACAAGCCTATCTACTTTTCGTATGGTCTCTAGCTTGCTAGCCATAATTATCAATGTTGTCTTTTATCTTATTAGATTATGTCATGTCTATAGATTTTGTCATGTCTATTTTTTGCTTTTTTGCCTAACATGATTTTTTATGTAGCTAACATGTTTGTGGTGAGATTGTAATCAAATTTATAGGATGGAAGACTCCTATCCTCTTTGTGTCCTAGCCCATCTTCTTTGTTGCATTTACTAGATTGAAGACTTGTATTCTCTTCATCCTTGGTATATTCTCTTCAACCTGGGTATATTCTTTTCAACCTATTTCTCTACTTTAGCTCACACATGTTATGTACATTCCATTTCACATATCCCCTCTATTCATCTGTCATTAACATTCATCATAATCATTAATGTTAATATCTCTTCTCCCCATTCATCAATAATTTTGTATCCTTAACAACCATCCTATAACTAACTTTATCTATTACCACCTATTCTTTCATCTATCATTACCATCGCAATCTATTCTTATCTATCTTATTCATTCATTTGTCACCACTTTACTAACATACATTTCATTCATTTTGAGATACTACTAATGTTCTTCAAACTCAACCATCCTCTCGAATGGGGGTAACCTTAAGCTAAATCATAAAAAATTAGGACTAAAATTTCAAATTTAAAACTTATCCAAGCATTGAAGTACCAAAATATTAATCAATTTAATCCATCAGCTTTAATCAATCAATCAAATCAAGTCAAATTATCAATCCATCCTAAGATCTCAATGCTTGGGGTATATTATCACCAATGCCACCCTATTGAGTGCTTCTATCTACGTTTTTTGAAATGACATTATTTTTTATAGTTGCAACACCATTTCAAAGAGGAGAAAAATGTAGACACCTAAATTTGATCACATCCTAATGATACACCTAACATCATCTTCTAACACCATGTCATCACCACATTACTAATTAATTAAATAATTCTTATTATTTAATTAACTAATTTCCCTTATTCATCTAAGTAAATAATAAATCTATTTTCACTAACTAACTAAATAATGATTATCAACTATTTAATTATTCTATTATTCCAAAATAGATTTAATTCACTTTTCTCTATTATCTACAAATAAATAATTCAAAAATTCCAACTAGTTGCATGAATAACTAGTAAATAAAAGTCAAACTAATATTAAATATCCACCATTCATTTCTATACTATATTTAAATCTCAATCATTCACATAAATATACAGTCAACCCTAATAAAAAATATTTAATAAAGACATCTCAATCAATCCTAAACATTCACTTATATTCAATATTTACTGTTGACATATTTTATGCCACCCTTGGATGCACAACATTTATACCCGATCAGAGAGATCCTATGTGTGCACCCTATTGAAATCCATGATTATTTTTTATGAGTATGGTTCTTTGAGGTTTTGAACTCTTCAATTATGTCTGATTAGGGTTTTGGATTGTATGTAGGGTTTAAACCCTCCTAAAACCCTAAGTGCTTTTGCCTTGCCACTTTTTGTTCTATTTGCTCATTGACCTTTTTTGCACCTAGTTAGTATTGCATCCCTAAGTTAAAAGGTGTTAATGTCCCCATTCCTCATTTTACCTAGACACAACCCCCTTTTATGAACAACTTGAGGTCACATGGTTGTTACTACTGCTTAGGTCTTTGTATCGCCCATCGTGCTTTGCATTTGCCCCATTGGTTCCATTTTCACAATGCGTGATGAGTTCATTTCCTTTGCATCGCTTGTCGCTATAATATTTTGGCCTTTGTATTTCAATTTTGTGATATGCAATGGACTATCTTTCCTTGCATTGCACCTTGCCTTCGTATCACTACAAGCTCATCACCACTAATTTCATTCCCACGATATGCAATAGACTATCTTTCCTCACATCACGCATTTTTTTTCATGTTAAAGGGCTCAATTCAAATGCACAATGTGGGAAAAACAACCCAGATTTAAAGATAGTGATCAGATGGCCATCGCTAGCCTCAAGTGCATTGCGGTATTGATCTAAAGTAATGAAAGCCTTCGTGCGATGCACAATGAACAGCAGGGCTCCTCGTCGAAGAGAAGGATCTATATTGGAGGGAGTTGTTTTGTGGTCCCTTCAATATTCAGATGGAGAAGGTATCAAAGGGGAAAAATATTTTCTACCAGGTGTCATCATATCGCTATCATCCTTCACATCGTGTTTATGTTCCAGGAGGTTGAATCCTTTTCACGATGAGCGATGTAAGAGAGGGGGACTCTTCATCAAGGAGACATGCAGATATTTGTATAACATAAGTGACGGTCCCTTCAACATCCTAATAGGATGGTGCATGACGTTAGCATGGACAAGTGGCAGTTTCCTGCTATCCTACATTAATGATGGTGGATGCTAGGTTGAGCTTGGTGAGACAGTGGGTAGGCGACAAGTGTCTTGGTGGGACCATGGCCTTGGTTTGCCTTTATGATTCAATAATTTAGATTTAGTGCAAGATCATTTGACAGTTATTGCATGCATCATTCGTATCACTGTTGTGAATAATGTCACCCAAGTGCTTTCTATGATGGTATTATTTGCTGCAATGAGAGTGTCTGGTCCAGATTTGAAGACAAGCATTTGATGGTCATTACGAGGATTCTTCATATCATATTTTGAAAACATAAAACCTGGTGCCTTTTCACAATGAGTGATGAAGGGCTGAGATTAAATTAAGAACATCCAATGACTAAGGTTGCATCATGCCCTTGCTTCACATCGTTGTTGTGAAGCAAGGTGATGGAGTGGTTTGCGTGATGCGTGATGAATGACCCTAATTTGAAGGTGGAGATCAATAATGATGCTTCAAACTTGGCCTGATGTTTGATATTAGCCATCCATCTCCAATCCAATGGCCATCATTCAAAATTCAATGGTCAACTAACTCTTGTTCGCGACAAATTTGCAAAAGTAATGGCTCAATGACATTTCCTAGCTAGCAGATCGAATGTGATTGACTTGGATCATTTTTTCACACCTTTTCAACATTGCTTTCCATTGTAGGATGACGCATTACTCCCTCATGTGTTGCAGAGGCCATATTCTTCTGTCAATGTATGTTGGCCTAGATTTTATTTTAGAATTCATGGGCGTCCTCCCTATTGCATTCATGTGAGTCATCATCTAGGATGTACTTGAGATGTCATAGTATTTATGGCTAGTTATGTTGCTCTATAATGGGAGCAATTCAGATCATTTATCTAATCAAGTTCATCTTTCTATAACCCTAGTTGGGTTAGGGTTAGGGTTTTAAATTCAACTCTTGGTTATGCTTGAACTATAAAGGAAAATATTGTATCATTATTATGGATCCTTCCTTTGGCTCCTTTAGGATTTTTCTTTTGCAGACCTACAACTCTTGCATTCTATCATTGTAAAGGCTACTTCAAGCTTTTAAATCAATGAAATTCAACTATTATCACCATTACCTCTTGCATTTTTGAGTAAAATTCATTTACCTTCATATCTGAGTGGGTGTTTTAGTTGTTTCCTTGACATATTATGTTGTTTCGAAGTAGGAAGGAACAAACTCTAAATTTGATGCATCACCTCTTTCATATTTCATGTCTCCTTCTACCCCTTTTCCTTTGTGATCTATTAGAGTAGGTTAGCATTAGGACTTTCATGTGTTGAGTTAGACTGACACATTTGCACTTGATTTAGAAGAGGAATCCAACCTTCTCTGGAGACTTGACCTCAATTTGCAAGGTCTCACACCTTGAGTTCATCTCCATTGTGCCTTTAGAAAACCAAACTCTTGTTTGGTAGGGTGCAGTTTTATGTGACAACATTTACCATTCATTTTTTAGCTTGCTTTATAAGCTAAATTACTTTAGAAACCAATGCATCTCAATCATCTACTTCAATACAACATCTTCAATTCTGAATCAATAATTTATCAATCAACCTTCATCCAAAATAAAATTATGAATGAATGGTTAATCCAAAAGTATATGTTGAATAAATTTTGTATGCCTCCTAGAGCAACTACATCAATCACATATTGAGAACTTTAACAAAGAGGGTTTACACTAGTAAGAGTATTAAGTATTTTTTTGAAAATCTCTTTAATTCAATCAGAAGTATGATTTGATTTAAAATAAAAGCTTTAATATTTATTTAATATCTTTGTATTTTATCCTAAATTAGGCATATACAATTTCCAACACTCGAATCATGATGCATTAGAGATAAAACACGTGTTTATGTGCTTCCAAATTCTTTTGAAAAAAAATTCAAAAAAATTCCTCTATCTTTTGTTGGAGGGAAAAAATAATATATGGTCATTCCTTAATACATATGTGGGCCCTCTTGAATTGCCAGGTTTATCCTCAAAGGTTTTAAAGAACTTAATTTTTTAAATAATGTCATGTAAGCATAAGAAAAATCCCCATGCTAGCTCTTAAACATTTAAACTAATCTATGTGGGCCCTCTCTTTTAAGGTGTCATAATGTAATTTAAATATAGAAGGTAAACACATCTACTAAATAGTGGTAAAATGAGAAATGGGTTAGAACATTCCTGCCATAGGCCTGCATCTTATGCAACCTCCAATTATACTTGGAAAACCTTCATTAGTTTGAAAGAGCAATATACCACTTCAATAAATGACAAGTGTCCAAGATAAATTGGGAAATAAAAAAGATAGGATTCAAGAAAGCAAAGAAAATAAAAAAATTGGATGCAGGTTATAGGTTCTCATGAAACACTGTTCATAAAATATGTGTCAATGAGATTGAATCAAAATCTATGTAGTTGAATCTTGATAAACACCACATAATTTAACATATTACAAAAAAACCAACTATGTGATAATTAATGAGATAAGGAGATGTAATGATGATTCATAAGGCATAATTCTTGTTGAAGGTTTCACAAATGGGATAGCGAGCTAAATGGGATTGATCTAGCTGAAACTCTACGATTAAGTATATTATAGTCAAAATAGTACTAGGATGAGTGACCTCTTGGGAAGTCCTAATGCTTCACCCCTATGAGTATCACCAAGATACAATGAACGCATAGTGGTACATTCATGCTCATGAGAGATGGGTTCTTGTGAACCACTACTCATGAAATATGGGTCAATGATTGACTCAAAATCTATGTAGTTAAACCTTGATAAATTCCAAATAAGTATAAATCATGTTTTTCACTCTTACTAATGTACTTATTACAATATTTTTTATAGTAAACCAACAAACTCATTTGATGGTGATGAACTTGTCAAAAAAAAAGTATGATTAATTCCAAAAGTATTATTTTCACCTTAGTTATTGGCCTAGTTATTACAAATTTAGGTTTACGAATCATGTTTTTTACTCTAAATAGTTGAGATTTTTACAAATAAGAAAATTTGAATATTTTCACGTGTCTAGTTTTTTATAAGAGAATATATAGTCTGTCATGAATCACTTACTTTCTTGAGACCAATTCTTATTTGAATCCACTTTTCAACCATATTTCAGCTATTTCCTGTTGGGAAAATGTGTCTCAACCTTGCAATTATATGCAATTTATTGATAGGATGTATGTTGGTATGTGGTGATTGATCATGCAAATATTGTACACTCATAACAAGACGTGGGGTTCGGGGCAATGCCCCGATTTTTTTTCCGTTAACACGTCAAGGTTTTCCAGTTGACACGTCAAGGTTTTTTCTGTTAGCATGTCAAATGAAAAATGACCTTGTAAAACCCTAATTCTAGAAGGTTCCAAAAATCTTGTTATAAGTGGGTGGGATGTATGAAGATGGGGGTGTATTCTGAGAGTATGATAGTGGTCATGGTGTCTCTTGATCTTTGGTGGTGATACTCATGTGAGAAGCTTGCTTTGCAAGTATATTGTAATCTTTTGATTTCTAAATAATATATTGGGCAACTTTTGGAGTGTGGGGTTTTTCTCCTGAAAGGGTTTTCCCCACGTAAATCATTGTGTTATGGTATGCATGATACTTGTGTTTATTTCTATTTAAGTTTTTGTAATTGTTAAAGATCTGTAAAAGTTTTGAATTATTCTCCTCTCAAGGTTAGTGTAGGAAGTTGTTTTGCTAACTTAGCTTCCTTACAAGTGGTATTTGAGCTTGATTACCTTTGGTTTCAGTTGCGGGTTGTTGGGTTTTATGAACTAATCTAGATTTAAGTGGGAGCTTGTGCAACAGACACTTTGTGATCTTGTTGCAAGAATTTTAAGATGGAAAGTTCATTAGGGAGAATAGAGGTAGAGAAATTTTTTGGAAATAATTTTGAGATGTGGAAGATAAAGATGGAGGATCTATTGATAGATCGACATCTATGGGATGCTATTGATGAGAATGTTTCAAGTCCTATAAATCCTACTCAAGCTGCTCAATATGATGTTATGGATTATAAAGCCAAATATCTAATCATATTGTGCTTGGAAAATTCTAGTTTAATTAATTTATGTGAAGAGACCTTTGCACATAAACTATGGAAGAATCTTGGTGAGATGTATCGGGCCAAATCTTTAGTGAACAATATTTTCTTAAGGAAGAAGTTGTATTCCTTGAGAATGGAAGAGGGTGGATGAATCACATACCACCTAGAAGCATTCAATATGTTGGTGGCTCAACTGGCATCAATTGGTGTCAAAATGGATGAGGAGGAGAAATGTTAGATCTTGCTTTGTTCTTTTCCTGATTCATGGGATTCTCTTATTATGGCTATTGGAAGTACTTTTGTTATATTGAAGACTAAATATGTGGTGAGCTCTTTTCTTTTTGAAGAGATGAGGAGGAAGGTATTCATCATTTCCAAGGAGGTCCTAAATTTTCATGGAAGACCTAAGGAAAAAAGGAAAGAAGAATGAGAAGCGTGACAAATCCAAGTCCAAGGGGAGATCTAAATCTTTTGGAAAGTCCAAAGTTATTTGTTGGAACTATGGTAAGCCTAGACACATTCATAAGGATTGTAAAGAAGAAAATAAGAAGAAAAAGAAGAAATTTGATTATGATTCCGAGTCTGAGAAGGAAGGTGGTGACACATTCATTGCAGCTTTGGCAACTCATGCAGGTAATGATGCATAGTTAATTGACTCAGGTGCATCTTTTCATATGACCTTTAATAGAGATTGGTTTTGTGAATATGAAGAATTTGATGGAGGTAAGGTGTACTTGGGTGATGATTCTCATTTAGACATTGTTGGTCATGGTAAAGTTAAAATCAAGATTCTTGATGGTAGAATAAAAAAGTATTAATGGTGTGTTGCATATCCTTGGATTAGCACGAAATTTGTTATTTTTGAGCAAACTAATAGATGTGGGTGTGCAGGTAGTATTTTCTAATGTAGGATGCAAGATGGTTAGAGTTACTATGGTGATTGCTAGAGGTGTTATATAAGGGACATTATATAAGCTTGATTGATGCATGCACTGTTGAGTGCAATAATACTTCTATGAAAAGAAAGTCTATAGAAGAAGTGATGGTTTCACCTTTAGCAGATGGTCATGGATTTTGGGTGCCCAAGGGTGCTCTTTCTTCTGAGACAAAGTTACCCTCAAAGAAAACTATGTTGTGGCACTAGAGACTTGGCCACAATGGAGAAAAGGGTCTAAGGAACTTGAAAAATAAAAACCTTGTTGAATTTTTGTCTGATTGTAATCTTAATTTGATTTTTGTGAGCATTGCATTTATGAAAAACAAAATTGTGTTCAGTTTTACTCCAGTTCTCATAAATCTTGTGGTGTATTAGATCTTATTCATTTTGATGTATTTGGTCCTATAGACATTCCTTCAATTAGTAAATCCACATATTATGTTTCATTTATTGATGGTTATAGTAGGACATGGGTATGTATTGTAAAGAGTAAATCTAAAGTTTTTAGTCAATTTAAAGAATTTAAAGCAATGGTTGAGTTGCAAACTGGAAAGAAAATAAATTTTTTGAGGACTGATAATGCCGGTGAATTTTGCTCTAATGATTTTGATAGATTATGTAAAGATTGTGGTATTCATAGATAGAAGACAACTCTATATTCTCCATGGCAGAATGGAGTTGCTAAAAGAATGAACATGACACTGATGGAGAAGGCTAGGAGTATGTTAAGTGGTTTTGGCCTAGAACAAAGGTTTTGGGATGAAGTTGTTTCCACTACCTGTTACCTAATTAACAGGTCTCCTACATCAACTCTTGTTGATAAGATGTCTATAGAGGCATGGTTTGGTCACAAGCCTTCATTAAGACATCTTAGATTTTTTGGTTGTGAGGCATAACCACATGTGCCAAAGGAGAAGCAAAAAAATTTGGAGAACAAGGCTATGAAATGTACTTCATTGGATATAGTTATGGAGTGAAAGGATACAAGCTTTGGGATCCTATTGCACAGAAGGTAATACATAGTAGAAGTGTTATTTTTAGAGAAGCTAAGCATTCTTCTATTACGTTGCAACCAAAACAAAGTAAACGGGAAGATGTGATTCAATTTCCTTCTACCCCCGAGAAAGTTGAATCAAGGCCCAACAATAGACAAGAAGTTGAGGAGAGCTCATCTAGCTCTAGGTCTTCAAAAGAGGAGGAATAACCTCCAACTCAGTTTGTTTGTAGGTCTCGAGGCATAGACAACCACCTGAAAGGTATTCACCTGATGATTGGAGATGTATTTTTTCTTTGAATACTAACATGGATGAACCCAGATCTATAGAAGAGGCACTAGGTATGAATGATGTAAAATCCTGGAAGATTGCTATGGATGAAGAAATGGCATCTTTGAAAAAGAATGATACATGGGATCTTGTACCATTGCCTAAAGGACAAAAACCTATTGGTTGTAAATGGGCGTTCAAGAAAAAGATTGGTTCAGATGGAGGTATTGAGAAGTATAAAGCAAGGTTGGTTGCGAAGGGTTACTCTCAAGTTGAGGGTGTTGATTATGGTGAAATATTTTCTCTTATTGCAAAAATGACATCCATTAGATTTTTGCTTTCTATTGTTGTTGCTTATGATTTAGAGGTTGATCAAATGGATGCAAAAATTGCTTTCCTTCATGGTGATTTGGAGGAGGATATTTATATGACATAGCCAAAGCACTGCGTGGTGAAAGTTAAAAGTAATTTGGTTTGAAAATTGAAGAAATATTTGTATGGCTTAAAATAGAGTCCTAGGATGTGGTACCAGAAATTTGATACATATGTGTTGAGTTTGGTATTTGAGCATTCTAAATCATATCATTTTATTTATTATAAAACTAATGGTGATCATTTCCTATTTATTGCATTCATATGTTGATGATATGTTATTTATTGGTAGAGGGAAAGGTATGATTTCAGAACTAAAATCTCAACTTGTTGCTAAATTTGAAATGAAAGATCTTGGTGAAGCTAAACACATTATTGGGATGGAAATTAAAAGAGATAGAGTGAACAGAAAGCTATGGCTTGGCCAAAGCAAGTATGCCAACTCAATTTTACATAGGTTTGATATGCTGGATTGTAGACCATTGTGTGTTCCTATTTTAGTTGGAACAAAGTTATCTATTTCAGATTGTCCAACATCTCCATCAGAGATGGAAGACATGAGTAGAGTTCCTTACCAGAGTGCAATTGTAAGTTTGATGTATGCTATGGTTTGTACTAGACCAAACATTGCCAACCAATGGGAGTTCTATCCAAATATATGTCTAATCTTGATAGAGTTCATTGGGATGCAGTTAAAAGTCTTTAGATATTTGCATGATACCTCATATTATTCCTTATGTTATCATAGTAGTATGACTGAATACAATATTTCCCTTGATATTGATGGTTATGTGGATTTAGACTGGGTAGGTGATGTTGATAGCAAAAGATCCACCAGTGCTTATGTGTTTACTTTATTTGGTGGTGCAATTAGTTGGATGAGTAAGCGATAGGCTATGGTTACTTTTTCCACTACTGAAGCAAAGTATATGGCAGCTACTCATGCTTGTAAAGAAGCCATTTGGCTTAAGAGATTTTGTTCAGATATTGGAATAAAACAAGGTGCAATGACAATTTATTGCAATAGTCAAAGTGTGATATGTCTAGCCAAGAACCCAACGTTTCATGCCAGGACCAAGCACATTAATGTACAGTATCATTTTATTAGAAATATGGTCGAAAATGGTAGGGTGAAGTTGGTTAAGGTCAAGACTTTGATGAATGTTGTTGATTCTTTAACTAAGCCTATGAGCACACAGAAGTTCAGCTGGTGTTCATAGACTATGGACCTTTCAGCCCATAGCAATTAGAGATGATGATGGCACCCTTCTTTTGTCCTTGCAAGGTGTTCAACAAGTGGGTTATTTGTTGGGAAAATGTGTCTCAACCTTGCAATTATATACCATTTATTGATAGGATGTATGTTGGTATGTGGCGATTGATCATGCAAATATTGTACACTCGTAACAAGACGTGGGGTTCGGGGCAATGCCTTGATTTTTTTCATTAACATGTCAAGGTTTTCCTGTTGACACGTCAAGGTTTTTCCATTAACACATCAAATGAAAAATGACCTTGTAAAACCCTAATTCTAGAAGGTTCCAAAAAGCTTGTTATAAGTGGGTGGGATGTATGTAGATAGGGGTGTATTCTAAGAGTCTAATAATAGTCATGGTGTCTCTTGATCTCTAGTGGTGATACTCCTGTGAGAAGCTTGCTCTGCAAGTATATTGTAATCTTTTGAATTCTGAATAATATATTGAGCGAATTTTGGAGTGTGGGGTTTTTCTCCCAAAAGGATATTCCCCACGTAAATTATTGTGTTGTGGTATGCATGATACTTGTGTTTATTACTATTTAATTTTTTGTAGTTGCTAAAGATTGATAAAAGTTTTGCATTATTCTCCTCTCAAGGTTAGTGTAGGAATTTGTCCCCCTACCTTGGCTTTCTTACATTGCCAACTATTATCCTAGGATTCTTGTCTAACTTTATAGACCCCCTACCTTGTCCTAGATATTGACCCAAATTTTCAATATCGCATAAGGAGAAAATTACTAAATAGATCTCCAAGCTTTGAGGACCAAATTTCCTATAAAAATTCTTGCTATATATTTGAAGCAAACTAGCCTTGGTTATGAAATTTTTATTTCATTATATTTATATTCTTTCTTTCAAATAGTTTAAGAATTTTCCTTGCAAGTTTCTCTCCATTATTGTAGATTCATTTTGTTGATTTAGAAATTATTACAATAGAAAGCTTATAAATAGGAGATTTTTAGTACTCTATGTGTATTTCTTTATATATTGTCTTTAAATGTTTTTATTTATCTCTATTTTCATAATATTCTTTAGAAGAAGGTAGAAGAAATGCCAAAATAGAGTATAGAAACATATAGATTCTTGAGAAATGTTATTTGTAGTGTTTTCTTGGAAATCCTTTGAGATTTCTAAGAGATAAGTACTAAGAAAGTAATGGGACTATTCTCTATGTATCTTTAGTCACATCCAATATCACTATTCAAAATAAAGTCAACAACAACCTTCTAGAATTAATTAAATAAGCTTCAAAGCTTCATATCTAAATTTTATGTTATTAGTTCCTTTCATAGGCAGGTATACTTATGCTTTCATCTAGTTTCAATATTTTGACAAGAATCAACCAATAGGATGCGAGAATTAAATTTTGTTGACCATATTTTATAATCAATTTTATTTCATATTTATTTTTATATTTAAAATCCATTTTTCTCCAGTTCTATTGGTTAATACTTGTGAACAGTCATATTGGGATGATGCAAGCAATAATAATAATTAAACAATAGTTGTGAAGTGTCATATTTTTCACTATTCTACAATAGTATATGATTGACTAATTGTTTATATGGCAACCAAAGGATCCCATCAAGTTAACTTTTTCAAATAAAAATAGCAAAAATAAAAACTTTTTAGGTAAGGCATGGTTGTATGTCTTGACGACTCATAATATAGAATTGACAATTTAATCGCCCAGTGATCGTTCATGTACCTGTCATTCACGTATATGGGCATATTCTTGTTGATATGGTCGGTAAGGGAACTTCTAGAATGGTTGATATTTTAATAGTTTTTCCTAAGAAATTAAAGTGTAAATTGTTTAAATAGTTTGATTCAAAGTTTTTTTTAAAAACTTGTTTTATGTTTCTAATAAAGCATCTAAATTTGTAAATTAATTTTGTTAATAAATTTATACTTTAATAAGATATTTATTAATTTAATATTCTTAGTTGTTCAAAATTAATATTATAAATATAGTATAAGTTTTTTATTTTACATATAATTTTCTTACTACTTAAATTAATTGACTTATTTTTTAATAATTTTTCAATCAATTACTTAACAATATATACTTGTATAGTTTTTTCCCAAACAAGTTAATTCAATTTTAATGGAGCTTTTTTTTTTTAAATGAGATTTTTTTGAAAACCTTAAATTTACTCAAAAATACCTATTTTTTCTTTAAGTTTAATTATTGTTATTCTGTTTGTCAATGTCAAAATTATTTCTTTTAATAAAATTTTTTGTGCACTTCAATCATTTGTAATGTCAACTTTAATTTGTGAAATTCAGTTAGCTTCTTTGAAAAACACATTTCTTTCATTTTTTAATTTTATACATCCTTTTATGTTGCTACAAGTCCAAAATTGGAACCCGATCATCTACGTACAAAGATATCAATAGCACTCAAACAATATTTATAAATAGGACAAGAAATCGTATTATTGTTTTAAGCGTGTAGGATTGGAGAGCTTTGTTTTTGACAAAAGCATTTTTGTATTAAATATTGTTTCACTATACTTTTGAAATTGATAGTATATGCAACATGGTTTGATACTAAACTATAAACTTCAGCTGCATAATTATTTACGATAATGCATGTCATTATTTGTATAAACTTTCAAATTATATGATCTCTGTCATACAATGCTAATTCTATGAATATCTATTTATATTCACAAATATTTATGAATATATATTTCTATTCACAAATATTTGATTATGCTTATAATAAGTAAGGCTTTAGCTTTCATCAAAGATTTACAATTAAAAAAAAAAATGAAAACTCCATGTGTAATATTTTTTATTTTTAAGACAACACAAAGTGACATTGCACCCTCCTAACAGCTTTTGTCAACTACATCTCACAAACAACCAAACACAACTGGCAATTGGCAGGAACATGATGCATATGCGTCTCTTGTTTATACTAAGGAATCAATTCACAAGGAAGTTTTGTTTATGCACACGTCTTTGATTTGATGCTAAAAGAATTAATCTTCATCTCCACCATCCATTTTTTTGTCTTATTTAATGGTTCAAATTTCTTTTGAAAAATAAATTAGTAGTGTGTCATTTGAAATACTTTTGAATCCCCCAATCAATTTTAATTGCTTAATAATTTATTAACTATAAATATATTGTTTTGGTGTAAAACAATACTTTTGTGGCAACATGCATGCAAATCCTTCCTAAATGAATTTTGTTAGACTACTTCTCAATAACCATTGTAATTACTTAACATGTATTTTATTACTTAATATATTGATACAGAAATAAATAGGTGGGATATAGAAATATTTTATTTAATTAAGAGTTATTTTATTTTATTAATTTCATTTGTTGGCTCTAAATATTTATTTTGTTGGTTGCAATAAGTTTTTGTGAATATACTCATGTCATTACATTCTCATCTTTGCTACCACCATAGTTATGCCTCTTGCCATAATGAAATTGAGGGTTAACCTAATCTTTAATTGGCCAAATCTAATCCCAATGCAAAAAAAACCCCTAAAATAAAGATTAATAAAGAAAATCACCATATGCAAAGGTTTCTCCTATTAAGCTATTTGTTTATTTTCCTATTGTAGGAAATTTGCTAAACATGATATCTTATTTTTTATTTTTAGTTATGTTTTACCTCAAATTAAAATTTTTGCTACACTTAGGTATTTTGAAGAATTGGTAAAAGTCTTGTTAAAAACTATTAAAAAGGTCAGAAAAAAGTCTTGTTAAAAACTATTAAAAAGGTCAGAAAATGAAAACTTGCATGTCATGCATGGTGCTCAAAAACTTAAAATTTTCAAAATCTGATGATCTGTGTTTGCTTAGAGTGACCTCTACAAAACCCAGATCTCAGTAATTTGGCCCTAACTTTTAGGGAAATTTTCTAAAAATAGACTTTTTTGGGTTTTTGGGTTTCTTCTCAAACGGATGCTGGCAAAATTTTATAAAAATAGAATGTCTGACTCCAAGGTTTCAAACTAATTTTGATTGGCTCAAATACTTCCTCATCAGGCTGGTCCAGTCAGAATCATCAAAAGATCAGTTTTTCTCTAATGGGTCTATTTTGCTTTTTCAGAATCCAAATCAGGAGCTCCAAGGTCATCAATGGAGGTTGGTCAACTTCCAAGTGTCAGATTCAAAGTATCAAACACTGCACAAACTGAGAAATGGTAGAAAATGCTCATGAAACAAAGAACGAAGGAGGTAAGCTGAAAAGTCTTGAAAATTGAGGAAAAATGGTTAAGTCTAGAGATGTTAGGCTTCCCTATCCAGTCAAGGTGCCTAGCCATTCATGCCTTAGCCATTTTTTGGTCCTGATACACATGAAGCAGCGAAGATGAAGAACATAAAGGAAAAGATGAAAATTTGAGAATAAAAACTCTCTAGCAAGCTTAGGTGCCCCTGGTAGCTAGGAGCACCCATCATTTCAAGGCCTCAAAAGTCAGAGTTAGGGTTTCATCATTCCAAGAGAACTTGCTCAGAATTCCTTCAGCTCCATAGTGAATCCAACAATTGATCCATCAAATCAATTAGTCAGCTGGAATTGTAGATCGAATGGAGAGGTTTCACCAAAGTAGCAAAATGCAAATTATGAAAATCACTTGAAAATATTCTATCTCTGGGAACTTTGGGCACCCCAGGTAGATAGGGGTGCTTAAGGTTTTGGAGGGTCAAAGTCAACTATTAGGGTTTGAAAATACACTCATCTTTAGAATTCTACCGGTTATCCGATGGATATCTCAGCCAAATCATCAAATTCATCAATTATCAACAGTTGCAGATCAAACGGAGGACAAAGTATGGAAGGTCAAAGTTGAGAAATTGAAAATTTCCAAAAACTGACTAAGTCCGGAGAGGATGGGTGCCCTAGCTAGCTAGGGGCACCCAAGTTTTTCAGGGCACAAAAAGAGGACTTAAGGTTAGTAATCTTTAAAACATTTCTTTAGATTCCAACTGGCTCTCCAGAGAATTCAATGGTGAACTCATAAGATTTTCCAGTCATCAGATATTGTAGGACAAACAGAGGGATAAACTTGTGCAAAATGGATAAAGTCAGAGTTGAAAGATGAAAACACAGAAAAAAAAAAAGTTTGGAGGAGTTGGGTGCCCCAGTTAGCCAGGGGCGCCCAAAATTTTGACCCCTCAAAACCAGTTTTTAGGAGATGCAACCTCTAGAAGTTTCTTTTTGGTTCCAGTCGAGCTATCCAATGAATCTAGTATCCAGTTCATCAGATCATTCAAGCATTTGAAAATGAAAATTCAACAGAGAATTCTTCTGAAGGTTAAAAATTGAAGAAAACCAAAAAATGGCTATCTTTGGTGATCTTATGTGTCCTAGATAGTTAGGGGTGCCCAAAATTTTGAGGCCTCAGATTCAATTTTTTGAGGTTGTAGTCTCCAGAACAATCTTCTCTAATTCAGTCAGGCTTCACAACGAGATCATCAGCCAGTTCACAGGATCAATTTGGAGGCCAAAATGAAGATCAAACTGTGGGCATATTTTTAAACTAAAAGTTGATTTTTTTTTAAAATTGGCCAAGTTTGCTAAGGAAAAACGCTCCTAGTCAGGAAGGGCATCGAGCCTTGGAAAATTTTCTAGTTTTCATCATGCATCATCCAAACAACATCCACATTCAACGAACCTACTTGGGATTGGCTTCAAAGATTTAAAGTTGGAAAATAAAGTGTTTTCTATCCTCAAAACCTATAAAAGAAGGCTCTGGATTTCATTATTCACTTTTTACAAGCTAGCATCTAGAGGAGAAATCATACAATTTTTTTATTTTTCAAGATATGGAGGCTTAAACACAGTGCTTTTTTAGTTTTCTTCATGGATTCGAGATTGGCAAGCACAGAAGCTCGCTTTTTCATGCTTTATTCTTCTAGGGAATCATTTTTCAGAGGAAGGGGTCATCTTTTTCAAAATTCATTCATCTGGGTATGTTTAGTTCTTGATTCTCTTCAACTTTGGAAAATTTAAAATTTTCAAGAATTTTCTTTTTCCACGCTTTTTCAAGAAATCCTTAGCTTTTTAAAAATTTGATCAACTAGGTCTATCTAGAACAAGATTCTCTACAAAACCTAGGTCCAAGCTTTTTTTAGAGAAATTACTTTTTCAAGGCAAATCAACATTCTATTTTCAGTAGTCTATGCAAAAAAAATTTGAACCTAGTCGAGATTACAGTCAAAAATCAAGATTTTTAGCATGCAACACTCTCCACTTGAAATAAAAAAAAAAAAAAACTTTTTGATGGATTGAGTTTCCTAAATGAGTCACCTCTTTGGTGCAACAATATTTTTTTGAGAATACAACTCAAAAGTAGTAGTTAACTTGACGTTTTTTTCGAGCTATCTTTCTATTCTTTTCTTACTCTTATCCATATTTTGTGATAGAAAGAATCAAGTTGTAATAGTTGGCACTTTCCCTTTTTTTGCTTTCATAAGTTGTTAGAGGGTTATCTTGTTTTAGTTTTAGAAATAAAGATTGCATGTTAACAAGTCTTGGTTGTAAAATCAAGGAGATTTTAGGGTTCCCTACTCCTTTGATTATGTATAAATAAGGGTAGCCTTGCCCATTTTTCTTTAACCGCTATTGTGATAGCAAATTGTTGAGCCTACTTTTCCTGCAAGTTGTCATTCAGTGTTTGTTCACTTATTGTAAGAGAAAGCTTGCATGCCTTCCTTTTGTTGTAAGATATTGTTCAGTTTATGTGTTTTGTGTCAAGTGTATTCTGGTTGATCACTAAATTGTAAGCCTATTATTGCTATAAATATGTTGGATCCCAGAAGTGTAATATTTGTTATTTGAAATTTGATAAAGGAAATGTTATGCTTGATTTGCTAGTTTGATCTATTGTCTCAGGTTCTCATTTTATGTGTTATGCTTATATAATCTTTATTTCAGCTTGCATAAAAAATTAAAATGAGTCTTCAAGTGTATGTTGGAGGAGAGTTTGTTTAAGTATCTATATCAAGATCATTCCTTGTTTACTTTTAACTCTCGAGCTCTAAGTTTATTTGAGTTGTTAAAAACTTCATTAGAGTAGGCTTAGTCATAATTGAAATTGAAAAAGATAAAATCTCAGCTACAATGCTGGAGTTTTATAACCTTGTGCTCTCAGCTAAGAACAAAAATATTGGCAAATAGTTTAGTTTAGTTTCTTTAATCATCATCAGTGAAGAGGGAGCTTCCCCACCTAATTTGAACAGTAGTTTATCTATGCATAGTTGTCCATTTCCAATCCGCATTCCAGAGGTGCGAATTGAAATTCCAACAAGCTAATGACTCACCAAACAAATTATATTAATTTATATTGGACAAGAATTTTTTATTTTTATTGATGTGCACAAATTTGATAGAATTTGTTTTCAAAAGAAAGGAATCATGTACCATGAGCATTACAACACTTAGCTAATAATCACTAAAATTTTATAGAAAACTCAAGGGGGCTTTATTTAAATTTATTACTATGTAGGTGACTTACAAGGTATATTCACCCAACTAATACTAACTGATACATATTGACATAGGGGTTCGCAACAAATTTGATGATGACTAAGGATCCAGAAAATAAGCCTATAATACATAAAATATAAAATTATAATATTCAATAGATGTCTCCCAAGTGTCAACCTTTTAGAATCTTAATGTGTTCCTTAAATGTTTGCTACTTTGCATTTGTTACGTGTTTGTATATTTGTTTGGCCTAGAAATCATGCTTTCCCACTCTTAGGAGCAAGTTCATCACAACAATCTTTTCACTAGTAAAGTGACAAACTCATTAGAAGTGATCAACTTGTCAAAGTTATCCAAGCATAAGATTATTTTTTTTAAAATGAATTTCCCCTTAATTCTTAGCTCTATTTTGGAAAATATGGTCCTCTAGTCATATTTTTTACTCCAAATAATTTGTCTTTTCACATGTCCAAGTTTTTAAGAGAAGACATAGTCCACTATGAGTTCCTTACTTTCTTGAGACCAATTCTTGTTTGTAGCCACTTTTAAACTATCTTCTAGCTCTTTCCAATAATTGTTGTAATATTATATATATTGACCCACCATTGGATATCACAAAGCAAGAAAACTACAATCTAAATCTTGAAGATCAAGGGATCCAATTGCCTACACAAAGTCTTGTTCTATATTTGAAGCAAACGAGCTTTGGTTGTGGAGGTTTGATTTCATTATATTTAGATTCCTTCTTTTGGTGGTTTAAAATTTGTCTTTGAAAGCTTATTTTCTTAGTGTAGATTTAAGTTGTCGATAGAAGAATTATTAGGGCATAGAGGTTAGAACAAGATAATTTCTTTATTGTTTGTGTATTGTTTTCTACATTTCTTTTATCATCTCTATTTTAATAATTTCTCTATACAAACACATAAGAAACACCAAAATAAATTATAGAGAAACATAGACACAAATGAATTTTTCTTTGTAGAGTTTACTTGGGAAGCCTTTGAGAATTCTTAGAGGTAAGTTTTAAGGAAGCATTGAGATTTTTCTCAATGAATCTTTTGTCACCTTCCATTTCACTATATTCACAACAAATTCAACAATGACCTTCTATAGTTGCTTAAAATGGCTTCAAAGCTTCATATATGGACATTCTATTATTTATAGTAAGGAGGTAATTTATTTCCTTTAAATGGTAGATTTTTTTTTATGTATGTGTCTTTCAAAAAATGTTTTCTTCTTTGTTTACTCTATTTATGTGGAAAGTAAAATATTGATTTGTTGCTTCTATCATTTTATTGCTTTTGTATAAAAAATAAAAAATAGATAAAATTCTATTTATAAATTACATTCTGTAATTAAGATCTAAGCAATTAATTATACAATTATTTTAGCATTAGTTGTTTTAAGTTTATTTATTATCACTTAATTATTTAGTGTGTTCCTTCATTCAAAATAAAACAAAATCAAGCCAAGTGGCATAGTGTGATGGTTAAGTTGTGGTGTTGTTGTTCTTTCCATCAAGGTTCAAACCCAATTGGAGTGTTATTGTTGAATTTTTATATTGGGGATGAGGTCCCATGATTGTGACCTCACTAGTTCATAGCTTCAGGTCAACATCGTTTACCCCTTAAAAATATTAATCAAACTATAAGTTATCTAGATATTTAAGTATTTTAGTTGGATTAAATTAATTCTATTTAATTATATTGATTATACCTTTTCATTTAGATAAAAAAAAATAACAAAAATAATATAGACGAAAAATGCATGACCACAATAAAAAATTCACCATCTAACCAACCAAACAACCAAACATCCAAACATCAACAAACAATTGAAACAATTTAGATTTAAACCCCCAATAGACCATCTTGATTTGATTCCATGTGCCTTGAGTTATTAGATGAACTTGTGAGAGAGATATTTAGAGAATTTATGTTTTTTCCCCTTGCTTTTCTCCTTGAATAACTAGTTGCTCTCAAAAACCATCCATTAGCAAACATAGCCATCCAATGAATTATTAGACCCATGTGTCCTATATAAAAATCTTTATCAACAATCATATGTTTATTATTACCATGAGAAAATCAAGAGCCAAATCAAATAAATAATCCATAAGATCACTACTTCATCAACATTTTCCTTCTCTGCAACAACAAACACCTAGTAATTTGGTAAATGTGAACATATTTTTTTGTGTCCATTTAGGTGTACATGGAACCAAAGTAGATTATAATCAATTTTTAGTTCTTAATATGGTCATGTACAAAGACCTAATTTTATTATACCATTATAAATAAAATTTGAACATCTATCATAGTGGTTTGCTCATCTAATCTAAAACTAAGTGAAATTATTTTTATTTATGTTATCATATTTTTTATTTAAGGGGTAAATGCTTTTGATTCAGAGCTATGAACTGGTGAGGTCACAAATGGGGGACCTCATCCCCAATATAACCACTCAACAATACCACCCCAACGAGGTTAGAACCTTGGTGGCAAGAACAACAACACCAACTTTAAACCATCACACCATGCCAATATTGGCTTATGTTGTTATCATATTGATTTAAATATTGATCATTAATTATTTATCATCCCCAAGTCTAAATAAAAAGTTTTTATTATGTTTAATTACATGAATTTGGTAAGTTATATTGAAATCCTTTATTTTTATTACAATTTGAACAAGATGCTATAAGATTATAATGGTGAAACTAGAATACCCATGTCATTTTGACGAGGGAGCAAACCCGAGACACAAAAAATGATGCCAAAAACCAGATAAATTTTATTATTATTTAGGATGGAACTTCTTGCATGCAGAGGATCACAAATCCTCAAGCTCTACAATACATGCAAATTACATAAATTACATAAATTACAAAACACCCCCTTTCGCAGCATGCGAACTCTCTTCCCCAAAAAGCTACCAAAAATCATAAATCTCGCCCATAAATAGAGCTCCTTTCCAATTTGGAGCCAAAACAACATTCAAATTTGAGTTTTGGCGGTTTGGTGCCCAAATTACAATTTGAAATTCACATTTGAATTCACATTCAAAAATTAGTACATTTCTAAAAATGCACCAACTTCCGGAAGCCATAACTTTTAATCCGACCATCATATTTTCAATGATAATACCTTTTCGGAAAGCTCTCGAAAAGAAGATGTGGCACAAAGTAAGGCCTATGGCCATGCCCTACTTTTTGCTTTTCACAAATTTTCGAGCCCATCTGAAGCCTCTAAGGGCCTCAAATTTGGCTTCGAATATTTTAATAGCTAAAGGGGTATCTAGAAATGCAAAAAAATCTAAGAAACAACCAACAAAAAATTAATATCTTTCTTTTTTGGGTGATGTAGGATTGCCCTTACACCATTGGATTCTCCTGCATCAGACACCTAGGGTAATTTGAGAAGTGACCCCGTCACGTCTCAGATGGTTGAGGAAAACCCAAACGGTCAACCTCTGCCTTAGATAGTTAGGATGAATCTTCTACAGACCTTCCTCTCCACTTCATCAGATATTCTTCATACTACCTGTTTCTGGTACTCCTTCCCACATGGCTATCCAAGATTTCTTCAATCTCCTTCTCTAAATTAGGTGTTGAAATGTCACATTGTTCCATTGTTGGTACTTCCTCTACACTGCCTTCATGATACTCTGTCAAATCTGAAATATTGAACACGGGGGAAATGTTGACTCCATTTGACAACTCTACCTCATATGCATTCCCTGAATCATGCCTCTTCAAAAAAATTCAGGGACCGAACTTCTTCATCTTCAATTTGTTATAGGTTCCCACTGGAAACCTTTCTTTCCTCAAGTGAACCATCACTTCATCACCAATCTGGAACTCCTTATACCTCCTCTTTTGATCTGTCTTAACCTTATACTGCATATTCATCTTATTAATATGTTCTCTTACCTTCTCATGTATATTCTTGATGTGCTCTACAAAGTCTTCGGTCTCGGCACTTGTCTTCTTCTCTTGGTCCATCTTCCTCAATTCTAGAGCGGTCCTAAGACTGCCTCCATACACAATCTGGAATGGTGATTTACCAGTACTTTTGTTGACAGAATTGTTGTAAGAAAATTCTGCCTGGGGTAAGATCAAATCCCATCCCTTGGGTTTATCTCCTAACAAACATCTCAGTAGGTTACCCAAACTTCTATTCACAACCTCAGTCTGCCCATCAGTCTAAGGATGGTGTGCAGAACTGAACTTCAACTCTATTTTCAACTTCTTCCACAAGGTCCTCCAAAAGTATCCAACAAATTTTGTGTCACAATCTAAGACTATACTCTTTGGCAAACCATGTAGCCTCACCACCTCTCGGAAGAAAAAGTCAGCAATGTGGACTACATCATGGGTTTTTTGGCAAGGGATGAAATGTGCCATCTTTGAAAACCTGTCAACTACCAAAAATATTGAATCATTCATTCTTTGTGTCCTTGGAAAACCAAGAACAAAGTCCATACTTATATCCTCCCATGACCTCTCTGGTACAGGTAAGGGCTGATACAACCCAATATTATGGCTCACTCCTTTAGTCGTCTGATATACCTTGCAACTATGCACAAACTTCTTCACATCTTGTGATAACTTAGGCCAATAATAATGCTCACTGATAATGGCAATTGTCTTATCCCAACCAAAATGGCTTGCCATTCCTCCATTGTGCTTCTCCTTTATTAGGTACTCCCTCATGGAACTCCTCAGAATACACAATTGGCTTCCCTTAAACAACATGCCATCCTGGATTATGAAATCCAGCCACTTCATCCTGTCAACTATAATAGGCTCCTTGCAAGCTTTCCAAGCCTCTACGAAATCAGGTTCTTCAGGATACAATGTCTTGAGTTCATTAAACCCAAACACTTCAATATGCATCTCTGTCAATAATTTTTGCCTCCTACTTAAGGCATCTGCAACCCTATTTGACTTCCCACTCCTATGCTTTAAAACAAAGGTATAACTCTGCAAAAATTCTACCCATTTCATATGCCTCTAATTTAATTTTCCTTGACTACTCAGGTATTGTAATGCTTGATGATCAGTATACAAAACAAATTCCTTCGGCAACAAATAATGTCTCCATTTATGTAATTCCTGAACTATTGCATAAAATTTCTGATCATATACAGAGTACTTTCTCTTTGCATCATTTAACTTTTCACTGAAATAGGCAATGGGCTTACCTTCTTGACTCATCACTGCCCCAATGGCACAACCACTAGCATCACAATCTACTTGAAACACCTTATTGAAATCTGGGAGGGCTAAAATTGGTTGCTCTGTCACCTTCTGCTTCAATAGATCAAAACTCTTCACTGCTCCAATGATCCACTTGAACTATTTTCTATCCCCTCTCATTTTTTCAGTCAGGGGTGCACAAATACTACTGAAGTTTCTAATGAACTTTCTGTAAAAGTTGGCCAAACCATGGAAAGATCTCACCTCAGTAGTAGTTCTTGGGGTAGGCCATTCCATAATGGCCTTTACCTTCTCTGGGTCCATCTTGAGACCTTCCGAGACAACAAACCCCAAGTACACTAACTCCTTCACAAAACTACACTTCTTTAGATTAATCAACAATTTCTCTTCTCTCAACTTTTCAAAGACTCTATGAATACGCATCAAATGCTCACCCAGGGACTTACTGAATATTAAAATATCATCTAAGTACACAATAACAAAATTCCCCAGAAACTCTTTCAATACCTTGTTCATGAGCCGCATGAATGTGCTTGGTGCATTGGTTAGCCCAAAATGAATGACTAACCACTCGTACAAGCCCTCCTTAGTCTTGAAGGCAGTCTTCCACTCATCACCCTCTCGAATCTGGATTTGGTGATATCTGCTCTTCAGATCAATCTTCATGAAGTATTGTGCTCCACTCAAACAGTCCATCAGGTCATCCATCCTTGGTAGGGGAAATCGGTACTTGATTGTTATCTTATTTATGGCCTAATATTTTGTACACATCCTCCACTCCCCATCCTTTTTCGGTGCTAGTACTATAGGTACTACACACGGGCTCAGACTTTCTCGAATCAAACCCTTTCTCAACAACTCCTGAACTTGTCTATTCAACTCCTCATTTTCTGCAGGAGTCATTCTATGAGCTGTCTTATTTGGAAAACTGGCTCCAGGGATCAAGTCAATCTGATGACTGATCTTCCTCACTGGTGGTAAACCCTCATGTACATTATCAAAAATAATCTCCATAAACTCATCCACTACTCCAGAAACTTCTACTAGCACCTTCTCACTATCTTCCTTATCCATTCTAGGAATCAATGCATAATACATACGCTCATGCTTCATGCCTTCTAAAAAATTCCTTCCATCAACAAAATAAATTCTAGCACTATTGCATACCTTTTCTTCGTCCTTCTTCAGGGGTTTCAACTTATGTTGGACTCCATCCTTCATCAAGGAATAAGTGTTTGCATGGCCATCATGTACAACACGCCTATCAAACTTCAACGGCCTCCCCAACATGTGACACGCATCCACTAGGATGATATCACATAGTACCTCATCACGATAGCTTCTGATCTTGAACTTCACCAGGCATTACTCATTGACTAGAAATTTGTGGTCTTTCTGCAACCAAGTAATTTGATATGGATGTGGATGCCTTTCCCTTTTCAGCTTCAACTTCATGACCATCTCTTCTGACACCAGATTATCGGTGCTCCCACTGGCAATAATGACATCACAACATTTGTCTTCACACTTGCACCTTGTGCAAAATAGATTCTTCCTTTGTTTTGGTTCCTTCTCTTCAGTCACCAAGGCTCTTCTAACCACTAGGGCTTCTCCCTTTTCTGCATCACCTAAATGCTCAGATTGAGCCTCCTCATCTGCATGTGCAACCCTTCCACGACCTTCTGGCCTTTTGTCTGTCCTTCCTTGGTGTTGTGGACATTCATAGGCTTGATGCCCTTCTTCACCACAATGGAAACAAGTTCCTCTGAAACCACCTCTTCCGAGTCCTATCCCAGATCTTCCTCGTCCTCTACCTCTTTGATCACCACTGTTTTGATCACGAGAGCAGTAGAAGTTATCATTCTTCTGGCTTCGACTGGTACCCACATCCTCATTTTTCCTTTCATCCTCATTTCGGCTTCCAGAAGATCTACTAACCCTTCCGCTTTGACCTCCTCGTCCTTTTTGCTTGTTTCAAATCTTTTGTTCAACTTCTCCTCAAATTTCAGAGAAAACTAGTATGAATCCTCAATGGTGGTCATTCTGACCAGGTTTAGCTCCTCTTGAATGCTCGGTCATAACCCATTAAGATAACAGGCTACCTTCTCCTTGTTGGCCTCTGCATGGCCCGTTCTAATGATCATCTTGTGAAAATCTTCTGTGTATTCTTTCACAAATCTACTTCCTTGCTTCAACCCTTGCAATTTCTTCCGTAGATCTAACTCATAGTCCACTGGTATGAACTGCTTCTTCAATTTCTCCACCATTTGATCCCAACTACTGATCTTTCCTTTTCCTCTTCAATTTCTCTCCAACTGGACCTCTTTCCACCAAATATTGGCATGGCCCTTCAGCTTCGTTTTTGCAAACTTAACCTGATCTGGGTCCTCTACTTTTTCATACTCAAAATACTCTTCTAGCTCATTGATACAGTTGATCAACTCTTCTGGGTTCAAACTTCTGGAATAACTGGGGACTTCTATTCTGGGTCTTTTTTCGATCTTCGAAATGGCCCTTATCACCCGCATTTGATCTTGATCAATCACTTCTTCTTCCTCTTCTACATCTGAATCTTCCACCTCTTCTTCATCCTCTCTTTCTCCTCTCCTTCCTGGGTTTAACCCTCTTCTCATTTGTTCATGCAATGCATCAATTTGTCTTTGGAGGGCTCTGAAACCCTCAGTCGCCAATGGATCTCTTCCACCAGCATTTATGCCACCTCTGGCACCTCTGGCACCACTGTGCCTACTAGGAATCACTCTTGGAGGCATTTTGAAGATCTTGAACCCACAACCACGGTCCTGGTGTGAACTGCCTCACGATCGGTGATTTGTCCACACGCTCAAGAAAACCTACTCTGATACCACCTGACGAGGGAGCAAACCTGAGACAAAAAATAATGCCAACAACCAGAGAACTTTTATTATTATTTAGGATGGAACTTCTTACATGCAGAGGATCACAAATCCTCAAGCTCTACAATACATGCAAATTACAGAAATTACATAAATTACAAAATACCCTCTTTCGCAACATGCGAACTCTCTTCCCAAAAAGCTACCAAAATTAGAAATCTCGCCCATAAATAGAGCTCCTTTCCAATTTGGAGCCAAAACAACATTCAAATTTGAATTCACATTCAAAAATTAGTACATTTTTAAAAATGCACCAACTTCCGAAAGCCATAAATTTTAATCCAACCATCGGATTTTCAATGATAATACCTTTTCAAAAAGCTCTCGAAAATATGATGTGGCACAAAGTAGGGCCTATGGCCAATACTTTAAGCTTTTTGAAAATTTTCGGGCCCATCCAAAGACTCTAAGGGCCTCAAATTTGGCTTCAAATATTTTAATAGCTAAAGGGGTATCTAGAAATGCAAAAACATCTAAGAAACTGTTAGCTCTCAAAAATGCAGGTTTGAACCACGAAAGGTTGCCAAGCTTTCACAACGTTTTAGGGTAACAGAACAAGGTTTGAAACAATTAAACCTTCTACTCTCTAGGTGTTGCTTGACCTAGGTGGGTGTACCTGTAACAAATGAAGCAAACTTGACTATTGATCTTCTCTTCATGCCATGCTTTTTCCACGATGGCAAATTGAAATGGACAAAATAAAACAAATTTCGTATATATTGTATACTAAAAAGAAGACTAAACCCTAAGATGCTCAATCAATAGATGTAAAAAAGTATGAATGAAACTAAATGATGGAAATGGTGAGACCAGTGCCTTATATAGTATACGGAGTCAAATGAAATCTTGAACGAGTGACTTCTTTCTGGAGGACATTCAAATTGTTTGGCATATCTTGTTTATAACTAGTATAAACATGCAAGATTATGATTATTAAGTTCTTCTTACTGATCTAAAAGAAATTCCCTGATTACTGTGATTAATTAAAAGGGTTTAATCCTTCCTTGAAAGAACCTATCAACCAATCACACAGATACGGCATATACATACTGGTCAACCAAACATAAACATGTTATGTTAATTTAGATAACCAGGCAATATCAATCTTAGAGACAACTTAAATAATTCTTTCAATTGGCACAACACAACAATTGACACCAGAATATGCCAGCAAATCAGATGATTTTCACTGATATTTCCATGGCTTCAAAACATACATCAGAGTCTCAGCCCTGTAAAACATGGTGTTCCATCGTATTTTCTATTCTCTATCCTATTCTACCTATCGCCCGCATATTGTTTTCAAAATGAACATTTATACATTGAGAATACGAAAGGACGCATCCTTTTGGAAATAGGAAATACAAATTACAAAACAAAAGATAGAGAATAATTAGGCTCTATTTAGCTACAAGTGAGTCTTAGCGAGGTGGTCCAAATAATCCTGGTGCTCATATGTGTCCGCATCTCCAACAGCATTCAGGATCGTGATTTCCATCCTGACCATTTCCTCATTTTGCTCACTCACTTCCTCCAATGTTGTATCCTCTGTAGAATTTGTCTTCATGATTTCATTCAGCATTGACTCACATTCATTTTTCCACCTGGTGGCTTCTTTCAATTCCCCATTGTCATCAGAAAATGTGATCATAGTCTTCTTAGCAGCTTCTAACAACCCCTGTTCATCCCCCTGCAATTCATCATAGAAATTTTGATGGCGATTGATAATATGATTCGCAGCTTCAAGTGCAGAACTACTAGCCTCATCACTTTGGGCCAATTCATGAAACTTCTCCATGATTCGTCCATCCATCCTTGTGTGCTCCTTCAATGCAGCAAGAGTATGAGAGTATTTTCCCCACAATTTATTCAACCAAGATATCAAATGATCCTGCCTTTTCTTGACAATCGCTGCAATTACATCATGCTTTCCCTGAGAATAAGCACTTGATCCTACCCAGAGATCTTTTGCTTGAGATCTTTCTCCTTGAGTAATAATTTTGGTTGTCCCCATTGAAACACCAACCAAGTCTTTGAGTCTATCATTTTCTCTCAACAATTTTTCATTATTTACTTTGTACATTTCTCTTTCTTTTATCAATAACTGAATTTGTGCTTTATTCAACTTTGCAATATTTACCCCAATATCTACAGTAGCTATAGGATCAGCTTCTCCAAATTTTAGAGTCATGACATGGCCAAATGCCTTCTATGTATCAATTACCACTGATTTCCTGTGGGGTGGGTACAAAGCCCATATCATCAATGATCCCTCATCAGTATTATACTTGGAGCCTGCATATACTTCTATCACCTTTTCCTTGTCAAGCTTATGTGTAGCATGACTATCCTTCAAGAAACTATCAAAGACTAATGTAGAGTTCAAATCAAGGCAAAGAAAAATCATGACACCAGCGCTGTCCAACATTTTCCTCCCCTTTTCTGGAGTCATATTTGTCATTTCATCATCCACACATTTTCTCAATTGGGCCAGCAATTGTTCCTCATTTCCTTAAGTAACATCTTCAACATTATCTCTTATTTCCTTCCCCTTCTAGTTGTACAAAAATGCCTTGAATTCTAGGGAATTTATAAACTCATCATTAGAGACAAATGATCTGTATTCCATGTGCCTTGCATCAACATCACCACTTTCAATACTCTGTTCTCTAACTGGGCAGACATACTGCTGAGTCCTCATCCTGAATACCTTTTCTATTTTACCCTGTGGCACATTAGCCCTTGGTGTTTCCTCATCTCCAGAAGACAATAGCTCAATATCCTGTAGCCCTTGGTTATATCTTTCAACTACCATTTATGCTTCATCTTCATCTAGATTCCTGATCATATCATCAAAAGGATAGGGTACATGTTGATACCCTCCAAAGTTAATCCTTTCTTTGGCTAAATTGATATATCCTTCAGGGTCAAAGTTTTTCTTGATTGGTCCTCTTTTCATATTATAATGCAACAATCTATCAAGGATTGAATTATATCCCTCTTTAGCCAACATAGTGAAATCACCAAAACACAAAGTACTATGCATGAAATCCTGCTTCCCAAAAGAGCTTAAATGCATCACACTGCAGTAATCCATCTGTCTAACAATTTCCAAATATGCAACCCTGTTTGGAACTGTCCTTAGCAGAATGAGAGGAGCATCTTCAAATCCATATACTCTGATTACTGTAGCTCCCTCCAAACAATACCAGTCTCCCCAGTTATGATCAATTGGCCCATTGAAGTCTTTCGGCTGAAGGAATCTTTTGATCTCATCATTCAATGAATAGTTACAAGGATAATGATACAATTTATACAATGTCTTTACAAAATGCTCTTCAAAATGAATGAAACTAGAACCAGCAAACTTGCTGTCCCAAATAGCAGTCCACAGCTGAACAAGCAATGCTTCACCCTCCTTACCAATTTGAGAAACTCTCATTTCTGGAGGCCATACCCCTAACTCCTATCCAAAATATAGCACCAAGTGCATCAACAATGAATAGTTTATGAGATGGAAAATAGAAGCTCCACCCTTTATAGTCACCAATCCTGAATCAAGCTCCTTAGAAATATATGAAGCATAGTGAAATAGCCTGGAGTTGTGATATTGGATATTTGTTGTGATAATCATTGGCACCATTGACATGAATTCTGGGGCATCCATCCACAACACCTGACACACTGAGAAATATGTGTACTTCATATAAGGTTCAAACAAATCTACATGATAGGGAGGCCCCTCACTATCTTCCAGAGGTTCTGGCTTGTTACCCTGTTTAACCCTGTGAATTGGTAACCTCCAACCCTTGTAAATTGTATCCATTCTTGAAAATTCCTTCTACAACTCCTCACAATTGATTTCCTCGTTGCAAAACCCTTCCAATTTGAAAACCTCACCTATTGCTTCTTTTGACACATGTATCTGTGGTTTTCCAGAAGGATCACATATAGCTTTATGTTTTGGATCATAATGATCAGCAAGCAATTTTACCAATTCTACATTTACGAATACATTAGGGCACACCAATTTCCCTACATTCAACTTCCATGGATTACAGACTGGCTCAAAATGGTTTCTCCTATGGTAGTGGAAATTGAAAAGCTCATACCCTCTTACAGCAGTCCAGACATCACCTATGAACTTGCATTTATCATCCAGCTTATCAACTTCTTCCCTAAGTTGTGCGAACCTTCTAGCTTTAGGCCCCGAGCCAAGTAGTTGATCAATAAGGTCTTGGTTCAACCTCCTTTCAGTGCCTTCATGCTCTGTATCAGTCTTTTGTTTCTTTACCTTCAACTGACTACTCTCACCAAGCTTTCTACCCTTACCCTTTCTAGAACCAAAAGACTCCATTTTCAAGCTTACAGAATCCAAATGTGAAAAACAAAGAAGCAATTACTTACAGTATTCTGCTCGAGCTCCTTAGACTGAAAAAATGTCTCGGTTATCTGTTCAGCATGCCAATTCTTCTGCAATCAATTTGGTACTGAAGAATTGATTAAACCTTCGCTGTTATATCCCGTTGCGCCATTAATGAAGCACGAATGAAGGCTCGTTTGAAATTGGCACTGTCGCATCAAACGTCCTGTCGGTGAGAGATTTTCAAATCTGGAGTGCAGTCCTTTTGCAACGTTTACTTAACTTTTCACCAAGACACTTTGTGGTCTTACCGACACCTAGAATCAACTTGATGACTACCACTTCTATTTTTCATGTCGCTGTGACAATTCCAAGTTGGGGAGATGTCTCATATATATCTTTGTGTCTTACCGATATGTACTCTTCAATGTATTATCCAATCGCTAAGACAAAACCACCCTTTCACTGATGAAATTTCATTTCGGCGTGACCACCAAGTTTTCTCACTGAAGAAATAAACCCTACCAATGAAACAATACCTTCGGAAAGACAATGAACCTTCGAGAAGACTCATACCGACACCAAACGTCTGGCCGAATCCATTCGTCTAGATTACTCCATTCGGCAAAACTCACCCTGAAGTATTATGTCGATATATCTTTTAAACCTCAATGAAGCTCATACCGAAGACTTCTTCTCCTGGTGATGCATATCTCTATCGGCATAAGTTTCTAATCGGCAAGACTCCATAGCTTCTCTCCAATATCCTTTTTGATGAAACCCCTACACCTTATCGGCAAGATCGGATGCCTTTGATAAGACCTTATACCGACATACTTTAGTCTTACCGATATACTTTATCATGTGCCAGTCGGTGAAACACAATGTATTTGCCATGACTTCTCAATGATACCAATCAGTTTGGCCGAAATGACCCTTCTACATGCTAGTCATTAAGACAAATTGAACTCGCTATGACATTACAACGACGCCCCAGCTTATGTTGATATATTTTTTCTATATGTCGATCAGCAAGAAAAAATACTTCGCTATGACTTTACCCTGAAATGCCTCCTTTGCCGATATGAGTTTTCTCAGTCACCGAAATAAAAGAAAAGTCTTGCTGATTGTCTGCAACAAATACATGTTAGTGAAAATTCAGGTCGGGGAGACTTTTACTATGTCTTGCCGATATGGGTCTTTTAATGAAATATGAAGGACTAGATGGATTCAAATGGGTCACATGACATAAAATAAGCTAGACAATACAAATAGGGAATTTTATGCTTATGATGAGGACTCAATGCTGGAAACTCTTGAATGCAATAGACTGTAAAAATTTCAAAATTTTACAGTTTTAACAGTGGCTCCATCTGGGGATGAATGATAGTAAGATCATTGCAAGGATTCAGATTTCTGGGTGAGAAGACCAAATTCAAAGTGATAGAACATGTGAGCATGATGGAACAGATGGCAATGGAAATGAATGAGACCCTATACTAATGAACATGGAAGAATTTATTTCAAAAGAAGGAAAATCAGGATTGTCCATGTACTTGCAAATCTTGTTCCTTTTACTTCCTAAACTACTGTACATGGAAAAGAATTTCAAAGAGGATCATCAAGAGTTGTCCATGCACTGGGCACCCTTAATCCTCTGTGTTACCTCAAGAGAAAAATTGTTTCAGAAATTACCCATGTATAGGCAATTCCTGATCCTCACCAGCCATATTCTGCAGATAGTATGAGTCCTCACCTTTCTTTCCAACCACCACAACCACAAGGCTTCAAACTTCCCATGTTTTCCATTCTCCTGGCACCTTGCATTCCACATCAGTTCCAGATCATTTTCTCCAAATTTCCTATCCTTTGCCCTTTTGTCAAATAAATATTTCATCTGCGACTGCAACTTTATATTTTGATTTTGAGTCACTCTCCTTATTTCATCCAGTTCAGCTAGCTGCTCCATTCTTTCCTCCATGGGTTCAGGAATATCCAAATCTTCTTGAAGAACAAACTTGTAAACTAGTAACAAGTTCTGCAAAGGAATCCTGGCTTGTGTTCCATACACTAACTCAAATGGAGACTTCCCAATTGCCTTCTTCACCATAATTCTATCAACCCATACAGCCAGTCTTAATTTTGAATCCCAAGCCTTCTTGTTCTGACCTAGCATCCTTCTTATAATCTTCAGAAGACTCTTATTGCTAGATTTCGCTTGTCCATTAGCCTATGGATGATAAAGAGCTGCATAAGAAATGGCAATACCATATGTGCTACAAAAGCCTCTTAATTCATCTGATCTAAAACACATCCCATTGTCAGTGATTAACCTCATTGGTGTACCAAATCTGGTAATGATATTATCCATCAGGAACTATGTCACCACCTTACTTGTAGCTTGTTTAGTTGGGACGGCCTCTACCCACTTGGTGAAATAATCAGTGGCCACCAATATCCACCTATGTCCACCACTTGATTTTTCTTGTATTTCTCCGATGAAATCAATTCCCCATTGATTAAAAGGGGCATCAGCCTGCAAGGGTCGAAGTGGCAAAGCTCCCTGATATTTCAGTTTTCCAAAGAACTTCTGGCAAGCTTCACATTTTCTCACATATGCAAAAGAGTCATTAAAAATCTTAGGCCAATAATACCCTGCCTTGAGAATTTTATGCGCTGTTGTCTTTGCTGAGTAATGTCCTCCACACACTCCTTCATGCATTTCACTCAAAACATGTTTAGATTGAAATTCATCTAGACATAACAATAATACACCATCCCTGTTTTTCCAAAATAAATCTCCATCCATAAAAACATATTTAGACACTTGCAACTTCAGCGTTCTTCTCTGGTTGTCATTCATTCCCTCTGGACACTTCATGTATTTAAGATAATACATGATATATGTATACCATTGAGTATGCTCAATGCTTGCAGTTACATTTTCTTCTTCTTCTACATTGCAAATCTGATTTGCTTCAATATTTGCCTCTGCCATTAATTTAGCCAAACCCTGACCTCTGACCAGTTTAGTAATTTGTATCTCCAAGTCAAATTCTTGGATTTTGTTAATCCATTTGCATCTTTTACCTGTTACTTCAGACTGTGTCAGAATATCCTTGACAGCTGCATGAGGAACATAAGCAACTACCTTTGCTCCAAAAAAATATGGTCTAAAAGCTTTTACAGCTTTCACTAGTGCAAATGCTTGCTTCTCCATTATATCATATTTTAATTCAGATCCCTGTAATGACTTACTGAAAAAAGATACAGGTTGTTCATGACCATCTTCATTCTTCTGTAGCATGACAGCTGCAACAGTATGCATTGAGGCAAATGAAAAAATCTGAAGAGGTTTTGAAAAATCAGGAGATTTAAGAACAGGAGCCTCCTTGATGGCTCGTTTAATAGATACAAAAGCGTCCAAAGCCTCTATAGTCCATTCTATCTTATGTCCTTTCCTCAACATTCTTGCTATGGGTTTAATAATCTCAACAAAGTTAGAGACAAATCTCCTAACAAAATTTATCTGTCCAAAGAATTATTGTATTGCCTTAACATTTATAGGGACAGGAATTTTATCAATGGCCTCAACCCTTTCAGGGTCTATCTTAACCCCCTCCTTTGAAACAATATTTCCCAAAAGTTCACCCTCTGTAACTGCGAAATTACACTTCTTAGGGTTTAAGCTAATACCATATTCAAGGGCTTTTAGAAATACCTTCTCCAAATGATGAACATGATATTCAACCTTCTTGGAGTAAGCAGTGAGGTCATCTTGATACACCACCATGATAACATTGATTAAATCAACAAACGCCACATCCATGGCTCTTTGAAAAGTCGCCCCTGCATTAGTGAGACCAAATGGCATTCTCAGATAAACATACATTCCCCAAGGAGTTGTGAATGCAGTTTTGTATTGCTCAGACTCCTTAACTTTAACCTGATTATACCCTGAAAATCTGTCCATCATGGACAACAATTCGCAGCCTGTCACCTTATGCAATATGGACTCCATATTAGGCAAAGGATAATTATCTTTGAGGGATGCTATGTTTAGATTTCTAAAATCTACACATAATCTGATATCTCTATTTTTCTTTATGACAGGGACCAGATTTGACACCCAAGTTGAATGTCTAATTGGCTTAATGATTCCACTATCTCTAAGCTTCGCTAATTCCTCCTGCATTTTAGGTTCTAGAGTTGGATTTATAGGCCTTTGCTTTTGTCTGAAGGGTTTAGCATCTGGCTTCAATGGTATTTCATGTTGAAACAAGTCTTCTCTATATGCTTTTAGATCTTCATAAGACCAAGCAAATACATGTTTATACTTTCTCAACAATTCAATCAACATTCTTCTAATTGCAGGACTTATCTTTTTACCTATGTACACATTTTTTGGTGCTATCTTGGTTCCCAAATTAATTTCTTCAATATCATCCCTTCCAACTGGTGCTTGCTTCATTAAAGACCGATCATTTCCATCATATACCCTCTCAAGTGCCACCAACCCTTTAGGAAGTTTATTGGTTTTAAGCTGCAAAATCTCCTTCCCAAATACTGTCTCTTTTCCATTGACCTTTTCAACAAAGGCATTGAAGTCGATCTCTTGGGCTTCATACTGGTCTATACAGTGGAGGAATTTCAAAAGATCAGTGTCATCATTAAAGACTTGCCAGCTATATACATTATCAGGTACAGCAGGCCTTG
This sequence comes from Sequoia sempervirens, assembly GCA_007258455.2. Taxonomy (NCBI): domain Eukaryota; kingdom Viridiplantae; phylum Streptophyta; class Pinopsida; order Cupressales; family Cupressaceae; genus Sequoia; species Sequoia sempervirens. The sequence goes on along the minus strand of VDFB02000003.1, from coordinate 365,832,227 downwards.
TCTTGAATTCAATTTGTGACACTCCAGCCAACGTAATATCATCTCTTTTCAACGCTACATTAGCTAGAAAATCTACCATAATATTCTTTGATCTATCTACCCACTCAATTGAGAAGGCATCAAACAGCTCAATTGTATCCCATACAACATTTTTGTACTGCTTTAGTCTTTTATTTTTTGCTGTATACTTTGCCTTAATTTGTGAGACAACTAACTTTGAATCTCCTAGAACATCCAACAACTTTATTTTATGCTTCACTACTATATTCAATCCAGTTAATAGAGCTTCATATTCCACCACATTATTGGTACATTCAAATGCTAACAGGAATGAATACTTAAAGGTAGTACCTTCGAGCAAAACAAATACTATCCCAGCTCCATTACCTTCTTGGCTGCAGGCTCCATCAAAATACATTTTCCACACACCATTGTGGTTCCGTGCAGCATGCTTCTCAATAGGATCACTATTAGTCAATTTTGGTTGTGCTGGTTCTATATTGAAACTCCCAAGATCAACATCACAAAAACAATTGATTTGGTCTTGTGGCGCACAGTCAATGAGTTGATTCATCCTCGGCTCCCTGTACAACTTCACCTCTTGGCCATTTACCAGAATTGTTGCATAAGATAGGTCGAACTGGACATTTCCACCAATAGTTTTTGTCCACTGTCTTGATAAAAGCATACCGAATTGAGGAGGGGTGTCTATCACTGTTATATCAATATTGTAAGTTACTTGAGGATAAGCAGCTAACTTGACTTCTACATCTTTCATTATACCCACCACAAGAATAGGTCGGTTATCCATTGCATAACATTTTCCTTCATATGTATCCACCCATATGCCTAGTTGTTTCATCACTCCTACTAGCATAATATTCATGGTAGCACCAAAATCTATCATGCAATTCCTCAATAGTTTGTTATTTATGAGTAATGTAATAAAGAAAGGATCAACTTGTGGCGGACTTGTCAATACATTACTCAAGCAAATTTCTGGGATGTTTACTTTATCCTGCTTATTTTTAGCAGCCATTTTATTTTTAGAACTTACATGTTTTTCACTTTCATTTGTTATCAATTGCACTGCACTGTCCCTGTATTCTTTAATTTTCATCATTTCAAGAAGTGGGACAAACATCTTTACCTAAGACAAGGCTTGAGTGAAATCAAAAGAGGAACCTTCTATCTTAATCACTTTCTTTTGTTCTGATGTTTCCCCTTTGTTCTCTTCTTTTTCTCTTCTACCTGACTGATCTTTCTTTTGAATTTCTTTGTGTAATTCTTTTACTGCATCCTTTTGGATAGGATTTTGTTTGCTTTCTTCACGTTGTTTGTTTTCAGTCTTCTTTGGAACTCCTTGTACAACTTTCTGATCTTTTATAAAGATACCCCTAGGGACACCTTCCTTCTCATTTACTATCTTGTTCCTCAACCAGTATTTACTCTTGGCCTCTTCTACTGCAGCAACAGTTAATCTCTCTATTTCCTCCTCAGTAAGTCTCCTCACATTACTGTGAGCGGGTACCTCAATAGGTTGTGGTTTTACATAATCATCCTCAAAGTCAGAAAAGACATGCTGCTCAGCCATATGGACATTGTACCTTTGTTCTGCAACATCATATTCATAGCCTCCCTCCTCCGAAGATGAGTATCTCTCCTTAACATGGTGAAAAGCATTTGAAGTTAAGTAGATCATGTGATCTTCTCCACCATCTCCCATTAACACTCCTTCTTGCATCCTCTGGGCTACAACACAATACTCAGAGGAATGTGGCTTATCACAAGCCTCACAAAAATAATTGTTATTCACCATATACGTTCCCTTCTTTCTCAATGGATCAGGAGTATCTTTGTTTCTAGGCCTATCTGTCAAAGGTTTTCCATCTTTCCAGTTTGTGTTATAAGGCATATCATGTAGCCTAGGCCTGTCATTCCTATATGTGTTCTCCTGCTTATATTGATAATTATTGTTTTGTTGAGGAGCTCTAGGGTTGTCTCTCTTATTCATTATCCCAGCAGCTTTTCTATTGTTTTCAATTACTAATGCTATCTTTTGTGCTTTAGCTAAGTCCCTTAGGAACCTGTTTCTCAGCTCATACCCTATTTTAGGGTTGAATACATTCAGGTAAACACTTAATGCTACAGAGTCTAGTAACTTTGATCTGGGAGGTATTCTATTCTGCAGTTTATTGAATCTTCTGTTAAAATCAAAGATTGAATCATTATGACCTTTCTGAATTCACATTAGTTCATGGAGAGCAGCGTCTGGTGCACTCAGATTCCCAAATTGTTCAAGGAATTGATCTTGAAATATCTGGAGAGAATAAATAGAAGCAGTTGCCAGGCTATTGAACCAATCCCTAGCTTCCTCAATAAGGGACATCGTGAATAACCTCATATGCAAGTCTTCATAAGGTACATCCAAATCCTGAATGAAGGCATTAAAACTCCTTAAATGATCCTCGACAGTGATTGCATTACTCCCTGTGAATTTAGGCACCAAATTTCTCCAGGAACCATCCATAGGATAAGGGTACAACTGAAACCCTGCCAAATCAAATTGTCTGATCATAGTAGTATATTGATGAGGAGGAGGGTTGGGTGGATATTGATACTGGTACATAGGGTTATTATATTGTACATTTCGCTATGGCACATGATGCTGACCAAGAGGTGGATAATTATTTGTATGTTGTGTGGGAATATAAGGTGGATGATTTGGCTGTCTATATTGATTCCCAATTTGATGGTGAGGAATCCTTGGTGGTTCAGAATACCCAACACCATGATTACCCTGTTTATGGGGTGGCACATATTTTGGGGGAAAACCAAATGCGTAAGGAATGTTCTGAGCTTTCTGCAGTTTGAATTCTCTCATTGCTTGAATCATTTGGGCTTTTTCCTACTCTTCCCTCTCCTTTTTTTGAGATTCAAACCGTGCTTTAACTTCTTCATAAGTTAAAGATTCATAATCTTCTTTATGGATTTCCTAATTAGTAGGTCCATTCTAATTACCTTGCATGTTTTTGTCATATTCATATTGAATTCTGAGTCGTTCAGATTCGAGTCCAGCTTCAAATTCGGCCTACTTTTTAGCTTCAAATTCGGCATGTTTCTGAGGGTTGTAAAAAGGATTTTTTTGATCTTCCAGGGTACAAGGCTCTTCAATTGAACTATCTTTCCATGTGTCAAAACAATTCTCACCATAAGGTATTGACGATTTGTCTTTGTTTGTGAAGCACATGTCCTCACTTTTCCCTTTACCCTTGTCAGCCTTATCATCTTTATCTTCCCACCTACTATTTCCAGGAGGAGCTCCAGAATGTTCTCCCCTAAATTGAGATATTCTTCCATTCATATTGCAATGGTTAATCAGAGTCGCCACTCACTTTCTTGAAAGTGAGAAAAAGATTGTTACTTGTTATTCCCAGCGGAGTCTGTATATAGGACTTCTGACTCTATGATTAAGGCGCAAATTCTTTGTTGTCCCCAGTAGAGTCGCCAATTTGTTAGCTCTCAAAAACGTAAGTTTGAACCATGAAAGGTTGCCAAGCTTTCACAATGTTTTAGGGTAACATAACAAGGTTTGAAACCATTAAACCTTCTACTCTCCAGGTGCTACTTGACCTAGGCGGGTGTACCTGTAACAAATGAAGCAGACTTGACTATTGATCTACTCTTCATGCCATGCTTTTTCCACAATGGCAAATTGAAATGGACAAAATAAAACAAATTTCGTATATATTGTATACTGAAATGAAGACTAAACCCTAAGATGCTTAATCAACAAATGTAAAAAAGTATGAATGAAACTAAATGATGGAAACGGTGAGACTAGTGCCTTATATAGTATACGGAGTCAAATGAAATCTTAAACGAGTGACTTCTTTCTGGAGGACATTCAAATTGTTTGGCATATCTTGTTTATAACTAGTATAAACATGCAAGATTGTGATTATTAAGTTCTTACTGATCTAAACGAAATTCCCTGATTACTGTGATTAATTAAAAGGGTTTAATCCTTCCTTGAAAGAACCTATCAACCAATCACATAGATACGGCAGATACGTACTGGTAAACCAAACATAAACATGTTATGTTAATTTAGATAACCATGCAATATCAATCTTAGAGACAACTTAAATAATTCTTTCAATTGGCACAACACAACAATTGACACTAGAATACACCAGCAAATCAAATGATTTTCACTGATATCTCCATGGCTTCAAAACATACATCAAAGTCTCAGCCCTGTAAAACATGGTGTTCCGTCGTATTTTCTATTCTCTATCCTATTCTACCTATCGCCTGAATATTGTTTTCAAAATGAACATTTATACATTGAGAATACGAAAGGACGCATCCTTTCGGAAATAGGAAATACAAATTACAAAACAAAAGATAGAGAATAATTAGGCTCTATTTAGCCACAAGTGAGTCTTAGCGAGGTGGTCCAAATAATCCTGGCGCTCATATGTGTCTGCATCTCCAACAACATTCCAGATCGTGATTTCCATCCTGACCATTTCCTCATTTTGCTCGCTCACTTCCTCCAATGTTGTATCCTCTGCAGAAGCTGTCTTCATGATTTCATTCAGCATTGAATCACATTCATTTTTCCACCTAGTGGCTTCTTTCAATTCCCCATTGTCATCATAAAATGTGATCATAGTCTTCTTAGCAGCTTCTAACAACCCCTGTTCATCCCCCTGCAATTCATCATAGAAATTTCGATGGCGATTGATAATATGATTCGCAGCTTCAAGTGCAGAACTGCTAGCCTCATCACTTTGGGCCAATTCATGAAACTTCTCCATGATTCGTCCATCCATCCTTGTGTGCTCCTTCAATGCAGCAAGAGTATGAGAGTATTTTCCCCACAATTTATTCAACCAAGATATCAAATGATCCTGCCTTTTCTTGACAATCGCTACAATTACATCATGCTTTCCCTAAGAATAAGCACTTGATCCTACCTAGAGATCTTTTGCCTGAGAGCTTTCTCCTTGAGTAATAATTTTGGTTGTCCCCATTGAAACACCAACCAAGTCTTTGAGTTTATCATTTTCTCTCAACAATTTTTCATTATTTACTTTGTACATTTCTCTTTCTTTTATCAATAACTAAATTTGTGCTTTATTCAACTTTGCAATATTTACCCAAATATCTGCAGTAGCTACAGGATCAACTTCTCCAACTTTTAGAGTCATGACATGGCCAAATGCCTTCTATGTATCAATTACCACTGATTTCCTGTGGGGTGGGTACAAAGCCCATATCATCAATGATCCCTCATCAGTATTATACTTGGAGCCTGCATATACTTCAGTCACCTTTTCCTTGTCAAGCTTGTGTGTAGCATGACTGTCCTTCAAGAAACTATCAAAGACCAATATAGAGTTCAAATCAAGGCCAGGAAAAATCATGACACCAGCGCTATCCAACATTTTCCTCCCCTTTTCTGGAGTCATATTTGTCATTTCATCATCCACACATTTTCTCAATTGGGCCAGCAATTGTTCCTCATTTCCTTAGGTAACATCTTCAACATTATCTCTTATTTCCTTCCCCTTCTGGTTGTACAAAAATGCCTTGAATTCTGGGGAATTTATAAATTCATCATCAAAGACAAATGATCTGTATTCCATGTGCCTTGCATCAACATCACCACTTTCAATACTCTGTTCTCTAACTGGGCAGACATACTGTTGAGTCCTCGTCCTGAATACCTTTTCTGGTTTACCCTGTGGCACATTAGCCCTTGGTGTTTCCTCATCTCCAGAAGACAATAGCTCAATATCCTATAGCCCTTGGTTATACTTTCAACTACCATTTATGCTTCATCTTCATCTAGATTCCTGATCATATCATCAAAAGGATAGGGTACATGTTGATACCCTCCAAAGTTAATCCTTTCTTTGGTTGAATTGATATATCCTTCAGGGTCAAAGTTTTTCCTGATTGGTCCTCTTTTCATATTATAATGCAACAATCTATCAAGGATTGAATTATATCCCTCTTTAGCCAACACAGTGAAATCACCAAAACACAAAGTACTATGCATGAAAGCCTGCTTCCCAAAAGAGCTTAAATGCATCACACTGCAATAATCCATCTGTCTAACAATTTCCAAATATGCAACCCTGTTTGGAACTGTCCTTGGCAAAATGAGAGGAGCATCTTCAAATCCATATACTCTGATTACTGTAGCTCCCTCCAAACAATACCAGTCTCCCTAGTTATGATCAATTGGCCCATTGAAGTCTTCCAGCCGAAGGAATCTTTTGATCTCATCATTCAATGAATAATTACAAGGATAATGATACAATTTATACAATGTCTTTACAAAATGCTCTTCAAAATGAATGAAACTAGAACCAGCAAACCTGCTGTCCCAAATAGCAGTCCACAGCTGAACAGGCAATGCTTCACCCTCCTTACCAATTTGAGAAACTCTCATTTCTAGAGGCCATACCCCTAACTCCTATCCAAAATACAGCACCAAGTGCATCAACAATGAATAGTTTATGAGATGGACAATAGAAGCTCCACCCTTTATAGCCACCAATCCTGAATCAAGCTCCTTAGAAATATATGAAGCATAGTCAAATAGCCTGGAGTTGTGATATTGGATATTTTTTGTGATAATCATTGGCACCATTGACATGAATTTCAGGGCATCCATCCCCAACACCTGACACATTGAGAAATATGTGTACTTCATATAAGGTTCAAACAAATCTACATGATAGGGAGGCCCCTCACTATCTTCCAGAGGTTCTGGCTTGTTATCCTGTTTAACCCTATGAATTGGTAACCTCCAACCCTTGTAAATTGTATCCATTCTTGAAAATTCCTTCTACAACTCCTCACAATTGATTTCCTCGTTGCAAAACCATTCCAATTTGAAAACCTCACCTATTGTTTCTTTTGACACATGTATCTATGGTTTTCCAGAAGGATCACATATAGCTTTATGTTTTGGATCATAATGATCAGCAAGCAATTTTACCAATTATGCATTTACGAATACATTAGGGCACACCAATTTCCCTACATTCAACTTCCATGGATTACAGACTGGCTCAAAACGGTTTCTCCTATGGTAGTGGAAATTGAAAAGCTCATACCCTCTTACAGCATTCTAGACATCACCTATGAACTTGCATTTATCATCCAACTTATCAACTTCTGCCCTAAGTTGTGTGAACCTTCTAGCTTTAGGCCCCAAGCCAGGTAGTTGATCAATAAGGTCTTGGTTCAACCTCCTTTCAGTGCCTTGATGCTCTATATCAGTCTTTTGTTTCTTTCCCTTTGACTGACTACTCTCACCAAGCTTTCTACCCTTACCCTTTCCAGAACCAGAAGACTCCATTTTCAAGCTTACAGAATCAGAATGTGAAAAACAAAGAAGCAATTACTTATAGTATTCTGCTCGAGCTCCTCAGACTGAAAAAATGTCTCGGCTCTCTGTTCAGCATGCCAATTCTTCTACAATCAATTCGGTACTGAAGAATTGATTAAACCTTCACTGTTATATCCCGTCAAGCCATTAATGAAGCACGAATGAAGGCTCATTTGAAACTAGCATTGTCGCATCAAACGTCTTGTCAGTGAGAGATTTTCAAATCTGGAGCGAAGTCCTTTTGCAAAGTTTACTTAACCTTTCGCCAAGACACTTTGTGGTCTTACCGACACCTAGAATCAACTTGATGACTACCGCTTCTATTTTCATGTTGTTGTGACAATTCCAAGTCAGGGAGATGTCTCATATATATCTTTGTGTCTTACTGATATGTACTCTTCAATGTATTCTCTAGTCGCTAAGACAAAATCACCCTTTCACCGATGAAATTTCATTTCGGCGTGACCACCAAGTTTTCTCACCGAAGAAATAAACCCTACCAATGAAATAATACCTTCGGCAAGACAATGAACCTTCGGGAAGACTCATACCGACACCAAATGTCTAGTCGAATCCATTCCTCTAGATTACTCCATTCGGCAAAACTCACCCTGAAGTATTCTGTCGATATATCTTTTAAACCTCAGTGAAGCTCATACCGAAGACTTCTTCTCCTGGCGATGCATATCTCTATCGGCATAAGTTTCTAATCAGCAAGACTCCATAGCTTCTCTCCGATATCCTTTTTGATGAAACCCCTACGCCTTATCAGAAAGACCTGACACCTTCGGTAAGACCTTATACCAACATACTTTAGTCTTACTGATATACTTTATCATGTGCCAGTCGGTGAAACATAATGTATTCGCCATGACTTCTCAACGATACCAATCAGTTTGGCCGAAATGACCCTTCTACATGCTAGTCGGTAAGACAAATTGAACTCGCTGTTACATTACAACGATGCCCCAACTTATGCCGATATATTTTTTCTATATGTCGATCGACAAGAAAAAATACTTCGCCAGACTTTACCCTGAAATGCCTCCTTTGCCAATATGAGTTTTCTCATTCGCCGAAACAAAAGAAAAGTCCTGCCAATTGTCTGCAACAAATACATGTTAGTGAAAATTCAGGTCAGGGATGCTTTTACTATGTCTTGTCGATATGGGTCTTTTAATGAAATATGAAGGACTAGATGGATTCAAATGGGTCACATGACATAAAATAAGCTAGACAATACAAACAGGGAATTTTATGCTTATGATGAGGACTCAATGCTGGAAACTCTTGAATGCAATAGACTGAAATTTTTTCAAAATTTTACAATTTTAACAGAAACAACCAATAGAAAATTAAAATCTTTCTTTTTTTAGGTGATGTAGGATTGCCCTCACACCACTGGATGCTCCTGCATCATATTTCTTGTTTGGTTTTGTTTCCACCTTGATAGAAATGTCTTAATGCAATAACACAATGACAAATATCATGCTGTCATGCTAGGTTTGTGATGCAGAGTAGGGTGGGTGAATGCAAACCAACTCAACAAAACAATCTTTTCAAATTTAGAACCTTGACTTAGTGGGTTTCTCTCACAATCTCACTATTTTACTTGCAACACTTGAAACTAGGTTTTTCCTGCATAATTTTCAAACTACACCTCACAACCAAAAACTAATTGCAGATTTAGATACCCATTATGGTATTTGAAAACATATCTAATTTTCAGGTGGGGTTGTTTTGAAATGTAAAGGTTGTAAAATTGATGCTACACTCGAAACTAGGCCTAATCATGCTTATTCCACTAGGTTAAAATAAGGTTTTTACATACCAGGGCTTAAAATTTCAAGGAAATGGCTTAGACCTGTCCTAAATGGTCTTCCAATACATTTCCAATCACTACAAACAATTCCTAAGAGCTTTTTATCAAAACCTAACTCCTAAACACACTCTTTGCCCAAAACATGTGGTTTTCAGCCTAAGGCATCACCCAAACTTGCTCATAACGCTTTCAGCTGCTCCTACAAAATTGTGGACACAAAAAACACCCTAACCCCATCCATTCCACCAAGTTTCATGAGATTTCACCGGTGGAATGGTGGGTTTTACATTTTTCTTACCTTCAAGGTAGTTACACAAGGGTTTCAAACCAATTTTAGAAAAAATGTCATAAAATGCTCAAAAACTGATGAAAAATGATGAGACCAAATGAAAATGAAAGAATATTCAATTCTCCAACAATCCAAATGCTTAGATGATCACTTACAATCCGTACAAGGCCGCACTCTCTCATGTAGTAGCAAATTATGCCTAAAATTTAGAAAAATAGAGCTTTTGTTATTGTGCAATCTTCAAATCAACAACTAGTACCTTGATTTGACCATTCCAAGGTGTATTTAAACCTTTTCCAACCAAAACCAACCAAATACAACTAAATTTTGAAAGTACAACTGTTCAACTTCCCCATAAAAGCAAAAATGCAAAGTTGCTTGACAATTTTTGTAACTTTTTGCAATATTTACAAACACTTACCCAATTAACTCCAAAATGATTCCTAACCACTAAAAACATGAGAAATTATCTCAAGGACCTTATTACAATAAAAAAAACATGACTTCATGACTTCATCCTACCAAAATACTAACACTTAGCAATTTTCTTTATTAAAAGCTATGGTGTCTTGCACTAGTTTGGATTTTGGCCCTATTCCTATCCATCTTCATTTCACCCTGATTTACACCAATCCTCAAATATTTTCTACCTATTCATACCTATTTTATTCTCATTGGTATTGATTTCCATACACTTTCTCCCTACTTTTTTATCACTACCTTATCACTATATATCATTTCAATATGACTTAGGATTGATTTATCCCATTGAGTGTGAGAATGATCACCAAATCCCAAAGCTTCAAATTCAAATTTAAACTTTATTTCTGCTTTCTAATACTAATTATGAGCCAAACTATCATACACTTCATGTGACACATTACTATGTCATGGTATTTAAAGAAATTCACTTTGCACTTAAACAAAAGACACAAGGGAAAAAAGAGGATTATTAGAGCATAATTCAATTCTAAAGGGAAATATAGGAACATGTTTACATGGTCATATATCTCATATTCATGTCTATGAATTTTGTATTCGATCTTTCTCATCATCATTAATTTGGTCTACCAAGGGTTTTGACCTAGAAGAACCTATTCACATGTCAAGTCAACAAGCCCTTGAATGGTGTCTTTAGACACCACCTTGACATATTCATATATAGGAGAAAAATTCAAGTATTTTTTCTAGTAAACTTTATATTAGATTAGTTACTCATGACTCAAATCAATTTTATATTTTAGATAAGTCAATAATAGTCACAATCAAACTCGCGGGGATTAGGATCAAGATACATCTTTTTTGTGGTACTCTAGGCTTTAAGGAATTCACTAGATCAAATAATTAAATTTATGATAGTGATGTTTCATCCCAAAACAACATTATAATCAGTCATTTATCATTAATCCTAGATCTAAGTACATCAATCCTTATGTTTAATTATTGTATTTGTTTTAATTATTCTAGTTGTCTTATATCTATTGTCTAGGATAATTATTTACTAATTGATTGCATTCATTTATGTAAATCATTTTTATTTCTTTACATTTTTTGGTAATTCAATATTTTTTATCAACTTAAGGTTTTATGTTAGGGTTTTCTTTTCCTTCATGAGGGTTTCAAATATGATTTTTTATTTACTTATCTTTCACACCAAATTTGTGTATGAATTGATTATGTTATTGTGTGTTCATCCATTGCTCTACTCATTTTAAGGTGATTATTTTTATTGCTTTATCTTTTTTAACTACCACCCTACCCACCCTTACTTTGGCCTCTAGGGTTATATTTCACTATATTAGAAGTGATTATTGATTAATTTTTCTAATTTATATAAGACCTCAAGTCATTCTCTTACCATTTATCTTCTAGGGTTTGAAAATTTAATTGCATACCAAAACCTTATCCACCTCCTCTCCCCTTGAGGATAAGTGCATACTTAAATCCTCAAATGGCTAAACTTGTTGAGAATGGTCCCGATTATGCCTTTAATACTATTAATGTTATTGCTAGTATTCATATTGAGGATGATGATTATGATCATGAGACATATCTTAAACAATAAGAGTTTGCATAAAAAAACTATAATTTAACTTTTATTAATAATCATGCATAACTCATTAAGATAATGCATGTTTTATTTCAATGAGCCATTTGGATCAAAAGTACTTCTTGAATTTTTGGTGTTAATATTACATCATACCTAACTAATGCATCTATTATTCCCCCTCCTTTCATGGGCATGCCTTCTTCCACCATTTTCCCCCAATGGTGCATCTCTTTTCCATTCTTGCCTAATTTTTTTCCCTCTCACAATGTACTTCCCTTTCCACCCCCACCATACTTGCATATTAAATGTATTTTTTCACAAACTCCCCTCTTTTTTTCTCAATTCACTATTGTTCCACATATCTCTTCTATATTTCACAAGACATCCAATATTCCTACCACTCTTCTAACTAATATATGTCCTACACTTGTTATTCCTTCTTTCATAATGGCTACTTCCAATTCCATTTTTCATTTTATTCCCTTTTCTCTTCTTATGTACAAAAAATAACTACATATCTCCCTTTATGCCTACATATCATTCCACCCCTCTTTGTATCCTCTACACTCATACCCATTCCACCTTCTATTCCCCAAGCCTCTCATGTCATCATTACTCTGTATACCCTAGACTCACTCATTCAAATGTGGATATAATTGAGAGAAACATTGATACCATATCTAAGTATCAAGGCACTGATTAGTTTATTAAAGCTAGGAATTATTATTGTCACATGAGATTATAACATGTCCTCCACCTTTTTGTTTTTTGGCCTTTGATTTGAGATTTATAATGGAAATGTGACCCAAATACATATTTTTCTCTTCACTATAGAATTTTATGCTTTGTATACAAGGATAAGTTATTAGCTAAATTATTTCCAAGGACTTTATAATATTATGTTATTGAATGGATTTTTTTCATGCTATGTTATACCTATCTTTATTATGATTACATGTTTATGTTTCTTGTGGTGCAGTTACAGATGGAGGGTCCATAAAGGACTATCCAACCATGCAACCTAGAGTTCACAAGAAATGCTCAACAAACATGAATTATCATTGATTCAACAACTTCCAATATTACATGCATCATATTCCATATATGTGGAATGAATAGGACTCATAGGCCTACCACAAGGGTATTAAAATATATTACAATTAGCACAAGGCCTTATTACAATTATCAGAACTATTGGAAGATATCTGAGCTACATCTTGATTATCTAACTTTAACTTACTTGATTACTTTCCAATGGATTACAAATGATCTTAAATATGAATCTCTAACTCTAATTATGATTCACACTAGCCTCAAGGGCTTACAACCCCAAATACAAGATCAAACATGTAGGTCAGCTAATGAACATGAAAAGATAACCATTTAGGAAATGAAATGTATTGTGGATCTCCAAGAAAGTTCCCTTGAACCAAAAATTCCTTGTATGATGTTTCATTAAGCTTTGCGTGCTTTGGAAAAGTTCCACACAACAAGCCTGAGCTAGGTAGGCCATGAATTCTATATCTTAGAATTGACAGTGACTTCTAAGCGTGATAACTTTTTACAAACAAATGCAAATCACTTGAAATTTGGATATGTTGTAGATGACCTCATGTAGAACCAATATCCTACTCCACGAGTTGAGAAATGATAATGTGATAAAATATGGAAGAAACTATTGAGACAACTACATATTGAATTTCAAGAAAAGAAATGTTTTTGGTTGATATAGCATTGCATTACAATTAGGGATGATCCTGCATTAGACACCCAGGGTTGGAAGAAAAGTGAGCCCCTCACTTTCCAAGGGCTAGAGGAAAACCAAAATGGTCCACCTTAGCCTGAGAAACCCATGATGAATCCTCCACTGGTCTTCCTTTCCACTTTACCATGTACTCCTTATATTGCTTGTTCCTAGTGTTCCTTCCATTTTTGGTGTCTAAGATCTCCTCAATCTACTTCGATGATTGATGTGGTAACTACTCCTCTAATCCAACTTCTTTGTTATTCCCACTTTTTTGTCCTTCATGATACTCATAGATGTTTGCAACATTGAAAATAGGTGATATGTATTGAGTGCCTCCAATAAATCCACTTCATATGCATTTCCTAAATCAAACTTCATGAGAATCTTACGTGGACCAAAATTACTCATCTTTAACTTATTGTATGTTCCTACTAGAAACCTTTCCTTTTTGACATAAACCATAACATCATCCCAAACAAAAAATTCCTTATGTCTTCTCTTCTCATCTTCCTACTCCTTGTACCTATTATTCATGTCCTCCAAGTGTTTATGGATTTGACTATGCAATGTTTCCATGAACCCTATAAATTCTTCTACTTCAGCACTCCTCTTGTCCTCCATACCGATGTCTTTGAGCTTTGTAACTCCTCTGGGATGTATGGACCTGTCACAATATCAAATGTTGTCTTCCCTATATTTTGGTTTATTGAATTATTGTATGCAAACATTGCTTGTGGTAGAACTATGTCCTATTTTCACACTTTATCTCCAACCAAACACCTTAATAAGTTACCAAAGCTCTTATTTACTACCTTTGTTTCTCCATCTATTTATGGGTGATATGATAAACTGAACTTCAAGTCTATCTTCAAATTCTTCCACAATGTGCTCCAAAAGTATCCAATAAACTTAGTGTCCCTATATGAAACTATACTCCTTTCTAGTCCATGCAATCACACAATCTCCTTGAAAAATAGGTTGGAAACATGCACATCATTAGTCTTCTTGCAAGGAATGGAATGTGTCATCTTAGAAAAATCTATCCATTACTATCATAATAGAATCATATCCTCTATGTGTTCTTGGTAATCCCAATATGAAAACAATGCTTATATCTTCCCAAGGTCTCTTCGGTATTGTCAAAGGTTTATATAATCCAATATTTTGACTACTCCCTTTTGCTACTTGAAAAATTCTACAACCTTGGACATACTTCATGACATCCTTAACTATTCACGGCCAAAAATAATGCGCATTCACCAAAGCTATTGTTTTATCTACCCCAAAATGTCATGCTAGTCCTCCACTATGCTTCTCCTTAATAAAATTCTCTCTTGTGGAACTCCTTCAAATACACAACTGATTTCCTTTGAAAAACATGTCTTCCTAAATGAAATAATCAAACCATTGACTCTTATTTGTTACTATTGGTTCCTTACCTGCATGGAAGGCTTCAAAAAAATTTGGATCGTCCTCATACATATGTTTTAGCTCCTCAAACCTAATACTTCTATCTTCATTCTTTTCAACAAATTCCTTCTCCTACTCAATGCATCTACAACTTTATTTAACTTACCACTCCTATGCTTCAACACAAATGTATAACTCTACAAGAACTCAACCCATATCATATGTCTTTGGTTCAACTTACCTTAACTGTTCAAATACTGCAAAGCTTGATGATCAATGTACAACACAAAATCATTAGGAAACAAACTCATTAGGAAAAAAATAATGTCTCCACTTCTTCAAGGCTTGAATTATCACATAGAACTATTGATCATAAAATGAATATCTTCTTCTGGCATTATTCAACTTCTCACTGAAATAAGCTATTGGTCTCCCTTCTTGACTTAATATTGCTCCTATTGCATTTCCACTGGCATCAAAATCAACTTGAATTACTTTATCAAAATAAGGTAATGCTAACACTCGTTGCTCTATCACCTTTTTCTTCAAAAATTTAAAACTTCTTTGTGCTTTGGATGTCCAATTAAAATCTTTCCTATCTCCTCTCATTGTTTTTGTCATGGGTGTGCAAATGCTACTAAATCTCCTAATGAATTTCTTGTAGAAACTTGCCAGTTCATGAAATGACCTTACCTCTCCAATGTTCACTGTTCACTAGTGTAGTCCAGTCAATAATTTCTCTAACCTTCTCAACGTCCATCTTCAATCCTTCAGTAGAAATGCCAAAACCAAAATACACCAACTTTGTGCTCATAAAGCTACACTTCTTGATGTTTATCAACAATTTATCATCCCTCAATCTCTGTAATACTTGTTCGATGTGCCAGAAATGTTATGCTTTGGTCTTATTGAAAATTAGAATATCATCCAAATAAATAATAAGAAACTTACCCAAGAATTGCTTTATTACTTCTTTCATCAACCTCATGAAAGTGTTAGGTGTATTGGTCAATCCAAAAGACATCACCAACCACTCATACAACCCTTCATTAGTCTTAAATACGATCTTCCATTCATCTCCTCTAATTTTAATTTGATGATATCCACTCATTAGGTCAATCTTTATGAAATAATTTGCTCCACTCAAACAAGCCATAATGTCATCCATCCTTGGCAATGGGAATCTATAATTTACTATGATCCTATTGATTTCTCTTGATTCTGTGCACATCCTTCATTCTCCATCTTTCTTTGGTGCTAGTACAACAGATACTACACATGGGCTTAAGCTCTCTTTGATCAATCTCCTTCAATAGTTTTTGTATTTGTCTGTTTAGCTCCACATTTTCTACATGTGTCATCCTATGTGCTACTTTGTTAGGTAAACTTGCTTTGACTATTAGATATATATGGTGACTAATACCCCAAACTAGTGGTAATCCATCTGGTACATTCTTTGATATGATGTCCTCATACTATATCAACAATTATGCCACTTATGTTTGCGATGGATCTTCTCCATTTGTGGTAGAATTCTTTGCCTCTTGATTATTTCACTTATTTGGAATCAATGAAAACCACATTTTCTCATGCATCAATCCTTCTAGAAACTTCCTTCCATCTACCAAACATGGTTTGGTAGTGCTACAAACATCACTTTTGTCCTCTTCTCCCAAAAGTATCAATATATGTCTCTTTCCATATGAATTCATAGTATAGGTATTCTTCCTTCCATCATGAATTGCTTTCCTATCATATTTCCATGGTCTTCCTAACAATAAACAACATGCATCCATTGGCATAATATCACACAACACTTCATCATTATATGATCCTATATGAAATTTCACCAAACATTGCTCACTTACTAAGATCTTATGTTCATCTTGAATCCATACTAACTTATAGGGCTTTGGATGTTTCAATATCTTCAAATTTAACTTGGTTACCATCTCTTTTGAAACTAAATTATCAATACTACCATTATCAATGATAACTTTACATACCTTTCCTTTGGATTTACACCTTGTCCTGAACAAATTCTTCCTTTATGGTGGTTCCTCGGTCACTTCTTCATGTATCAAATCTCTTCTCATTACTAATGACTTTCCTTTCTTTGATTTCCCAACTGAACTAGGGGATCCAACAAGTTCTTCGTCCAAATAAGTTGTTCTTTTGGCATGCTCAGTTCTTTTGTTGATACTTCCCTAATGATATTCAAATGCTCTATGTCCTTTGTCTCCATACTCGAAACAAGTTCCAATGAATAGTCTCTTCTCAGATCTTCCCTCATCTCTCTTATATCTATCATTGTGGTAGAAATTATGACCTCATCTGTCATTGTGGTAGAAATTTATGTCTTCTCTTCCTTTGCAGTATGCATTATTGTCCTTCTCTTCACTACAATAGGTTTTTCCATCCTTTTTTTTTCTCTCCATATGGTCTTCTCTCACTAGATTGGGATTTGCTTCTCTAGAATCTTCCTTTTGCACTTCTTTGTCTTTGTTAAAATTCTTTTTCAACTTTTCCTCTACCTTGAGCACAAATTGGTATGCTTATTCAATTTTTGTCATCTTCACCAAACTCAACTCTTCTTGGATGTTTATTCTTATTCCATTGATGTTCCACACAATCTTCTCCTTGCTTGCTTCACTATGTCTAGCCATAATGATCATCTTGTAAAATTATTTAGTATAATCATTCACAAATTTCTCCTTTTTCCTCAAATTCTACAATATTTTCAACAATTCAAGCTCATAGTTAGCAGGTATAAACTAATTCCTCAATTTTTGTCACTATCCTATCCCGCTTCTTGATTTTTTCTTTTCCCCTTCTATTCCTATCTAATTGAACTTCTTTCCACCATATAGCAACATGTCCTTTCAACTTAGTTTTTAAAAATATCACTCTTTCCAAATCTTCAATTTCTTCATACTCAAAGTGTTAATCCACATCATTGATCCAATCAATCAATTCCCCAAGGTTTAAATTTATCTCGTAATTTTAAATTTCAATCATAGGTCTCTTACCAAACTTGGAAATAGCTTTTAAAATCTTTACCTGATCTGAATCTTCTTCTTCTTCTATGTTTTCTTCATTTATATATGAAACATGATCTAATTCATCATCACTTTCATCTACATGTCTAGGGTTTAGACCTCTCCTTCTATATTCTTCTACAAAATCTAACTAGAATCTTGTTTCCTTCATCATCTCCAACATTTCATCCTTTCATCCCGCAAAATTTTCCATAATAGGCACTCTTCTTGGTGGCATCTCTTCCCCTTGGATCCAATGCAACTGCCTCAATTCGACGATCTAGCTACAAGGTCTCAACTACCTCATAGTCGACGCTCGATTGAAAACACTTGTAGGTTGCCTCAGGTCAGCGATTTTTTCACCATAACGAATGCCTTATTTCCTAAAGGACTCATAAAATTGCTCTTATACCACTTGGTAAGTCATGAATGGAGGGTCCAAAAAGGACTGTCCAACCATTTAGCCTAGAATTCAACACAACAAAAAATAACACAAGAAATGCTCAATAAACATGAATTATCATTGATTTAACTTCCATTCTTACATGAATCATATTCCATATATGTAGAATGAATATGGCTCACATGCTTGCTGCAAGGGCATTACAAGATATTAGAATTGGTACAAGGCCTTATTACAATAATCAAAACTATCTGAAGATATCTAAGCTACATCTTGATTATCTAACTCTAACTTGATTACTTTCTAATGGATTAAAAATGATCTTAAATATGAATCTCTAACTTCAATTATGATCCACATTGACGTGAAGGGATTACAACCCCAAATGCAAGATCAAACATGTAGGTCGACTAACAAACATGAAAAGATAACCCTTCAAGAAATGAAATGTATTGCAAATCTCCAAGAAAGTCCCACTAGACCCAAAATGCCTTGTATGATGTTTCATTAAGATTTGCATGCTTTGAAAAATGTTTGCACAACAAAATCGAGATAGGTAGGCCCTATATGCTCTATATGAGAATTGACAGTGAACTTCTAAGAGTGATTTAACTTTCTGCAAAAGAATGCAAATCACTTAAAATTTGGATATGTTGTAGATTAACTTGTTTAGAACCAATATCCCACTCCACAATCTAAGAAATTATAATATGGTAAAATATGGAAGAAACTGTTGAGATAGCTATAGAATGAATTGCAAGAAAATAAATGTTTTTGGTTGATACAGGGTTGTGTTACAACTAGGGATGCTCCTACATCACCTTGCCATGATTACATCTACATAATGTGATCCTTATCATGTTTACATATTGTGTTTCCAAATCATGATTACACCCAATGATTACATGTTATAACACTTGTCATATCTATATGTACATATTTTTATCTATGCTATGACCCCTAGCATGCCCACATCTTTTACACCCCATCGATATTTACATCTTTCCTTCATGGTCATCCCTATCTCATCATTTGCATATATTAGGGGGAACATTTTACACATGCCTTAATGCTTATTTGCAACTAATGTGCTTATATGGTGACACAATTTTACAATGTTAAACATACATTTATTTTCCTCCTCTCCTTCAACTCCTTACATCCATTACAATAAATCAATTGAAGGGGGCATATATTATCACAAACACTTTTCATTGTTGAGATTTTAGATGTAATCTTGTGCCAAATAAATATGCATCACTATATTGGACGAAGTTAGATTGTTTTGAAGAGACATGCCTACATTATACATATTTTTATTACATTATATTACTACATCATGTGAAGTTTTATAGCATATTACCATGACATTGTGTGGAGTCTTATCAAATATTATATGAAGTTTTATTGTATGATTGTCTAAGGATGGAGAAATCAAAATCAAATGGCAAAGATCATAATAGCAACCACAACTATTGAATCTAAGCCTAGATTCCCAAACCAAAACAAGAAAGCACAAACAAATAATGGGGAGCAAACAAAATGGAAAACTAATCTAAAATCCCCATAATACAATTGATTCATTTCCTTGCTTCTTCATTCTTCTTGAGTTTTTAAGTTTGCCCTCAACTTTGAAGTATTCAAACACCTGCAAGTGACAATGAAATGGTAGCAAGAACTTTGGAGAAAGTGTGGTTGTAAAGCCAAAATGAAGGAGACAACCTTGTTTTATAGAAGAGCTTATCAAATGGATGGATGAGATTAAAGTTCTAGAAGATTCCAAGATCAACGGTGGAGGATTCATGCACCATAGGGTAGTGGGCTAGGGACAGCTAAGGATAGATGGTTAAGATTCTTTGAAGACCAGAAGCAATCAATGGTCAAGATTTGAATGAGAGTGGAGGGAAGGTAGTGGATGAATTAAATAATAAAATTATTTAATTCATGAGAGGAATCTTTGACCATTTCAATTTTGGAGAAATGAATAATCAAATATGATTATTTATTTATGGAGAAAGAGGGAATGCAAAATTCAATTAAAATGATTATTATTTCAACCATTTAATTAAATGAGGAAGAAAATGGAAAAGAGGAGATATTAAATAATTAAATTGAATTAATTATTTAATAGAGGAGGAAGATGTTAAATGAATAGTCAAATAATTAAAATAATTATTCAACTATAGATGAAATATGAAAGGTGAATAATCAAATAAATAAAAAATTATTTAATTATGGAAAGCAATAGGATGAACTAGTGATGTAATTAAATAAATTTATTTGATTAATTAATCAAAGAGGAACAAAGACCAAGAAATTAATTAATTAAATAATTAAATTTATTTAATTAATAGAAGAATGTGATAAAAAAATAATTAAATAATTAAAATTATTTAATTATGTAGTGAAGGAGGAAATCAATGTAGAAAAATGATGTTCTCAGACTCAGACATTTTTCAATGTCTACAGGTTGCATTATAGAAACCCTTGTTACATTCCACCACCACACAAAAAATTTCATATCACTTTCGTAACAAGCTCAATTTGTATCCCTTCTCTCTTTTAATTTTCATAGACAATTAAACCAACTTGTACTAGCATAGTTTATTCTCTTTTATTATGTGACAAAATCTACCCATTACAATTTTTTTGATATTTAGTTGGTTTTTATGGAATGGTTGCACCAAGGAGAGTAGGAAGAATTATGTAACTCTTTTTTAGAGACAATATCCTCTATGAGTGCAAGAATATTTACTTTTCACATTTGTTGAGAATGTCTACATACTTTGAAATGCATGGTTATGTTAAGTTTAAATGTACATCAAATTGGGGGTAAAATGTAATTATGAAATTAGCATACCGATGTGGTTTCCCATTTAGTTGTGCTCATCTCATTGAAATGTTTTAATGCAGTGACATATCAACAAGCGACATACTCTTGTACTATATTTGGTTCATGGCCTAAACCTTTCCCTTCTTTATTTCACCCTTGCTTATACCAATCCTCACATATTTGCTACACATTCATCCTATTCACCTCCATTGATCTATTGATTTTCATACTTTCACTCCCTACCTCAAGGTTATCACCCCATCTTTGTAGAAAAAAATCTTTAGGAATGCAAGAATAATCCTTACATTCTAGAGTTTCAAATTCAAACATTTTAATCCCTTATAGTTGTTATGAGTCAACCTAAAACACATTTCATGTGGCATGATGCTATGTCATTCCATTTAAAGAAATTAATTGCGGACTTAAACATAAAATATAAGGAACAAATAGAATTTTTAGATCACATTTCAATTTTGAAGGATATTAAAGATATTGAATTTGCATCATCATTTAGGCCATCTACATATATGTGAATGTTATCTCTGATCTTTCTCATTGTTGCTAATTTGATCTATCAAGGTGTTTAATCTACGAGATCTCATTCACCTATCAAGTTTATAAGCTCCTCACCAATGTCTCTAAGGTGGGCATGTCTTTTGGAACACTTTGTATTAAATTAGTTTTGTGTACCTCAAATGATTGTGGTCCCCACAACTGTCTCTAAGATTGTTTTAATCACAACTGTCAATCAAAATGCCTTCAACCGATACACTGATGACGTTTTACTTATAATTGTGGTCCCCACAGCCACCATGACACCATGCCACTACTATCAAATGAATTCCCACACAAAGTTGCTAAGTGACTAGAAAATTGAACTTTGGAACCTCTATCGGAGGTTATGAAGTTATCAAAACCCAGGACTTGTTGGCAACAAAGAGAACCTCAATGTCTCTAAGTCAGGAGGTTATAAAACTTTAGAACCCCATGACTTAGGTTAGGAAACTATTTCCTGCCAAAGTTTAAATGTTAGGCCAGCAAAGGAAAAAATCGCAACTGTTCTAGGAAGTCAATCAAGCCAGTAAATATGAGGCACTTATTTCCAACATGCTCCCACTTAACGAAGGACTTACTAGCTTCCTCTAAACACAAAGTTATCAAAAGTCATAGGCCCCATGACCCATTAAACTAGCACACCACTTATACTTGTTTGTGCTCACAAGCTTTGTTAATGCATCAACAACATTCTCCAGAGTATCCACCTTTTCAACATTAACCTTTCCATCCTCCACCATATCATGAACGAAATGATACTGAACATCGATATGCTTCGTCCTGGTATGGAAAGTGGGATTTTTCACCAAACAAATAGCACTTTGACTATCACAGCAAATAGTAATCTTCCCTACATTAAACCCAACATTAGAACACAAACATATGTTGTTGCCATGTACTTTGCCTTAGTAGTAGATAAAGCGACTACAACTTGTCGCTTGCTCATCCAACTAACTGTACCACCGAATAACAGGAAGATGTATCCACTTGTGGATCTTCTATTGTCAATGTCCCCTACCCAATTAGAATCTGCATACCCATGAATGTTAAGAGATCTTTGTGATCCAACCAGGTTGCCATGATAACCCAAAGCATACTCTAAAGTACCCTTCAAATATCTGAAAACTCTCTTCACAACATCCAAATGTGATCTTCCTAGATTAGCCATAAACTGACTAAGTACTCCCAATACTTGGGCAATGTCTGGCCTGGTACAAACCATTGCGTACATCAAACTTCCAACTGCACTTGCATAAGGCACCCTGGTCATGTCCTTCATCTCAGGAGGAGACTTCAGACAATCTTCAACAGATAGCTTCGTTCCTTGTAACACTGGAACAACTAACTACTTGAAATTTGTCATACTAAATCTCTCAAGGAAAAAATTAATGTACTTGCTCTAGTTGAGCCAAAGCTTTCTACTTCCCCTATCCCTTTTGATTTCCATACCCAAAATATACGTTGCTGCACCTAAATATTTCATTACAAACTGTGTTGACAACTGAGATTTTAGATTAGAAATCATACCCTTACTATTCCCAAAGAATAACATATCATCCACATACAGGGCAATAATAAGTAAATGATCATTTTCAATTTTAAAGTACACACAATGATCTAATATTAATATTACAAATCCCAATGACAACACAAATGTGTCAAAATTTTGGTACCACATTCTAGGTGATTGTTTTAAACCATACAAAGATTTCTTTAACTTGCAAACTGGACTTTCTTTACCTTTTTCAACGAAGTGCTCAGGCTGGGACATATAAATTTCTTCTTCTATATCTCCATTAAGAAACATTGTCTTCACATCCATCTTCTCAACCTCTAAGTCATATATAGCTGCAAGTGACAATAGAAATCTGATAGATGTCAGCTTAGCTACAAGAGAAAATATTTCTCCATAATCAATTCCCTCCACCTAGGAATAACTTTTCACGATTGACCTAGCTTTATACTTTTCCACACTGCCATCCAGACCAATTTTCTTCTTAAATACCCATTTACAACCAACAGGTGGCTTTCAACCTTTAGGCAAAGGTATCAAATCCCAGGTTTCATTCTTTTTCAATGATTCCATTTCCTCATTCATGGCTTCCAACCAAGAATTTGAATCAGACATATTAATAGCCTCCCTTACAATCCTAGGCTCGTCAATGCTAGTAATCAAAGCATAGGCATGACTCAAATCCAACATGGAAAATCTTTACCTATTAGGTTTTCACTTCTCCCATATAGACCTCCTCACAGGCTAAGGCTGAGGTTTTGGTCCTTCTTCCTGTTTAGAACTCTCAGAGCTGCTAGAAGTCTCCTCAGATTCAAGTACACTTTGAATTTTTAGTTCCTCTTTATTTGGAGTTAGAGAAATTTCAACTACTTCTTTGTTCTTATCATCTTTCATCTCTGAATGCAGATCGATTGTAGAAGGTTTCAGCTCACAAAATATTATGCTTTTGTTGTACAACACCTTCTCAGTAATAGGATTCCAAAGATTGTATCCTTTCACACCAATACCATAGCCAATGAAGACACATTTAACAACTTTGTTCTCCAACTTAGATCTTTTCTCATTTGACGCATATGCATATGGCTCACAACCAAAGACATGAATATTTCTTAGAGGGCTTCTTACCAGACCACACTTACATAGGTGTTTTTTCAACAAGAGTCGAATTAGGTGAACAATTAATCAAGTAACATGTTGTAGCCACAACTTCAACCCAAAACTTCTACTCCAGACCAGTACTACTCAACATACTTCTCCCCCTTTCCATCAGTGTCCTGTTTAACCTTTTAGCAACTCCATTCTATTATGAAGTGTAAGGTGTAGTTTTATGCCTTTTATTCCCATGGTCTTTGCAATACCTCTCAAAATCTGCAAAACAAAACTCACTGCCATTATCCAAACTCAAGCATTTAATTTTCCTTCCAATTTGATTTTCTACCAAGTTTTTAAACTTCTTTAAACTAATTGAACACTTCTAATTTACTTTTAAGAAAATACACAAATTCCCTTCTCGAATAATCATCAATAAAAGAAACATAATATTTAGAATTCAATAACAAAGAAACATTCACTAGACCAAATACATTAGAGTGAACATAATCTAGTATGCCAAAAGACTTATGAGGACTTGTATAAAATGAAACACAATGTTTCTTTCCATAAATGCAATGTTTTCAAAAATTGAACTCAAGGTTACAATCAACAAGCCCTTCTACCAGGTTTTTATTTTTCAAGGCTTTCAATCCCTTTTCTCCTATGTGACTGAGTTTATGATGCCATAGCATGGTCTTCTCTACTGGGGATTTCAACTCCAAAGAGTTTGCACCCAGAGGAATATTTTTCAACTTCCCTATGCGAGCAACTTTATCTGACTTTACAAAGATGTTGTTACATTGAACAACACATGCATCCAACTTGTACAGAATGTCTATACGTGCACCCTTGGCCAACACCATTGAGCCTCTAGTCATTTTGTAGCCACCACTCTAGAATGTAACTTGCATGCCAACATCATTCAACTTACTAACAAAAAGAAAATTTCAAGCCAAACTTGGTATGTGCATTACACCATTAATTCCTTTGATTCTTCTGTCATGAAATTGGATTTTGACTCTTCCACGACCAACAATTTCAAGAGATGAATCACTTGCCAGGTACACCTTTCCACCATCATACTTTTCATACTTCGTGAACCAATCTCTGTGAGATGTCATGTGAAAAGATGCTCCTGAGTCAATCATCCATACATCATCTGATTCCTAAGTCACCAAGGCTGCAATGAAGTCATTTGCATCACTCTAAGAAGAGTCATTATCCGAAGAGTTCTTCTTCTTATTTTTCTCCTCTTTGCAATCCTTTCGGACATGTCTAGTTTTCCCACAATTCCAAAATTTCACCTTGGAATTCTTGCCTGGAGACTTTGATCTCCCTTCAGATTTGGATCTTGACTTCTTATATTTTTTGTTTCTTCTATCCTTTGATCCACCTCAAACAACAAAAGCCTCCTTGGCCATCTTAGAAGATTTCCTTTGCATTTCTTCTGACAATAACAGAGCAACCACATCTTCCATTTTAAAGGTGCTTGTTTTACTTCCAATAGCCATCACCAGATGGTCCCACATGTTAAGCAAGGAACACAAAAAAAGCATACATCGATCTGTGTCATCAAGCTTTACACCTATAGATGCCAACTAAGCAACAATCATGTTAAAATAATTCAAATTGTTTGCTATAGATGCACCTTCCTCCATCTTCAAGGAGTATAACTTCTTCCTTAGGAATAACTTATTCACTAGATATTTCCCCTGATAAATATCACCAAGTTTCTTCCATAATGAAGATGCAGTCTTCTCCTCATGGACATTTAAGAGAATAGAGTTTTCCAAACAAATTATTATCAATCCTCTGGATTTCCTATCTATGAGGTCCCAATATTCTTGCTTCATATATGAGGGTTTAGTTCTAGAAACAACAATCCAAAGATCTCTATCCACCAACAAGTCTTCCATTTTGAGTTTCCATGACTCAAAATTGCCACCATTGAACTTTTCAATTTCTACTCTTCATGTTGTGCTTTCCATCTCAATCTATAATCAATACAATTAGTATTCTCTACAAGACTCCCATTGAAAAAAATTAGCACAAAAAACTAGTCCTACCCACAAGGATAACACAACTGGCCAAGCTCTGATACCACTTCTAAGGAAAGCTTAGTGTAGAAACACCTTCCAAATGCAAAATTCTCAAGAAAGAAGTGCAAAAAAATTCACTTAATTCAAATTACAGTCATTAAGATGCACATTTAATAGAACAACAGAGTAAACCAATTAGATAACACACACAAAATTGAACACTAGTTTTATGTGGGAAAACCCTTACGAGAGAAAAACCCACACACCAAGCAAAGTCACTTTGTATTATAGTAAATAATGTTTACATACAGACTTACAAACTTATGCTCCTAGATGATCACTCGTAGTATCAACTTCAACAACATTTTCATTTCTTTGATCAACCTTGCTCTCCAAATCGACAATACAATGTTACCAATAGTTACAATGCATACTGCATTACAGTATTTCCATTCGATCTACATTCCAAGCCATCCTTAGAAATGAACTGATTCAGTTGTTGTAGACAAATAGTCTTGATACGATTTCAACCATCTCATAGCCCTGTCAAACTCATTTCAACAGCCACATAACCTGCCAAGTCATCGCCATTCAATCCATCAACAGTCAACAACCATCACCACTCTCCAACCTGGCACTAGTCAAGTCCCACCATGACATTATTCACGAGTTATCGAGTTAACAAATGTCAAGTCACCCGGTCAGCAAACACACACTACTTAGCCAATCCCACACACCTCACAGGAGTCTATCAGGACCCACCACAAGGGGCAAAGGGTTAGCAGGAACTGTTGGATTATTTGAATCACAATCGTTGATCAAAATGCTTTCAATTGATACACTAATGACATTTTAGTTATAATTGTGGTCCCCATAGCCATTGTGATTCCACGTCACCACAGTTGAACTAATGCTCGCACAAAGTTACTAAATCGCTAGAAAATTGAACTTCAAAACCTTTATCAAAGATTATGAAGTTATCAAAAATTGTGACTTGTCAACAACAAAGAGAACCTCAATGTCGCTAAGTCAAGAGGTTATAAAAGTTTAGAACCACACAACTTAGGTTAGGAAACTATTTCCTACCAAAGTTTAAATGTCAGGCCGATGAAGGAAAAAATCACAACTACTCTAGGAAGTTGATCAAGCCAGTAAATCTGAGGCACCTAATTCCAAAAATACGGTAACGGAGGTTGGAGGCTAGAAATCTATACCCCAAGATTACCTTGATGGCATCCCATGCCTCCATCTTTGTTACAATAAAAAAATTCTCAGCCTTTGGTTTCAGATTCCTCCCCTAAAATCCATTTATCTTTCCTTGGTGTTGAGTCATATAGTGGTTTCCATCTCTTGAATTACTAGAGAAACCATGCTTCATATGTGCTCAGATAGCCATTTCACTGCCTATCTCTCCCCTTCATTAATTCATGCTTGTCAATGCCTTAACTCCTTCATCCTCCTAAGCACCAACATGTCTATCCTTCATGTGTGGTAGGACATTCAGATCTTATTAGATTATCCCATCCTAATTTGCAATCATTTCAGTTGCTTCTTTAGATAATCTATTTGCCTCCTAATTTCTTCACGATAAATGTGAGCTATTTCAAATCTTCAAAATGGTCAAGGCATTCCTAGATTCATGAAGTTAATTTCCTGATCTTCTAGTTGGGAGTCTCCTTTCATCGAATAATATTTATTGTGATCATTGAATCGCACTCTAGATGAAGCTTTTTGTTGCACAAATTTATTCCTATCCATGTCGCCTACATCTTGGCTTCATTATTTGTTCCATCTGGTAAATTTCTTGCCTCCTCCACAAGGATTGAGCCTATTTGATCTCATAGTATGCACCCCATCCTTGAGGGTCCTAAGTTTCTAATCCGGTGGACATTTTTCAGTGAAAATTGAAGTGTCTCATTTCTCTCCAGAATTTGCACCATCAGAAAGAGCTCGGTGTCTTGATTCCAACGCAACTCAAATGGAGCGAAAAGGAGTCCGTTTGCACGAGTTATAGCCAGTCAAACCTTTGGTCAAACTGGAATCAGAGGACGTCCAGGGAGCGGAAAAAATGGCATCGTCAAAAGTTGTTGAAGTTGGCATCATCACGAAGAGCTCGTCAAGATGATTCTGACGGCGTTCGTTTCGTCGAAATCCGACATCGTATGCGAGAGTTATTAGCGGTCAAAGTTTTCAGTTGACTTGTTGAGGTGGACCGTACAGATGTTGACGTCAGCAGTCAGTCCGTACTGTACGGAATACAAATGGACAAATTCGGGCATGACACGTGGCAGATGAGTCATTGTACGGAACCAATTGGACGATGACACGTGGCATACGTACACATCAGCTTACGTGGCAGGTACAGTCATCATCCTAGTTGGCAGACACGTCATCAATTTGCACAGTCAGCATCCCAGTCACTGTCCACGTCATCCTGACACGTCGGCTTCCATGTATGCATCTGAGTCAGTAGGTGCGTCAGCGATAACATCCAATCAGAGCCTGCCACGTGGCACCCTCCTGGTGCGACGCGTGGCCCCGTCTTCACCCCTTCGTCGGTGTTCGTTGTTTTGGTTGCAAAATGGTTTTAACTACCGTGAGGGGCTCGAACTCCTTACCTCTCCCTCGCGAGATTTTCGGATGGCCGTTCCGCCAAATCGTCGGCCTTTACATATTCATAGAAGCCGGTTTGTTTTGTTTAGTGTTCGTTGGTTATTTTTGAAAAAAATGAGCCGGCAGGAGTTGAACCCGCACCGGCTGGGATATAAAAAAACATGGACACCAATATGCCATCGGCACTGCCTAAAACTAATATGGCGTCAGTTTTATTTGCTTAGTTAGTGAAAACTGAATGGCTTAAAATAAACTAAATTCCCCAAATTTGTTAAACAATAATCCTTTTTAAGGATTAATTGTAACTATGTAGCCCGAGAATAAGTCAAATAGGGGCTTAAAATTATTAAGGGGATTCTTAAATTAATTTGGGGGATTTATATGCATATAATGGAGGATATTTTATGCAAAATTGGGAGATTTTTAAAGATTTTATATGTAAATGGAGAGATAAGGTGGATTTGGGAAATATTTTGTAAACCAATTGGTTAGTATACAATTTGAGAAAATTTTATGTATAAAAAGGGGGTGTGAGATGAGAGTGAAAAAGGAAGTTTTTTGTCAGGGGACAAAGTCTTGAAGCTGTGGAGTTAATCGAAAGAGAGGTCTTGTGGAGATTCTTTGAGTCATTCTTGCACATTAGAGCGTTGTTATGCTGCCGAAGTGCTTGGAGAATGATTGTGGTGCTTTGTAATTGATTTTGGAGTTAATTGGATCGGTCTCTCTATTGGAGTGGACCCGGAGACGTAGTCACATTTGTGACGAACTCCGTTATCAATCGTTGTTTGCACTTCTCTTCTTCTCTCTCTTTCTTTCTCTCATTTCCTTCCTTTCTGTTATAATCACCTTGTTATTACTTTCATTCTGTTATTTCCTTAAGTTAATTTTGATTTAATTAACTTGAAATAATCATTGTAAAAGCATTGTAAAAGTTAAGCATTTAAATACTGCAATCTAGTCTAGATCCTACACAGATCAGTTTCCCTTTGATGTTCCATCAAAATTGACCTTGATCTGTTAGTGAAGTTGAAAGGTTTTGAATGAGCCCACAAGGGATCAAGTCTTACTGAGTGCAAGGCCCAAATTCCTAAAAAGGGATGATGCTGGGATCATGCCCTGGGTGGATTTTGGTGGAATGGATATCCCTCAAACCTTGGATCTAAGCTAAATGGGGCCCCCTTGGGGGATATCTCCCAAAAAAAAAGACTTTCACCCATCCTTCATTTGATGGTTGCCACTTCATGTCGAATCTTGAATTTGCAAAGAGTTTATTTTGAAACTTCCCATTAATGGGGGTATCTACTCTATTATTTTTTTACTAATTATTTACGCCAAAGGCCTATCCTATTTGAAGTGTGTCAACCTATATAATAAATCCAACTACACAAATCATTGTAGAGGAGATGCAGGACAATTGTTTTAATTGTGACTGTTCATAGTCAATTCTTTTATCCGTTCACATTTAAGTTGACTTGTGTGCGAAGTTTGGTGCATATTTAATGTGGAGGAAAGTATATTGTTTACACCGTACCTCAACTAGTGGTTTTCCAAAAAAGGGAAATGGCGTTGCAGGTTGGACGTAGATGAATATCGGAGAAAATAAACATTTTGTTTGTGTCATTCCTCTGAGGGTTTTGGTGTACATTTCATTCTAGAAAATGAGGGTTCCTGTGGCAATGGAGATCCTAGCACAACGAGTGCAGATGATGAGGGAAAGCCTGCTAAAAGGTGAGGAATATGGAGAATTACATAGATCAAAATTACTTATTCAACATAATTTAAATGAAGTTGTTATAGATTGTTCTGCATGTTTTGCACACACGCCCCGCTAAAGGCAGGGACCCCCTCTTTTTCGCTCTTGACGGGCTACTTTGCTCTTGTCTCACATTGCGTCCCCCATTGGCAAGCCCAAGTTGGTCATGAGCACTAAAACAATTGATTTCATATTGGCAAAAATCACCTAGCTAGGTTTCACTAAGTCCTTTTCCTTCGTGGCCTAGCTCTCATGAGCTTTCGTTCGCTTTTCGCCCGACATCCATTGGCCCTTACGAACCCTCATTTTTGGGTCTCCTCTTGTTGTTTGTCGTTCCTCCCTACCATTCACCTACGCCTGAGTCCTGACGTCTACCCAATGTGTGGACCATGCATTTGTCCTTATTGTTGCATCCTTCGTGTTTTGCGGACACGCGATTGCAGGTCACCTCATGCGGGTTCCTGCTTCAGTTTATCTATTTTAGTGGCAACCGCCCTCGACTGTCACCCACCTTGCGACCCCATGGTGGCTAGTGTTGTCCTGCTCAGTCTTTATTTGAATATTATATGGATGCTGCCTAAGGTGGCAATCATGATGATAGTGGGATAGTGAGAATTAGTTTTCCTGTTGCAGGGAATGTCGTCTCCACCGCCGACCAAACGACAATATTTTATGATGAAACTGCATAAGGTTCCCATATGGTCATTATACACTCAACATTCAGCCAGAAAGAATCAATTCACCTATAGTGTAAAATTTGGCGAGGCTTGAGTGGAAAATCAAAAGTTTTGGGATAATGCTTAATTAGTCAAAAGAGTTTAGGCTTCAATAGGTGTGGGCTGGTCATGTCATGAACAAATCAAATATTCTTAGGGATGCATTTCAAATCACACTCGAGGGAAATTTAAAAGACTTTTATTAATGGTTGCTTTGGATACATTTTGGAAAAATTGATTAAATTTATCCTATGCGCAGGATGACTAATCGAGGCTCGTTAGGGTGGCCGATGTGTGGATGTCCAATGCAATGTTACAAAAGAATGCTAGATTTTCCTAGGAGCTTACCACCACAAGGGACTACTCATAACATGCTCATCCATGGCATTATGCTACTAGGAACTTGCTATCCAAGTGAAGGAGTTGTGTACTACCTGTTGAGTTTGCAAAAAAGAACAATGGTCAAGGATCACCTGCAGGGGAAATTCAAAGGGAATCTCTTGACACACAAATGATGCACTTAAAAGAGGCTAAATTATAGATAACGACATACTAAGGGGAGACAATGTCGGGAACCCAAATAGTTGTCTGCCAAAGTCTAAAATAGGAGGGAGTTGTTATGGTTTTCATTGAATGATCAAGGTCTGTCAAGAGCTGTTTCACCAGGATCAGGGACAGTTGAGATGCATTCGATAGGTTGAGAATGTTGTAAATGCATCAAACGAAGGCAACCTTTAAGTAGTTTCAGCTACAGTAAAAGAGCAATCAACTAAATGACAAAACTGCTACAGTACTCAAGGCACTACGGGACAAAATAGAGAAAAGACAAGGATTGTATTTTTAAATTGCTAGATAATGGGGGGTAGGTGAAACCCTAATGTAAAGAAAATATGAGCCACATAATGCAAATTAATCCTAACCATTCATTTGGGCTTTGGAAAACTATAAATAAGGGTCTCCCCTTCATTTGTAAATGGTTGGAGAACTGTTGTAAAGGCATTTTGCAGCAATCGAAAACAACATTGCATGATGGATGTTTCTTTTGAACTTGTTCATTATGCATGCATGGTTCTACTTCCAAGTTAGATTTAGTTTGTAGTTTCTTGAATGGAAGTGATAATGGAAATTGTTGTTATGGTATTTAATGAACTTTCAACCCATAATTTTAGCACTTGTTGATGACAAACTGCTGTGAAAAGTTATCCTGGGCTTCTTTGTTTCAATGTTGCAACCTAGTTCAATTGCATGTTCATGATGTGCATGTGCAATATGAAAATATGAAATCCTTAGAAGATTGCACTAGTTTTGTGTAGTTGTAGGCTTCTCTTTGTCAAGAAAAACCCAGTTTAGGAAGTTTGTCTGTTGTAGTAGCCTCCATGATTACTGTTCATTCATAGCTTATGTCTACGAACTTCCTCTCTCCCCTTCCCTTTTGACTTTTCTTTTAATAGTGACTTTGAACAAGGTTCATTGCACAATGTAAAGCCAAATCTAAAGGTGAAATAAGAGTTCTAGGTTGTTGTTTGAACCTGCAGCAACTGAGCAACAATTTCTACATCCTAAGAACTCCATTTGCAGACCCAACTTCCCAAGCTTTGTAACTCATCCGTAAGCCCGCCCTGTGATTACTAGCAAATCACATGAAACAACTGAGATATTCTAATCATTGTCAAGACCTGACATTAGAGACCTTGGGACAGTGTTCTACAATTTGATTGTGGAATATTGTCTTTCAAGAGAGGTGATGCACCTATACATTACCTGTGTTGAGAAGTGCATAAAACACCCATCAACAAAAATTCCACTAGAGGGAGGGCTGGCATGTTGAGACTACAAAGCTAAAAGTTGGGAGTCGAAAAGAGCACTTTCAAGAAGAAATATAAGATAAGGAGATCTCTTTTAATGTTGAAACATAAAATTAGAAAATTATGAAGGCAAACAAAAGCTGGGTTGAAATGGAGCAGCACGTGCAAATTAGCATCACTCGGCTACATGCAAATTTAAATAGGAGATTGAGGAGACCATTGCAACAGTTTGCATTGGTAGATAAGTGTAGGCTTCAATGCACTCATAGGCACAATGAATTGGGATGTCTAACCTTCCTGAGCAGAATTGAAAGGGTCTTGCAATGAGAAATGTCATTTTGGGAAATCTATCACCCTGTGGTTCTTGCAGACCCAAAAGAGGAAATGGTTAACATGGCAGCCAAGGCATTTAAGGAGCTAGTCCAGGAATGTTTGGGGAGTGAATATGGACCAAGATTGGAGGAGATATTGATGTCTAGTTGGTGCAAATTTCACAATGCACCTCATTCAAAATTAATTTGTTCATCATGTGTAAATATTATCACTCAAGCTAAGGTTTGTTTGAGCAAGTTGGAGCAACCAACTCTTAATGAGGACGAGTCATCCTATGAAGCAAAAGAGTTGTCAACATCTAGGGGACAACACATCGAAGATCAACCAAGAAATTTGACACAAGTCAGTGTTGGGATAGCAAACATAGAGGATGAGAACCGAGAGGAAGAGGCTGAAAGTATTGGGACAACAAAAAATGATGATGAAGGCGTCAATGAACTTAGATTAGGAGACCTCTCCTTCATGAATGACAACAATCAAGCATCTGAAAATAAAGATTTGAAGGATTGGGAACAATCATATGCCGTGGTTGTCCACTCTCCAACTTCCTTCCGAAGCGATGATGAGGACCCAATAGTGAAAGATACAACTAGCTCGTCTCCAAATTAGCAAGAGATTTGTCTGAGCTAAGACACCAAGTGGATTTGGAGGTACTATTGCTATCAAATTGGTGCAAAATCCATGACTCACCCCATTCAAAGTTCTTGTGTGCACTATGCCAAGAGGTGATCAAACAAGTTAAAGAACAAGTGGGGCGGCCTAGTGCATCACTTCTTGCAATTGCTTCAAGAAATGAAGTAGAGGACCAAGATCTAGAACCAAGTGATAATTTAGTTGAAGGTGGCCCTTGTGAGGAGGTTGGGACAACAACAGAAGAAGGGAAACGAGAACATTCTGAGCCTCTAAATGATGAATCAGAACACACAAGAATGTTGTCCCTGGACTATCAAGAGCCTTTCCCTTGTGAAGAGCATTCATACGCCATGGGCAACAGGCTTTATGGAGAATCCTCAGAGGTAAATAATGTATGGGATTATGGTCCCCTTGGGGAGGTGCCATCCATTGATGACTTCTTTTCGTTAGGAGTTGTATTACAGAGATATACCAACATGGAGGAAGAGTACATCCCAGAGGTTAGCAACGATGAAGACATACTACCTAAGCCTCCCATGGGTGAAACATTGGAACCTCCAAAATGGGAGAGGGGTCCCTTCTCTATTTATAATGATAGTGACCAAGGGGAAATGATCAAACATCCTGATGAGACACATGAAATGCAAAAAGAAGAAGATAAAGGTGGGGGTATTTTGATGACTGCCAATAAGTATGACAGACTTGACCAACCACAAGAGGCAACTAGGAGTCCAACCGCATTGAACACTGTTGATCCTCTGACATATTTGGGGAGCTGCATTAGGATAGATTCATCCATGTCATCGTTTTCTAACATTAGACATCATAAAATTAAGGTCAACGCCTGGGGAAGGAGATAGGACAACATGTTGCCCCCTGAAGATAACAATCAAGAAGAGGTCTGGAATATAAAAAATTAGGAAGATGAAGTGAACCTCCTCAAATAATAGCCAACGAGGGTTGCGGATCCCACACTTGGCTTGGATGAGCTGTCTGCTACCTCGTCCTCCTAGACCTTTGCAAGCCTAAAATAAGAAATGTTGTACCCTCCACCGCGCCTGCCCGAGGCTGCTAATGTAACAATCTACGATGCAATGCTCTCTCTCCCCTATCAAATGTTTCCACCTCCATGTGACGACATCCAGGTTCTATCCTTCCTTGCTCTTGTTAATTGTCATAGCTGCATTTATCATTTTGATTATGGGAATGAGGGGAGACAAATGTTTTTTATGGATTAACCATGGGTTTAACAAGCCTCCTCAATTGTTTATTTTTCATGATTGCGGGATAGAATTTGAATGCTGCAATATTGATTTTTTTTTCTGAGTATAAAGATGAATCTGTGTGGTTCATAACTGTAATGATTTCCTGTCTGCTTGTGCATGCTTTATGAAGTCTAGCTGGCATGAATTTTTGTTTGCCTTACCTGAACGTAGTTCTTTATAAGTTTCTTTGTACATAGTTCATTTTTGAGTAGTGTAGGTTTCGTGTATATATCTCGCTAGCCTGCTTTCATTAGGTTAGTTGGTTTGCTTTAGGGTTAGTTGTTTTAGAGTAGTTTCTTTATTTTTTGCTTTCGCTTTCCCACTTTGGTTAGTGTAGGTGTTTGCTTTTCATTTTTTTTTCATTTTGCTACTGCTTTGCTTGGGGTCCCTCGGCTTTTAGCTGGGCACATCTGTGTGCACAACAAGCATTTTAAGCACCTGGGACTGCTCTATGTATTTCTTCGTCAAACTCTAATCAAGTTTTCAAGGTGGACAGTGAGGATCTTCTGTTAGTGTCAAAATATCTGAATGTTTGATTCAAAGAGGATAAGTTGTTGGTTGGTATCATTCTTGATGTATTATGAAATGTTACATCTCTCACATATTTTAAGAATCTGGAGGTCATTGTAGGTCCTTTGTGAAGTCTAGTTAAGTGAAAAATCTAAAATTTTGCTTTAGCACTATTATGATTCTTGGCCCTGAACATGAGCTTCATTGCTTGCAGGTTGAAATGAAAGGAATTGAAAAGAGAAAATCAAAAGAAAAGAAATAAAAGAAAGAAAAACATTGAAAATCAAAAGAAAGAAGAAATTCAACCTTTCAGGTGGATCCAAGCAACTCTATCGGGGTTATAGACGTCTGACTGACAGTAGATCAATGTTTGGGAGAATCATAGCGACAACCTCGTTGGGGCTGTGGACACCTGACTAACAGTGAGGCAATGTCCCAGATGCTTTTGGTTAGAATAAACTACATAGCTTAACTTGACGGAGGTTGGGTTCTTGTAGCAACTGAAGGATGGAATTAACACAATTGCACACACTTCAATTTTTAGCGTACTGAAGGTTGGGTTGCCTAATGGTTTTGATTCTTTGGTCGAGTGTTTGGTTTGTTTGCTCGAGTGTGAGGATTGAAACCAAATATTTTGGGTTCGTGATTCCAGTTTGTCATCGAAATGCTCTTGGAGCATTTCCCCAACAAGTCACCATTTGTTGTGCACGTTTTGCACACACACCCCGCTGAAGGCAGAGACCCCCTCTTTTTTGCTCCTAACAGGCTGCTTTGCTCTCGTCTTGTGTTGCGTCCCCCAGTTGGAAATCCCAAGCTGGTCATGATCCCTAAAATGATCAATTTCATATTGGCCAGTTTCACCCAGCTACATTTCACTAAGTCATTTTCCTTCGCGGCCCAACTCTTGCAATTTTTGGTTTGCTTTTTGCTCAGTGTCCATTGGCCATTGTGGACCTGCGTTCACAAGTCTCCTCTTGTTGTTCGCCATTTTTCCATGTCGTTCACCTGCACCTGAGTCCCAATGTTCACCTAATGTGCGGACCTCATGTTCATCCTTGTCGTTGCATCCTTCATGTTCTGCGAACCCACGGTTGTGGGTCACCCCGTGTGGATTCTCACTCCCGTTTCATCGTTTTAGTGGCAACCACCCTCGACTGCCACCCACCTTGCGACCCCATGGTGGCCAGTGTCGTCTCGCTCAATCTTTATTCGAATACTATATGGATGGTGCCTAAGGTGGCAATCATGATGACAGTGGGATGGCGAGAATTAGTTTGCCTATTGCAGGGAATGTCATCTCCACCGCCAACCAAATGACAATATTTTATGATGCACCCACATAAGGTTCCCATATGGTCATTATACACTCAAAATTTAGCCAAAAAGAATCAATTCGCCTATAGTGTAAAATTTGACGAGGCTTGAGTGGAAAATCAAAAGGTTTGGGATAATGCTTAATTAGTCAAAAGAGTTTAGGCTTCAATAGGTGTGGGTTGGTCATGTCATGAACAAATCAAATATTCTTAAGGATGCATTTCAAATCACACTCGAGGGAAATTTAAAGGACTTTTATTAATGGTTGCTTTGGATACATTTTGGAAAAAATGATTAAATTTATCCTATGTGCAGGATGACTAATCGAGGCTCGTTAGGGTGGCCAGCATGTGGATGCCTAATGCAATGTTACAAAAGAATGCCAAATTTTCCTAAGAGCTTACCACCATAAGGGACTACTCATAACATGCTCATCCATGACATTATACTACCAGGAAGTTGCTATCCAAGTGAAGGAGCTGCTTACTACCTATTGAGTTTGCAAAAAAGAACAATGGCCAAGGATCACCTATAGGGAAAATCAAAGGGAAGCTCTTGACACACAAATGATGCACTTAAAAGAGGCTAAATTATAGATAACGAGATACTAAGGGGAGATAATGTTGGGAACCCAAATAGTTGTCCGCCAAAGTTTGAAATAGGAGGGAGTTGTTCTGCGTTTCATTGAATGATCAAGGTCCATCAAGAGCCATTTCACCAGGATCAAGGACAGTTAAGATGCATTCGATAGGCTGAGAATGCCGCAAATGCATCAAACAAAGACAACCTTTATGTAGTTTTAGCTATAGTAAAAAAGTAGTCGACTCAATGACAAAATTGCTACAGTACTTAAGGCACTACAAGAGAAAATAGAGAAAAGAAAAGGATTGTATTTTTAAATTGCTAGATAATGGAGGGTAGGTGAAACCCTAATGTAAAGCAAATCTGAGCCACATAATGAAAATTAATCCTAACCATTCATTTGGGCTTTGGAAAACTATAAATAGGGGTCTCCCCTTCATTTGTAAATGGTTGGAGAACTAGTGTAAAGGAATTTTGCATCAATAGAAAGCAACATTGCATGATTTATGGGTGTTTCTTTTGAACTTGTTCATTATGCATGCATAGTTCTACTTCCAAGTTAGATTTAGTTTGTAGTTTCTTGAATGGAAGTGATAATGGAAATTGTTGTGATGGTATTTGATGAACTTTCAGCCCATACTTTTAGCACTTGTTGATGAAAAATTGTTGTGTAAAGTTAGCTTGGGCTTCTTTGTTTCAATGCTGCAACCTAGTTCAATTGCACATTCATGATGTGCATGTGCAATCTTAAAATATGCAGTCCTTAGAAGATTACACTGGTTTTGTGTAGCTATAGGCTTCTCTTGGTCAAACAAAACCAAGTTTAGGAAGTTGCAGCCTCCATGATTACTGTTCATTCATAGCTTAGGTCTAGGAACGTCCTTTCTCCCCTACCCTTTTGACTTTTCTTTTAATAGTAACTTTGAAAAAGGTTAATTGCACATTGTAAAGCCAAATCTGAAGCTGAAATAGGAGTTCTAAACTGTTGTTTGAACTTGCAGCTGTGAACCTTTGAGTTTTACCTATTCTAAATGTGCAAAAACAACTAAAATGCAATGAGAAAACATAGAGAAACACCTCAAGATT
The DNA here is from genome assembly GCA_007258455.2 of Sequoia sempervirens. Taxonomy (NCBI): domain Eukaryota; kingdom Viridiplantae; phylum Streptophyta; class Pinopsida; order Cupressales; family Cupressaceae; genus Sequoia; species Sequoia sempervirens. Next base: position 365,793,412 of record VDFB02000003.1, on the reverse strand, counting down.
AGCCTAAGGAATTGTTAATACAAAAAGATAAAATTAAAGAAGATTGCAAATGATTATACCTTCTCTTTGCAACTAAAATTCCTTGGTTGGCCCTTGATTTCGATTACTTTGTATGGTCCTTAGATGGCCATTGATGTAGCTAAATGAAAAATTAACTATGTGGTGGGATGAAAATGCAAATGGCTAAAAATGGATGGCTAGATGAGAGAAAATGCTTGTAAAATGAGTGCACAAAATGACAGCATAAGTTTGCTCAAAATAACTAAGTCTTTTTTATGCTTTAGAAGAGGGGGTATTTATAAAGAAATTTGAATTCTCTAGAGAATTCAATGGTTGAGATTAAGCCACCAAGGTCAAGATGTAGGGCTATGGTGAGTTGAGGACTCACAAGCCCTCACATCTTGACATGTGGAATGTGAGATGGCCAAGGATAAGATGATGTGGAAGTGAGGTGGAAGGGAGGACATGTGATGTGTAAGAAGGACATGTACCTTGGAAGTACATTGTGAGATGAGAAAATTACTTGGAGGAATAAATGTGAACTTGGGAGAATCTAGTGGATAAGAGAGGGTCTCCAAAAAGGTGGGAGTTTTTCACATGTGACTTGATGTGACAAGTCAAAGATTCTAGAAGATGCATGGGAAAAGGGGATGCTAGGAGGAATAAAATGTGAATTAAAAATTCACATGGGGAAGAGGGGAACCTAGGGTGAATAAAAAGGAATTAAAAATTCCTTGAGGGATGGGGAGAGTTGACCAAGGTACTGATTAGGCTTAACTAATCAGTAATCAAAGGATAATTAGGGGTTAATGAGGATTAGAAGTCAACTTGCAAAAGTTGGAGGATGTGACACATCCTAATCAAGGATTAGGCATGTGCACATCCCTAATGAAGAGATTAGGAGATGGATTCGATGAAAATGACATTTGAGGGATTAAATAAATGTATTATTTATTTAATTCATTTGATGAAAAGGGGATTAAGGAGGGTAAGGTATTTAATTGTTAATTAAATACCTTAGGGATTTGGAAAAATTAAGGGTATTAATTAAATAATAGTAATATTACTTAATTAACTCAGATAAGAGGATGTTTAGATGAAAAGTGATAAATTTGGATAAATTAAGTGTCCGAATTTAGGTGTCTATAGTAGCAACTGAGCAACAATTTCTACATCCTAAGAATTCCATTTGTAGACCCAACTTCCCACATTTGTAACTCATCCATAAGTCTGCCCTGTGATTACCAACAAATTACATGAAACAACTGAGATATTCCAATCATTGTCAAGACCTGACATTAGAGACCTTGGGACAATGTTCTACAATTTGATTGTGGAAGATTATCTTTCAAGAGAGGTGATGCACCTATGCATTACCTGTGTTGAGAAGTGCATAAAACACCCATCAACATAGATAAGCTCTTTCAGAATTTTTCAAACATGGCTAGAACATCTTTCATTGCAGTCCACATAAGTATACTGAAAGAATTTAGAAGCACCATTTTAAAGTTTTTTTACAATGCTTGAAGCGGGCCATGAGCATCCTAGGGTTTGGAGAGTATGTAGAACCTTTGAAAATTTACCTGTATAAGTACATATAGATGGAGGGAGAGAGGGTTTTTATGGCCAAGCAAGGAGATCACCAGTCCAAAGATACCAATGACTTTGAAAACCCTAATCCCAATGCTAATTTTAGCCCCAACTATAGCCACAGTTAGAGTAGTGCTTCTCCCAAGGTCTAGTCCATGCCTCAATTTTTGCAATAGCAAGCAGTGGCTTATGGACAATGACCTCAAAGAATCATGTATGCTCATATGATGCCTTATATTGTGATTGCCCCCAATAGCATAGGATTGACAAGCTCTTGCAATTATTCAATTTTAATATTATTAGAGAACCAAGTTCCTCAAAACCTAGAGGCAGGCTTGACAATCTCTTACAACCACACAAGTTTATTGTTCTCAATCCTACTAGGAAATGAAATTCATTACATAGTTCTTGTAAGCTTCTACATCTTGATAAGTTTAAATCTCATAGGCAAGTGAGCTTGTTGAACTTATTGGGAAGCTTCTTAAAATTAGAACAATATCCTATTGAAATGCTTGTGACCATTAAATGTTTGCACATTTCATCAAGGAGTTCACTCAAATTTGAACATCTATGAAAATCTATTTTGGATCCCCACACAGACACGCCTCTAAGGCTATGGGGAAGACATGTCATAATTTTACACCCATTTATTTTTAATGAAAACAATGAGGGAAGCTTTTCCAAATCACATAGAAGCTCTTGCAAACTTCAATAATTTGACAAATTAAGCACAGTAAGAGTGACCAACTCCCCAAATTTAGTTGGAAACTACTTCAGATTAAGGCAAGAGCTCGAATCCAACTCCTCTAAAGATCAGAGCTTGATAAGATATTCGGGAAATTATATTAGGTTAATATAGGAAAGGTTTAACCTTCACAATTTATGTAAATTAAAAAATATTGTGAAATTTTGTCTATATTGCATCTACTCAAATCTAGTTGCTTTAATGAATGAAGATGCACAATTTCAGTGATTCCCTGTATTGTGCAACTTCTGAATTTGAGCACATTTAAATTTTCAATATTTGGCAACGACAATTAGGAAGGTTAATTCACAACTCATCACTATCAAAGGGAAAATTAGAAATACAACATTTCCTTTTCATATCTTGAAATACCAGACATTAAAGGGAAAATTAGAAAACATCACAATTGAGAAGGAAGAAATAAATCATTATTATGTGAAAATTGTTGATCACCTACCATGGAAAAACTCAAAATTATATCCTCCTTTAAATGATCTATTGATATGTATCTCAAATGTTTGAGGTTGAAGAGATTGATTGGTAAATTGGGTGGTTGTCATCCCACTTGAAAAACCTTAGCTCGTCAAAATGTTCGCAAAATTTCCCTTTCACTATCGTCATCGTTTCCATGGGGGGATTAGTTATAGTAACCCCTCCAGTGGAATGCAACAATAGCCACATTGGCATCAACCCCACAAGGGCCAATGGTTGAAGTTTGGTACCAATATGCTTACTTTTTCATTTTTCCTTTACTTTTTGTTTAATATAATCATGAGGGCAAACATATTTTTACCACCTCATGAGATCATTGCTTCCCATCCCTCTTTTCCATTTTAATTCTCTAGTTCCAAGCATATGTTATGTGATAGGTCCTTTTGAGAGATCATTACATTTGGAAAGGGGCATAACCATCAAAAGAAATTACCTAATGGATGGAATTTTCTTTACTTATGGACTAGGCTTAATGAGATCATTTAGTACACTATGCAATGCATATTCCCAGTGTCCTTTAACATGTGTCTTTTCTCAAATGAGTAACATGTATTGTATATTGATTTGCAAAGCCCTATTGTTTATTAGCAAATGTTGCCATGTCCCTTATTGCTTTCATTTTTGTTTCCTTTTTGAGTATTTTGTATTTTCACGGGCTTTGATTTTTATTTGCATGGATGATGAGTGTGATGCAGAGGATGCCATCAGAGGGTTGGACAAAAAATATTTTGGTAGGAAGAGACGTCGACTGTGTGTGGAGTGGATAAAGGTTCCTTGTTTTTTCTTTAGGCTTATTTTCATTTGATAGGTTTGGTATTTCCTGTACATGGATCAATCACTTATTATGGATCAAGGTTCCTTTTGGATATTTATGAAGTGATAGACTTGGTATTTCTCTTTCACAATGAGAAGATAAATTAAAGTGAGCAAATGCATCATTTCCCTGTTCAAGATCTAATAATTTGTCAATGCTAGAAATAGAAGGGAACCAACCACAAAACTTTAACTTCACAAGTTGTTAAAAAATGTGTATAGTATTTTTATTCATACATTGGTGAATATGAGGGAAGCTAAATTTTTCATCTTCCCCTCTTCTATCAACCATAACTTTATGATAATCTTCCAACAGTAAAGGTGCAAACCTTAGTGGGGTACTATTGCATGAAATAGTGCAGAGGAAGTATTAGTTCAAAATGCAAGCTTTAAATCTATTTCCATACAAAATTCAATTACAAAATATTGGATAGTATTCAAGACAATTATAGCAAACCTTGTAACCCAAAAATACTAACTAAATAAAAAAAGTCACTCATCACAAACAATGACAATGGATATTATATGTTCCTGCCCACTTTTAGATTGGCCAAACTAGCTTGTCCACATTGTATAAGAGTTCATAACTATATTTGGAGGTTTGAGAATGATACCTATAATTGAAAAACAAAGTTTATACTATGACTGACTTTGGGAATGTACACCTTACTTTGGCAAATGAAGAACTAGAAACCAAAATTGAGAAAGCACAACCCAAAAGTTTTAATATAAATGAAGAGGAATAAAAGCATATGCTTTAAAGAATATTGAAGCTTATGGGAAAAAGCTAATATTCATTATGAATGATATCTTAATCCTAATATGCTCAAACTAGATAAGAATAATTGTTTAACCAGATGAAATTACAATATGGTTACAAAATTTAGATCCCAAAACTCAACACAATATTTGGTTCCAACTGATCCCTTTTAGTGCCAATTTCCAAGTAATGGGACCTTTTAGGACTTGATCTATAAGCTTCTATCTATAGGCATGGGAACATACCAGGTTGCATCAATTCAATGGCTGGATAGCTTGTAATAACTATAGACATTCAAACTTGATGTATAAATAGCTATCAATACTCATTGTTCTTCTCTATTTTTTTGGTAACATAGATAGAAGGATGTTGTGTTGTGTTTATTGTAATAGTTATGGATTTGTTAGTTTCTTCAAGTTTGGATTGAACAGTCAATATTTCTTGGCCGTGAACACTTGAATGTGGTCTAAAGATTGATTTCCATATCCAAGACAATTGCATATAAACTAAATTAGGCGTTCAGTTTTAACATAGAACACATATCATGGACTCTTGAGTTTCCATAAATATAGCCCTTGTAATCAAGAATTGGTGCATAAGAGCAATATATGAGACATATAGAAATTAAAAACTAAAGTAGCGCCATATGTTGGGAATTCACTCTTTCTCCTTGATCATAATTTTAGTTAGAGAAAATTGATTATATTCCAGTATGTGTAGTATAATATTTTCAATAAAAATGAATAATGTAAAACTCACATCAAGATGATTGGTCATCAAGTAGGTAATACTTAAACAAATGTAATTAAAAAATTTACAATTGGCGTTATACTTCAGGTTGAAGGTTAGGCTCAGTAAAATGACATTCAAAACTAGTTGGATATAACTTATAAATATGCTCTTAAAAATAGAGTGCAATGGAAAGCTTTAAATTTGTTGTACAACACCTTCAAGAAATCCCATGTGAGCGAACACTGCCCATTTTGAACTTCAAATTCCATCTGAATCAAACTAATATTGAAGCTATATTAAGAATTATACTATGCAAATATGTGCAAGGCTTCCCCATGGATTGTTGTGTGTGATGTTGCAGATGTTGGAGGGGAAGAGATGACGCTACAGTCTGGCATGAGGGCAAAGGCATCAAACAGAGGTAGGATGGGTTTGTTAGGTAGGTAGCGAGCTGGGTGTTCAGCGGTTGGGAATGGTAGGAGCCGAAATGCCCTTCGATCCGCTTCTAGTTCTCACTCTCTACCCTCCCCTTGTCCAAACCTTAATCCTATGTAGCCGGTTCTAGACTCGATGCTGACAAAATTAGTGGATTCCCCTCCTTTGGATCCCTAATCTTGGCTAGGTGTAAGAACAAGGTGAATCCCTATCACAAATGTAGTTCATTTTGCTTGGCTCATATTTTGAAGGAAAACCCTAGCCCACCTCCTCCCATGTCACTGCTAATGTTTGCTACTATTTTGGAGCAGGGTCAGTGTTCAGAGGGTTCTTCTCTCTCTATTGGTGATGCGGTGGTAGCTTCCTTTGAGGAGCCAGCGAATCTCCACATACTTAAGGACCACATCAGTGTGATTTCTGCCAACCTTGGTGTTTGTTCTCTGGTCTTGCAATTCATGTGCAGGCACCCATTGCTGGATTCATTTTTGGAATGGGCTAAACGGACTTGGGACAATCTTCCCCCCCTTTGTTAGAACCATTGGATTTTGGCTTTTTCTTGACCACTTTCAACTTGGCTGTGAACTACGACTTCGTGAAACTTAATGGTCCTTGGTTTTATGGTAACTCTGGAATTTTTGTGTCTTATTGGACCCCTTTTTTTTATCCTACCACTACCGTGATTACTGATATTCCTATGTGAATCAGACTCTACAATTTTCCCTTGGTGATGCGGTCTTTAGACCTCATTAAAATGATGATTAATTAGGTTGGAGTTTTTTTCAAGCTGGAGTTAGAGGTGTTTGATTTTTCTTGCAGGTTTATCAGAGTTTGTGTTGTGGTGGATATCTCCAAGCAACTTACTTACTCCATTCACATTCACTCTTCTTTTGGTATTTGGACTTAGTACCTAAATTTCAAGGGGTTTCCCTTTAGATGTTTTCACTGCAACAACTTAGGCCATAAAGTTGAGGCCTACATTGCCAAGCGTCTCTCTGGTTCACGTTACATCAAACTCAAAAAATGGGTGAGAAAGTCTGGCTCTCCTGATGCTGATTTCACCTAGTGTAACCATGAAAAGTTCTTCTCTTCTTCTGTTCCTATGGCTAAGTCTGTTCCTCCTGTTGTGTCTTCTTCTCCTCCTCATGCCATCCTTGACTCCAACAATGATGTTGCTCTTCCACTCATTCTATTGGAATATGATTTTGATTTTGAGGGCACTTATCCTTTAATGGATGACTTGGAGGAGAATGTTGAATACTTTGCTAATTGTGATGATTTTGATACCTTCGAATAGGATTTTTTTCTTGCTTTCTCTCGGCTTCTTGGGCTTGGACAAATGGTTAGCAGTAAATATAAACCTGATGCGAGACTAGGAAAAAGAAAGGAAGAAAATCTAATGCTGAGAAACTTTGTTCTGAAGGTTTGGATGCAGTGGCGGTAGGGTCTCAATGGACTATGGAGGCTTTGTTGTCACGACAGGCTAGTAAAGTCTAGTCCCTCTTGGGATTGAAGTTTGGAGTTTTTTGTTTTCTTTTTTCTTTGTCTCTTGCCTCTTTTGGGGCCTAAAGTTGGGGCTTTCTGTACTTGTTTTCCTACTTTGTTCCTCTCAATCTTCTTTTCCTTCGTTAGGTATCTTTTAGTGCTATGTTCTTCTTTCTTTCTTGGCCTTTAAGGCCTTTCGTAATTTATTTCCTATGTTTAATAAAACCTCTTGGTTGTTGCCCCACATAGCATCTATTTATCTATAAAAAAAAAACTAATATTGAAGCTGACCAGACCCAAAAAATTCAAAACTTTATTACAACTGATAAGTAATTGCCAAAACTAGCTGGATATTGCTTATAAATATGCTCTTAAACATAGAGTGCAATGGGAAGCTTTAAATTTATTGTACAACACCTTCAAGAAACCCTATGTGAGTGAACACTACCCATTTTTAACTTCAACTTCCATATGAATCAAACTAATATTGAAGCTGACCAAACCCAAATAGTTCAAAACTTTGTAACTGACAAATAACTGCCATATTTTCAATATACGACATTTTTGTCATCCTAAAATGATTATAAATCATCTGTTAGCTTATGAGTTTTATGAGACAAGAAAGTAAAATGATTTTCATACATTTATTTATAATTAAAAAAAGAAACTATATAAATTCATATGACATGCACTATATATTAATTTTATTTAAAATAACTGAAATTGAATACTTCAGAACATAGAGGCTAAATCTAGGCAATTGGAGAAAAGCACCTCTCTCATTGACAACACTTACTTTGGACTCCCCTACTTCTCCAAGTCACAAATTCTTTGCTAATCTCAAAACCACCTTTGTCTTTACTAAATTTGTTGGTGTCTTCTTTGTCCCCATTCTTCTTTAGTAGTTTGGGCCTCTCCTCTCACATGAAAGGCATAATAGATCTGATAATCTTGACAAAATCTGATAAAATGGTGGACGCATTGGATTAGTGGGTACGTTAAAATGGTATCCTCCAAAAGTTGGCGAATTGTTGTAGAACTCAAATTCCATGGATAAAAATCTGTGTACAAGTTCAAATCTTGCTACTGAGAATGCCTCCATCTTTTCAATTGAGAGGATAAATTTTTCTTTGTGTAATTCATTATCATTTTCATGGGACTTAGTCTTAATAAAATCTCTTCTCCCTATCAAAGTTGCATGTGTGTAAACCAATCAATACTAAACATTCTACATGGTCCCATCAATGTGTAGAGATGAGAAGGTTGTAACATTTTGCTTAGTTTAGAGGAGTTACAGATAACATAAATGCTCCCAGGGCATCTTCTTTGTATTTCCATCATCTTTACGTTCCTCTAAACATTCCACAACTGTTCATTGAGCTATCAGGGCATCTTCTTTGTATTTCCATCATCTTTACGTTCCTCTAAATATTCCACAACTGGTCATTGAGCCGTATGGGTTATTGAATATTCTACGAGTGCAAGAGAATGAATGTTTGTTGTATGTATCATTATAAGGCTTTGTTTCAACACAACTACATTATAAATTCATAAGAAAATTCAAAACAGGTTCATGTTTTAAATTTCAAGATATATTAATAGTAATTTCTAGATTCAAATTGATTCCCAATCTAATAGGTTGCACAATTGTAAAACTAGAGTGAAGGTTTTTTAGTAAGGGAAAAAACGTTCAATTTGTCATAGATATTCATAATTAGATTTAATTAATGGGAAAAGTTCTTTAATTAAAACATATTTAAATGTATATGTTTGATTGTGATTTCTTAATAGATCTTTTGTGTTATGTAGTAGGTAGTTTAGTAGTTTTCTTGAATGTTTCATTGATAAAAAGTTATGTGGTAGGAAGTTAGTTTCATGAGAAACATGTTCTACACCATATTCTTTTATAAAATTTGTAAGAATTGTTAAAAATAGAGGTCTGTAATTTTGTAGTAGGAAGAAAATATTTTAATTCAATTTTTAAAAGTTTAAAATATTATTATTATATTATATTATAAATGGTTTAAAATATTATTATTATATAATGTATGTCTTATTAAATACTGTATAATAATGTATACATAAGTATTACATACTTAAATTATATTTAAATTAAGAGTCAATAGTATGTATTATTTAAATTCTACTAAATATTACATAATAATTTATAATTAAATTTATCAAAAACAAGTCTATTTTTTAATAATTAATAATTAATATATTTTTATATAGTGCAAATTAAATTAACATACAAATATAATATATTTATATATATATATATATATATATATGATACAAATTACATCACATATAAAATACTTATATTTTTTAATTATATGTGATAATATATATATAAATTATACTATTATTATTATATATTATAGTTATTATAATATAGTACAAATTAAATTAACATACAAATATAGATCCACTTTATATTTAATATATAATATATATAGTATATAATATAAATTACATCAAATATAATATAGTTATATTATTTATTATATATATAATTATATAAAAAAAATTTAATTAAAATGATTAAATATAAATATAAAACTATTATAGTTACTAATTATTATTATTATATATTATATTCTATATTATATTATTGTATATTATATTATATATTATATTGTACAATATTGAAATAATATAATTATATTTATATTTATATTATACATTATATCATATAGTATATACATAATATTATATAATATATATTATGTTATTTATTATTTACAAATAGTATAATATTTTACAATATGATACTTATTATATAATTATATTACATTCAACTCAAGTCTTATTAAACATTATATAGTAATTTAGACATTAAATAAGTTTTATTTATTACATATTAAGTTATATTTAAATTGATAATCAATAATATTTGTCATTTAAATTCTACTTTACATTAAATAATAATTTATAAATTGATTTACAATTATTTTACAATTATAGAAACAATCTTTTATATTTAAAACTAATTTCGTAAATAATTATAGTTATCATATAAACTATTTGATAACTATATTTGTATATTCATAATAATTTTTATTTGGTTGTATTTGAAGATAATGGTTGACTACATTTCTATATTCAACATGAAATATTTTTGTGTCAAATTAGGTTTTGTTTTCATACACACTATGCATTTATTGTTTCTATTTATATGTATTCATTCTCTATCTATATCCCCTATCTCTCTTTGTCTTTATCTCTTCCTCTGCTTTTATCTCTCTATTTATTTATCTTTCTCTTCCTCTCTCATTCAATCTTGATCTCTACCTCTATTTTCCTCTCTCCCCCTATCTCTAAACATGTCTCCCTCTCTTTATACATCCATATCTCTCCATCTCCCTCTTCTTAGACATCTATATCTATATCTCTTTTCCTCTCTATTCTGTTTCTCCATATTTCTTCTTCCATCTCTCCTATTTCTATCTTGTTATCTCTCCATCTTTATCTACCCCTATATCTCTTGCTCTCTCTATATATCACTTCACATCTCTATCTTTATCTTTCTATCCCTCCCTCTCTCTTCCTCTCTATATATTTATCTCTTCCATCTCTCCCTATCCCTATATCTCTCTCCTTCCCTACCTCTCTATTTATTACTTCCCATCTCTATCTTTATCTTTCTATCTCTCTTTTTCTCTTCCTCTATATATATTTATCTCTTCCATCTCTATCTATCCCTCTTTATCTCTCCCTCTCTTTCTCTCCATATCCCTATCCCTCTCCATCTCCACCTATTTATCCTTACCTCTCTCACACACACTCACTCTTCCCCCCTCTCTCTTTCTCTCTCTACCTCCCTCTCTCCCTTTTGCATACAAAACATGAGCCTTTGATAAGGGAACCTGATTAGAGTTTTTGTTTTAGTGTGTTTGGATCCCTATAAGTGGATGCATAGTTGATTTCAAGTAATCATTTCTCCATTGAGACCTTTGTTGTGCAAACATCATTTGATAAATGGCCTATCAATTGACCTCATGTACTTCACAAATGAATGTAAAAAATAAATAGACTAAATTTTTTCCTAATTGACCTTCCCCACCTATTCTACACACCCATTGCACACCAAGGTGCCTAAATAATTTACACTCACTTGCACCTATAGGAGGTTCAAGGGAGACACCGATAGGAAATAAAAGGAAAAGCATAAATGAATTGAAATAATAAATAATTGGTTATATAAAAAATATATAGACATAATATAAGGGATATGAAATATTCCTATAAAATCACACGAGTTGATAAGTAGTCTATAGTTTATAAACTTGTAAAAATATAAAATATAAAAATTGATGTTCTTATTTATTGTTGGGAGAATTGGTTGTAGGAATGATACATAGGTGGAATGTGATATCATAATTTGTAAAAGCAAAACCATGAAAGAAAAGTATCAACATCTTTGCATATGTAAAACATCAAGTACAAGTAAGACATATATATAGTTAATAGAAGACATAATATCATTTGAATATCACATGCGATAGATTTTACATAGTTTTGAAATGGATGTGTAGTACATACTGCCTATGTGCTTTTGGAATGTAATTTTACTACTAGGCACGTTGCCTTGTTTGTATCAGTAGGTAAATAACATTTATTTCAGGAGGTTCACAAAAAGTAGCACACTATCCATAGTTGGTAAAGCTTGTAGTCACATTACAATATTACACAATATACACATTTGGAAAACTAAAGTATTTTTAGACATTGTTTAAACAGTTCTAGATTGTGAGTCCGATGTATGGAAAGCCACCTAATTTCCTGTAGGAAAAGTGCATAAGTTGAATGGACACAATTCAACGTGTCTTCCATTGATTGAATTTCAAAACCCTACACACTATGTATGTTTGGAACAAGTGTCTTTGCTTTATATGAAAGGTCAAAGCAATTAATGGTGATATTGGCAAAAAAATCTTGAACCATTCTTGCAAGATTTCCATCCCAATTGATCGTGGGAGATGAAGAAATTTGAAGATTAGGGAACTATTGCTACTTGATATTTCAATGATGTCCATACGGCGAACAAGATTTTCCATTCCTGAATGAAATAGATTTGATATTGTACCTAATGTTAGCTAATATCAAAAAGCATTCAACTCCACACTATAGCAAAGTAGATTAACAAGACTTATAAATTTTTTATTTATATAAGGAAAATATTTATTAATTCTTTAACATTGTTAATTTTAGCCACAATTTCTTTTTCTTATTTGCTAATTTTAAATATTTACATTTATATTTACAAAAAAGAGCTATAAAATAATGGATGAAGTAACTATTTTTAGAGATTTGATTACAAGTAAATTAAAAGAAAGTTGAGCTTAAATATTTAAAAAATTGAAAACAAACTTTTAAATTTAATTGTCATTGAATAATTACAAAACATAAAATAACACATACGAACAACAAATAAATAAAAATTATGTAATTTTTGTAACAATAATGTGTCAATAAAATATTATTTGTACAACCTAAATTGATAATTGTTAATTTACCCTTCTTTATATTATTTTTAGCATTGATAATAAATAATTGATATTATAATATTGTTCTGTTAATAAATGTACTTAACTAAGAGCCTTATAAATCAATTAAACAAAACTTAATAGTGTGAGATATCTTCAAATATTTAGTATCCACAATCTAGCTATGTTGCAATTATGAGAGAATATAAGAAAATAACATTAAAGAAGAAAAATGTAAATGGATTAAAAAAATTGATAAAAAAACATTAATTTTTTTACCTAAACTAATCAATTTTAGAGTCCATCAAATTAAGATTGACCAAGCACAGTTACTAATTTAAAATTGCAATTCACTTTCTAACACAAAAAGAGTTTCTAAAAAGTAAATATGCATCCTTACCATGTATACTTTTTCTAAAAAGTATAGTATACATACTTACCATATATACTGCATCAATTTTGTCAAACAAAACAATCTTCCAAATTTTTTCAATTATTAATATTATTTTATTTGTAAACCTATCTAACTTATACATATGTCATATAATCCAATAAGTATTATTATAAATAAACATAAATATCTCATATAAAATTACATAATTATCAAATAATAACAATATATTTCTAAAATAAAAAAAATTGTATCTTAAAATTTTAAATTAAACAAATAAAATAATTAATATTACTAATGCCTTTAACTATAATTTCTCTCATATTATAATGGGAGATACTAATTACAACACATCCCGAAAAAAGGAATCAATAACCACATAAGAACATCAACTGTGGTTGAACAACCCAAAATGCACCTGGAAAGTCGTATATACAAGTCCCAACTGGTCCTTGCAAAATTGAAAACGTGGAGGATGGATGGAAGGTCAATAAATTTCTAGTTGTCAACAGCAAAGTGCGAGAAATAATGTAGAGAAATACACCTGGAGATCTGCATGGGTAGAGGAGTGTTAAAGTTGAACCTCCTTTATATTTTTCTTTGGCCGCCATAATTATTTTATGAAGGTAAAATCGATAAGAAGTATTTGTATGCAAAAATATAGGGGAGGAGCCATAGATCAGGGTATGGACATTCAAGGCGTATTTTTTTATAGTTGGAAATGTTATGGTAGGCAAGGCAACTGAACTATCTAGCCAAACGCCTCAAAGAAGAGTGATCTCATGAAATGCCATTAATGGCTGGTAGGAGCTGGACCAAAAAAAATCATTAAAAACGCTTTGGAAACTTTTAAACAGAGTTGTAAAAGTAAAAATTGTAACTATTGAAAGCTTCTTTTGTGCCAATACCAGGATGGGAGTTGTCATGGGTTTGGACAAGTATCCCAACACCATAATGGGATTTGTCATGGGTTTGGACATCTATCAAAGAAGAATGCAAAGAGAAATTTTTCCAGAAAATATTAGCCTCATCTCCTCTATTCGATTGTGCTAGTTTCTCTTTGCAAATCTGTGTTATACACAATCAAGAAATATTCCTCTTTTCTTTTTGACGCACAAACTATTCAAACTATTGTTCTCACCACAAAAGTATGAAAGATTTTTCCTTTTTGCAAACTAGTTTGATTTTCTAAATATACTGTAGAACTTGACCATGTCTTATTTAGGAACCATTGCAGGTCATTTTTCAATGGAGGACCATTTGAGATTGTGAAAGATCAAATTCATTGTTGAAAAAAAAAAGGCAAACACTTATTTAGGAAGCATTGCAGGTCATTTGTTAATGGAGGACCATTTGAGACTGTGAAAGATCAAATTCATTGTTGAAAAAAGAAAAAGCAAACAGTAATGATGTTGAGCATCTATGACCTAGACATCGCGCCCAGGTGGGTGAGGTCAGAGACCCTCAGTGGTAAAGCGAATGAATAAAATAATGGAAATAGTAAAAAATTACGTATCATGTTTGCACTGTATGTTCAATCATCTCAAAATGAATGTAGTGCACGTATGAATTATGTGCTGAGATTGAGATCTATAATCTTGTCTTCATTTGTAGCCTAGTTGACGACTGAGCAGTGGCTGCAGAATCAGAAAGAGAGCAATCACAGATACACTTGCCTGTGAGGGGATGAATGCTCACATGTTGGAAGGCTCGAGTTTGTTTTTAATGGAGGATTCCCACGATTTGGAAATTCATTAATGTCCAAGGCAATGGGAGCAGCACTCAGAAGGCTCGCAATAGCTAGGTGGTTAGCCTATGAAATCCTGCAGGTAAATGTTCCTATTCTACTATTCCATTCCAAGGTCGGCTAACCACATGTGTGCGTTTGAATACTAAACAGGTAAATGAGTGTTTATTTATTTTTACTATGCATAGATAGACAACTTGCTTATGGAATTAAGAGGCACAATAACACCTTACTCACACAACCTCCATTTTCAGAGGAGAATGTAAAGAGAAATTTTGTCAGAAGATATTATATTCATCACTGTTAGTAAATATTTATGCAAAATGTGGAGTCACGACTAAGGCACACTAGCCATTTGAGAGAACTTCTCAAAGAAATGTGGTCTGATTGGAGCATGTAAAAGATAGAACATGAAAAACAAAGCAGAAGAAATACACAATTAGCATGAAAAAAATGCAATACCATCTCAAACTGCGTTTGTCTCTGTAATTCCTTTTGCGTCCAACTCCAAAGCTTGTCTTTGCAAATAAATGTGGACATAATAATCTATTTATGCAAACTGAAGGCGGTGATGGTGGAGTGAAAGAAGAAATTTGGTAGATGCATCCATAATGAGATTAGACGCAAAATTAAAATTTTAGATTCTTGTTCAGATTTGAGTTTGATGGAGTTGGCTTTCTTTTCACGCTAACACAACAAGTTGTCAATGATGTCGAATAATTTACAACTTCTGATGAATGCCAAATGGCATGGCGGGGGCATTGAATGGTATGTAGGTGTGTGAGATAGGTATTCTGTCAATGATGCCGGATAATTTACAACTTCTGATGGACATCATATGGCATAGCGGGGGCGTTGAATGGTATACAGGTGTGTGAGAGAGGTATTCTGATGGCTCCTAGACTCGCAAGTCCACAATAAAAGCCTATCGGCTAATAATTTTAATAAGAGTATTATTATTCAACCCATCAAATTAATGAAATTCTTCAACAACCACTAACGAACGTATTGCCTCTCTCTTTCTACCCTCAACATGATTGAAAATGATATTTATTAATTTCTAGTTAGGACTGCTATGTCAGTATCGTCGAAAAGGACACCAAAGATCTAAAATATGATTTTCTACATTTGAGAACAAGTTCACTTCCAGTCACATTGCCCTTGCTGATAATGCAATTGATGTATACGTTGAATATTTTGTCTCAACAATCACTGCTAATATAAAGTTTGCATAAAGATGATTGTAAGTAGGTAGGTACTAAAATTTATTCAATGACCTATTCCTTCCCTCTCACCATTTATTTCATTACTAGCCTCATGCAAGTCCTTGAGGTGGACGATTTCAAAATTATTGTTGGTCATTTTGTCAAGGCTCTATTTCTGATCGAATCCTGGGGTAAGCTAACTATCATTTAATGAATCTTGCAACGTTGTCAGTTTAGTACCGTGTTTTTATCGTTTGCTTCTCACCTGGGTAACATGAAGGAGGCATTGCAGCAGGTGTCTTAAATGGTAAAGTCGACCCTTGTAGACTCTATAAGATTATAGGCAGTTAATTTAAGGACACTTATTCTTGCCTTGGAATCTCATGCGCCATTATGACAATTCTCTACCCGTTGAATAATTTCCTATCTACCAACCAATTCCATCAGAAGACATACGAGAGGTTTACACCCGTTGATCCTTTCTGTCAGAATTTTTTTAAATTTCAGATTGTTGTCTACCAACTTTCTGCCGTTTATTATTTATGTAGGGTTTTTCGCTATTTTTTTTATCTGTGTAGGGTTTCGTAATTACATAGAGATTTCAAAATAAGACAAAGCATCTAGCTTTGTTGTCCTTGCATGCCCCCAAACCTTTTCATTCCATTTTTATTATGTTTTTGTTTGCGAACATCTTGAAATTTTTTATTTTATTTTTTACCCTTGAAGCTATAGAATCCGTATGAAAGAACGTACTGCCTCTCTGTTTCTCCCCTTGACATGATTGAAAATGATATTTATTAATTTCTAGTCAGGATTGCTATGTCAGTAGCATGAAAAAGGACGCCAAAGATCTGAAATATGATTTTCTACATTTGAGAACAAATTCACTTCCAGTCACATCGCGCTTGTTGATAATGCACTTGATATGTACGTTGAATATTTTGTCTTAACAATCACTGCTACTATAAAGTTTGCATAAAGATGATTGTAAGTTGGTAGGTACTAAACTTTATTCAACTTCTGATGGACGTCATATGGCATAGCGGGGGTGTCGAATGGTATACAGATGTGTGAGACAAGTATTTTGATGGCTCCCAGACTCGCAAGTCCACAATAAAAGCCTATCGACTAATAATTTTAATAAGAGTATTATTATTCAACCCATCAAATTAATGAAATTCTTCAACAACCACTAAAGAACGTACTGCCTCTCTCTTTCTACCCTCGACATGATTGAAAATGATATTTATTAATTTCTAGTCAGGATTGCTATGTCAGTATCGTGGAAAAGGATGCCAAAGATCTGAAATACGATTTTCTACATTTGAGAACAAATTCACTTCCAGTCACATCGCCCTTGCTGATAATGCACTTGATGTATACGTTGAATATTTTGTCTCAACAATCACTGCTAATATAAAGTTTGCATAAAGATGATTGTAAGTAGGTAGGTACTAAACTTTATTCAACGACCTATTCCTTCCCTCTCACCATTTGTTTCATTACCAGCCTCATGCAAGTCCTTGAAATGGACGATTTCAGAATTATTGTTGGTCATTTTGTCAAGGCTCTATTTCTGATCGAACCCTGGGGTAAGCTAACTATCATTTAATGAATCTTGCAGCATTGTCAGTTTAGTACCGTGTTTTTATCATTTTCTTCTCACTTGGGTAACGTGAAGGAGGCGTTGCAACAGGTGTCTTAAATGGTGAAGTCGACCCTTGCAGACTCTATAAGATTATAGGCAGTTGATTTAAGGACACTTATTCTTGCCCTGGAATCTCATGCGCCATTATGACAATTCTCTACCCGTTGAATAATTTCCTATCTACCAACCAATTCCATCAGAAGAAATATGAGAGGTTTACACCCGTTGATCCTTTCTGTCAATTTTTTTTTAATTTTCAGATTGCTTTCTACCAACTTTCTACCATTTATTATTTGTGTAGGGTTTTTCGCTATTTTTTTTGATCTGTGTAGGGTTTCGTAATTACATAGAGATTTCAAAATAAGACAAAGCGTCTGGTTCTGTTGTCCTTGCATGCCCACAAACCTTTTCATTCCATTTTTATTATGTTTTTGTTTGTGAACATCTTGAAATTTTTTATTTTATTTTTTACACCTGAAGCTATAGAATCTGTACTAAAGAACATATTGCCTCTCTGTTTCTCCCCTTGACATGATTGAAAATGATATTTATTAATTTCTAGTCAGGATTGCTATGTCAGTAGCGTGAAAAAGGACGCCAAAGATCTGAAATACGATTTTCTACATTTGAGAACAAATTCACTTCTAGTCACATCACGCTCGCTGATAATGCACTTGACGTGTACGCTGAATATTTTGTCTCAACAATCACTGATACTATAAAGTTTGCATAAAGATGATTGTAAGTCGGTAGGTACTAAACTTTATTCAACTTCTGATGGACGTCATATGGCATAGCGGGGGCGTCGAATGGTATATAGGTGTGTGAGATAGGTATTTTGATGGCTTCGAGACTCCCAAGTCCACAATAAAAACCTATCGGCTAATAAATATTTTTTATTTCTTTACACATATTTTATCACATAAGTCTAAGTTGAACGAGTACCATCTTAAGAACAGATCAAAACAATTTGTCTTTGAAGCTATCCCAGGTAATCGACATGGTTTTGCCTCGAATTCGTCATAAAAAAATATTTTACGCGTCCCCAGAAGATTGGCCATTCAGGTAATCTTGGGTCCCTCCTTTGTCCCTTGCTTCCCGAGTTTTTACGATCGTCCCTGACCTCTATCCATAGCCCCATCAAACACGGATTGCTTTCTCATCAATTCAAAGTCTTTCAGCAGTCTGCATTTTCCCTTCGAAGATGTTATGTTCATTCTGAATAGAAGCAAGCCCGCTTCTTTCACTTGTTTCTCTTGCTTGCATTTTTAGCGAATTATGCCTGCACAGGGTTCTTACCAGTTAAAACGTCTAGAGAATATGTATTTTTTGCAGTCCTCCAACGTGAGGGCTTCTTCCCCTCATCGTATGAAACAGTCTGAATGTTGGAATGGGTTTTATTTTCACTATTGAAGAAACTGAAACGAGGTGAACTCAGATCCGAGTGTGGGGGTTTTGAAGGGTTTTTGGCACTTGTAAGTATTAAGCTTGTGAAGCCTTTTAATATTTGTTGTGCTAGATTTTTATTGGGTAGTTTTCTTTACTATTATATCATACTCAGTAATTGTTTTAATCGGTAGTTTTCTCTCTATCTAAGTTTTTGAATTCTAATAGAAATGCAGTTAGTTCCAAATTTGGATCTGTGGTGGTAGATTGGGGATTATTAATTTTAATGGGTTTCTTTTCTATATAAATTTTGATTCCAAATCAAAGTGCTTTAGTTGCAGATTTGGAGATTTGGGTTTCTGATTGTAGAATGCAACTTATTATAATTATCTTTTAGTGGGTAGTTTATCTTTTTTAATGCAGACTTTGGACTTAAATGGAAGTTCATTTAGTTGCACACTTGAATCTTTGGCTGTAGAACGGGACTAGATTGGGACTCGTTTTAATTATTTTTAGCGAAATGTTTGCAAATTTTATATTAAAATCGAAGTGCCTTTAGTTGCAGACTTGGTCACCGGGTGCAGAATGTACTTATTATGTCTACTTTGTGATGGGCATTTTAAATTTTTTTAGATCAAAGTGTACCGAATGGCAGATTTAGATTTGTGGTTATAGAGAGCAATTTTCTTATATCTACTTTGTGATGGGTATTTTTTAAATTTTTAGATCAAAGTGTACCGAATCGCAGATTTGGATTTGTGGTTGTAGAGAGCAATTTTTTATAATTATTTTCAGGGGAAACTTTTGTTTTTCATATGTAACTCTATTGAAATCCAAGTGTTTAGAATTGCAAACTTGGATTTGTAGTTGTAGATTGCAATTTATTATATTATAATAGCTGTTTTTCCTTTTTTAATAGAAAATTTGAACTCAGATCAAAGCATATAATTACTGAGTCGGATTTCTGCTTGTAGATTGAAATTTAGTTGAATTATTCTAAAAGTTTTTTTTTGTGGGTAAAATTTGTATTCAGATCAAATTGCAGTTAGTTGCAGACGTAGATTTCTGGCCGTAGATTGCAATTTATTATTATTTTTTTAATGAATAGATTTTTTTCCGATGTAAACTTTGTATTCAAATAAAAATACTTTTAATTGCAGGCTTGGATTTTTGCTTGTGGGTTGTAATATATTATAATTTTTAAAATAGAAAATTTTCTTTCTATATAATTTTTTTATTAAAAATCAAATTACATTTAATTGATTTAATTTTTCTCTGTTGTGAAGTCTAGTCTAATTGTGAAGTTGTAATCATTTTGCTGAGGAGTGGCCAGCATCTGGCCAGTTTTCTCTGGGCAGTTTAGGTGTTGCAATATATAATTTTTCTACCGGTTAGAATTAATTTCTTTGACTTGTATATGTATTCAGAAGATTTTGTTTCTAGATTCAGAAGATTGTTTGGATGAATACTATATTTGTCTAGTGCAGGCATTCAGAATGGAGTACCTTCAAGGATATTGCATCTAGACTCAGATGGTTCTTTGAAGGAATTGTGGATTTTTGGATGAATATTATCTTGATTGATTGTGGGAAGTTTTCCCTTTTTGATTATTATATGTACTAACTAAAAGAAATCGAAGTGCATTGGCAGATTTTCCTTTATGAATCTAATTTCAATTTCAAGTTTTCAACCATTTAGAGTTTTTTCTTATGGAAGGCAGTATCTCATTTGTATTCTTTTTGGTGGGCTCATTGAAGGTTATATTGTCATTGTATGTGCTAAATATTTGCAATATATTTTCAATTTTGTGTAGGTTCAGGAGATATTTGACAAATTTATCGATTCTTCTTCCAAACAACATCAGATGTGTGCCTTGAAAGAATGTAAGTATCGTGTATTACATATTATTTATTTATTCACATAGTACAAAAAATATTAGATTTAAGCTTTTGATTGGCTTTAAGGTTCATCGAATATAATTCTAGTATTATGTATTGCATATTTTTATTATCCATTTCTTTATTTATTACAACAAATATCAAATTTAAGCTTTTGGGTGGTTTGAAGGTTCTTGAAATCTAATTCTATGCTAGATATTTCAACTATTTATTTTTTATTTTAGTACAGCAGAGGAAAATGGTTAAAGAATATTCAAGTAAAAGGATATTTATAGACGGTATTTTGTGTTCTTCATTTTTCATTCGGGGAGGGGGTTGAGGAGTTGGGTTCATTAAATGATTGGTGTTTTTCTTTTCCTGGTTTGATTAGTGCTTTTGAAGGTTATGCTTGGATATATGTCAGAGTGGCTCTTACAAATGGTGGCAACAAGATTGGGTATAAGCAAATTTTGATAACGAAATTTCGTAGATTAATTATCAGGTGAGTCTATCTTTTGTCAGGCAAATCCTCTATGATTAGTTATGAGTCATGACCACAGATGAAAAGCTTGCGATAAACATGCAGAACTTGCAATTCAAAATGGCTTGTGAGTTACTTCTAGTATAACACAGTGCAAGTTATTGTTGATTTTTCATCAAAAAATTGCTAAAAACTTTGCCTATGGTTCTATAAGTTCATTCCACTAGCAAATCATTTTGCTTCATTTTGGACTATGTGTTGTTGACTTGTAGTGTTTGAATTTGCAGTTGTTTGGGAACAAGAATTTTGCTATTATAAGCTCTTATTTAGCATCTTTCCAAAGGTTTGTAATAGTCAACACTAACACATTTCTAGTTTTTCAAGTTTTTGTGTCTTCATTCTAAATTTCTTGTACTAGGGTTTAGTAACTTGTTATTTACTATTTATTAATTATTTATTGCTACGGTTTAGTAACTAGTTTGGTGCCTTCATTCTCAATGTTTTGTGTTAGACTGTTAGAATTTTTTTTTCTTTGCTAGGGTTTATTTCCATTTTTTGAAAACAAAATTGCAATCCACAAGTAGTAGAGGTGGCGGCAAGCCTAGGGACCCTACTTGGTAACATGGGATAGTAGGTACAAAGCATGGAATGGCAATCTTCAACTTCATGGGACAAATATGAGAGGACGCATAAATTGCCTCAAACGTCAACTTGCATGGATCACTTGCCAAGATGTGCCATGTATACAAGTGGCTCAAGTGGTTGAGAATGAGCTGAAAGCTTGGCTTACATCTTATGATAAAAAAGGGTAGGGAAAATAGAGAACAAGGCATTGCTAGGTATTAGATCTATAGATCCAAAGGGAGACGTAGGGGCTTCTGCTTCTTCCATTGGGCCATAGATATGGGGCTTAGGTAAGCAATCATAATTTTGCTCTTCGTAACACTCTTGGTTTACAACTTGTTAGAATTATTATATGGAATATGAGGCCAAGTTGGCATGTTCCAATTTTTGGTACTACAACATTCCATTTAATTTAGCAATGAGCCCCTACTGGGAGTAGTTGGTTGCCACATTGACTTTGGCAAGTAAATGGTTAGAAGCATTGAGTTGTTGTGAGTTGAGTGGGCCACTATTACAAGATGTGATGAATTACAAAAATTTGCTAGGTGGATGGATGGCAAGAACCACACCTTAATCAACTTCCTTGTGACTTTAGGAAGACAGCTTGTTTTTGAAGTTGGTTCATGCTTTCAATGAAGTAAAGAATGTCGGGACCTTGTGCAACTTGTTGGATGAGGTGGTGATGGAGGTAGGAGTGGAGAATGCTTTATAGATAGTGATAGAATATGTAGTTGTGTATGTGTTGATAAACAAATTTGTCGCTATGATATTTTGCTGAAATGAGTGTGACTTGTCCAATGGGCAGCAGAAAATGTTCACGATAGTTGGAGAAATTCTTATTGGATTAACATTTTCCATTGTGTTTGATAGGGGCAGCTCCCTTGTATGATGGGGATTTTTGAGGTTTTTGCATACTTTTAACTAGAAAGTAGAAAAGGACTAGAAAAGAAAAGGAATATGGGGAAAAGAAGAAACAATGTGCAGCAACTGAGAAACATTGGCAAAAGAAAGAATGCTTGACCGTTTACCCCTTCAGTGTACCAAGAAAATGAAAGGAATCAATTGCACATTAGACATATGAATAATTTGCAATAAATGAAGAATATAAAGACACAAAGTTTTGAAAGAAAGGTACGAGGAAACAATCACAAATTTGACATATGACAAGCCTACAATCAACAAAGAATGATTGACATAATCTTCTAGAAAATTCTTTAAATTTCTTCAAAAAATGGAGCACAAAGTCTCCTTACAATGTTTCTATATGGTGTGTTTGTTGAGGGGAGGAAAATATCCAAGAAGTGAAGAACCCTTACAATGATATGGCTTTTCAATAAGTAGGAGAAAAGGTAGTTATCTTTTTCGTAACTGCCTAATTGCCTCTTTTTAGACTTTATGGAACATTTAAATAACATATCCCAAACTCATTAATGAGAGTATGTCTCTTAAATCATTTAAAATAAATAAATTCAAGACATTAATAAAATAGACTTTATAATCAAAATTGAGTCTTTGTTGAAACTTGACAGGTGTTTGATTGTTGTGAAACTCCATCACATATGCTCAAAGTTTTCTTTGAAAGACCTAAATTGTTGCTTGATAGAACCCATCTAGTTGCAACTTGTTCTTACAAAATCGAGGCCTCACAATTGTTCTTAGTTCCATTGCAGACCAAATTTTGGAGCAAACTGTATCAACATCACAATGATTACTCATACAAGGAAAGCTTGATCATCAATAATCAAAATCAATAGCATTTCCACCTTCCTCTCCACTACAACATATTCTCTCAAACTCTTCACCTTTCTTGAACCCATTTTAAAAGTAGAGAAGTACTTTTTTATTTGACAAAAAGTTTGCCCCAATGAAAGGCAATGATGGAACTACAAGCTTGTAAATAGGGTCCAGTGCTTCTTGAGATGTTTGAAGTTCCACAAACTCAATAATAACAAAAAAGGTAGCTTCTTATGTCACTCCTTCAATGCAGTAAGGAAAAGCTATCTCGGTGCTTTAGTTTGCATCTTCTACACATGAAGTAAACCCTATGATGAAAAGCTTAATCTTTGGTTCTTGGATTGAATTTTGAGTAGTAGGAATGATCTAAAAATCAATTTCTCTTCTCCATAGACCCTATAAATGAGCCACTACATAAAATGTATGGTATGAGGTTCCACGTTGAAGTGTTGTTGAGAGTTTTGTGTATCTTAGGAGCCACATTTTGTTTGTCTAATTACAAGAACCAATCCCTTAACCAATAGAGTGAATACAAGAAGCTTGGGGGTAGTCTTGTCATAATAACCAAATTTGTTAGACAAAACTTCTTTACTAACTTTTGCAATCTACAGCTTGAAGTGAATTCTATACTAGTAGAAAAAGATTTCCTCATGCATCTAACTCCACTTATGATAGTGAGGCATAACTCTAGGAGCCATATCATAAGAAATTTCCTAAATATGCTATGCATGGTCTTTTCTTAGAAGCCATCTATACTTAGGTACACTTATTGCAAGGACATGATAAGATGAATCTTTGATTTATTGGCTTATATAAGCGCTATAGAAGGTGAAAGGCCTCCATATTAATTATTAAATGATAAAGACCTATTATTCCCAACTTAGGCAACATCAATATGAGACATCTCTGCAATTATTGCATTCTAGGAGATTGCAACCTTTAGTAGGTATTTTGTCAAATAGTTCATGTACCTTGTTGATGCTTAGACATTTGTGTATCTTTTTGCTAAGGCAATTTGCAAATGCCAAGTTTGACAATTTGTTCAAATTTGCCAAGTTTGACAAAAGTTCATTACACTTTATGCCTTGGTAGAAGTCCAAGCCCCATATTAAAGTTCCATTTTTGGTGTAGTAGAGACACTGGAGATGGGCATTACACTTGCTGCTTGTATCTGTTCAAGATTTATTTTAATTTAATTTTTACTAGTAGACCCATATTACACTATCTTGGAATCATGGTATTTGATGGGGTGACATCACTTAGTAGTTTTTGTATCAAACATTCATCATGCCTAGTCTTGTCTCTATAGTTTGCATACAACGATGGCCAGAGCAATATCAATTGCATCTCCATAAGAAGAATGTGCAATGCCTCTATCGTAGGATCCTCTTTACGTAGCGTTGAGAAACCAAGATGAATAATATATGGCTATGGAATTTCATGATTGTAACCAATGCGGGGTTTGGTTTTGTAGTTGCTCCTTCCTCCATTTGCTCAAAAGTTTTAAAATTTTATCAACAAATCCAATTTGGGTGTTTCCTACAATTGTTGCATTCTATGAAATGGCATCTCTTTGAGTTATCTTGTTAAAAGGTTTATGATCCTTCTTTTTTGCTTTCACAATTCATAGACATGTCTACTAGGGCAGTTGTAGCAGCAACATTCAATGAATATCATGTTATGTTTTGATGAGTGTCCATGCCTTGTCATAAAGCTTCTAGTGATGGTGTTGAGTAGAAAATGTCTTTAGAAAGCATGCATCAACCATTTACAAGGGTCCCATACCACTTTGGGGTTGAGAGGTGCTTGGAACCTATTTTGGAATCAAAAAGGTTCCTAGGAACCTATAATATGCCAAAATATGTGACTCAAAGTTCCTTGGAATGAATAAAACGTTGGAGCACATGATTTTAATGTTTCTAAGCATTATCAACAAATCTATTTATGTTATATTGGCCTTTTAAAGTTCATAGAATGCTGGCATGGTGTTGGGAATTGGCTTATTGGCCAAAAATAGAGTACTTGGAACTATTACAAACATCGAAGCAGCTAAATTACTTATACTTCCATACTTTCTGTTCTAAACTTTGGGCTTTATGCTTGCCAATTGCATTAGTTCAAAAGTTTATAAAGAATTTCGACAAATATACTTTGTGCATATTTTATTATCATTACATTCCATAAGATAACATCTCTTTGAGGCATTATGTTGAGCAATTTATGTGCCTTGTCTATTCTTCCACAATTTACATACATGTCGATCAAAGTAGTCACAAGTTCACAACTATAATATTCGAATAAAAATCTCCTTTAGCTACATAATAATGGATTTTTCCTTTTGATTCAAAGTTATTGCCTGCACTTGATGTTGAATAGCTACTTGACAATGTAGAATACAACCTAGGCATAAATTGATCGCTTGATATTGAATAATTTTCCAATGATGCAAATGACACTGGCATAAATCATGTATCCTCTTTTGAGAGTGAAAAGGCTATCTAAAGATTATTTAAGAAATAAAGCTTTGGATCTTTGTGAGATAAATAGCCTTGATCCTTAATTATTTTTCCTTTTTCTTCAAACTGTCATGCATGCCATTGAGATTGGGAGTGATACTCTTATCATGACTTCCGTCACTACAAGTTGAAAGTTATGTTCCATTCATATTAATTCATTGTGGATAGAGAAGTATAATTTGAAACAATAGTGACATTATCTATAAAATTGCGAGGTCAAGATGAATAGTGGATAGTAAAGCCTTTTTATTATGATAATTGAGGCAAGTGAAAACATGTTGTGTTAGTCAACCTACGTCTACCACAATGACATTGTTGGACCCACTAGGCTTGTACATTTCTAAACAAAGGAACTTGAAAAGAAATAGAAGTCCAAAAGTCTCTCATTTTATTGAGTTGTTTGCAACACGCACCTAGACTGCTCTATTGGGTAGTTAAACTATTATTTCTTGTTTTACTAGAGTGAGATTGTTAGAACATAATGTTATTAGAGTTCATACCCTTTAACATTTATATGTTATTCTAATATAAGGTTATAAACCTTATATATTATATGCTTTATTAAGCATATCCCATTTAAAATAATTATAGTCTAATAACTTTTAGATTATTAATTATTTATGAATGATGGTTATTGAATAGGTGTGACTAATAACCCTTCAAGTATTTTGCCATCTTTTTTGCTTTCTTTAAGGAGGTTCTCTCTCATTTGAGAGGATGTGAATTTGGTGATTGATAGTGAATTATATCACTATACACAAGTGGTATTATTGGCCATGTGCAAGTAAGGAGAAGTGTTCCCCAAGTTCAGTCTATTTTTTGTAAAACAAAATGATGCTTTATGGGGTTTTTTACTTGAAAGGGTTTTCCCCATGTATATCTTGTGAAATTTGTAAAATCTATCATTTCATTATTCTCATTTTATATTTTATTTATAATGATTAGTATCCTAAGATCCTAATTTCTATCAAAGATCTCTACATAGATACTTAATCTAATTAGATAATGTGTATTATAAGTACTTTCACCTTCAAAAAGTTCTTGTACCTTGGCATGAAAAGCATAATATGTTATCATGACTTTTCTTTGTATATCCACTACACAACAATTTATGATTGTTAATCGAAATGGAAGTTTGCACTTGCAAACCAATTGAGGCTGTGAAAATTATCAAAACCAATATGTTTGACCTTCATGGAGTCCATGTAAACCTATTGCCAATCTCTTGAAACAGCTTTTGTGACTTTATGGAGCTATTAATTGTGGAAGAACAAAAATTGTCGGAATGTACCACAAATAGATATGGATTGTCAAATTGCGTTGGAAAGCTGGTATTTCCACCACTGAGGTTATTTAATCATTCTTCTTTGATTATGAAATTGACAGGGCTTTACAACTTGAGTTTCAAAATTTAGGAGCACAAATTGATGATTTTGACTTGATAGGCAAATTGACATTGCGAAATGATTGAGAACACTTAATGGGATAAACATTAACACTTTCAATTTAACCAGGCTAAGACAATAGAGAGAACTCATATGCAACATAGAGGACCAACATGACATTCAAGGGATCAACTTAATGATACACAAAAAAAAGGTTTGAAAATTGTCAATATAAAAATGTAGACAATAGTATGTGTTAGTTGGTAAACTTCTAGAGGCAAGGACCTTACTTTGTGTTAGAGCCCTTGTGCTACCCATTGCATTGACCTTCTCCTAGAGGATATAGGGAAACTTAGTTGGGTGAAGAACACAGTGGAAGATGTGAGGATTTTCATAAAATACATCTACTACTAGACATGGGTCTTGAATCTCATGAGTACATTGATGGCAAGGAGCTCATGCTCTCGGGAGTTACATGGTTTGTGACAAATTGCATCACATTGTAGAGTACCATGGTTGCATTGTCCAACCTTAAACACATGTTTGTAAGCAAAGGTGGTTAGAGAGTTCTTATTGTAGGAAGGCTCAAAGGAGAGGGTTGTGAAGACTATTTTCAATGATAAATTTGCCAAGGGAATGGAGGAGATCATCTAGGTAAGTTTTCAATTAAAAAATTCTTTTAATTTTTTTTAATAATTTACAGTTTGCTGATTTTTTAATTTTTTAAAATTTTAAAATTGCTTTATTTTTATTTTATTTTTTGATTTCATTACTATATGCTCTCTTGTTTTAGGTGTTAGAATTGTTAGTTAGGGTTCCATGGTTGGTGGGTAGGGATTAAAATCCCTTGTGATGTCTATATGAGGCCATGGACATGGCTAAAGAGATGACTCAACATTTGTATGGGTTGAATAAAAACAAATATGAAGTTATGAACTCATTTGGTGTAATAGTGATCGGAGGTGGAATTGTCAACTCCATCACCATATTCATGTTGTTGCCTATTGTTTGAAACCTAAGTTTTTCTTCTCCACTTCATTTAGAGTGGATAAGGAGGTTGTGAATAGCCTTCACATGTGTGTTGTGGGGATGGTCCCTGAAGAGAACTTGAGAGAGAAATAAATAAAAAGATTATATTAATGTCCACGGATGACCAAAAGTAGGTCAATGGAACTCAAGAGTACACTTGTTTACAAAGAAAATTCTAGGAAGAGATTCCTAGAGAGGCCCCACAAAGGGGAAGAACCAAAAACAAAATACAAAACAATAAGGGACCACCAACATAGGTAGTCAAGAAACCAATACAACTAGCCAAGTAGGGGGAACTAGAACTCTGAAGAGCATAAGTTAAGGAGAATTGGAGAGAGAAGAAGTTCTCATTGACTATTACAGTTTAGGCCAGAAATGGAGGAGTCACTAGAAGAAGAACTCTTGAAAGGGGTCAATACAAGATATGAGAGACATCTACATGATAAGATACAAATTTGTAAGGGAGCGGAGGGGAGTTTGTTTTTTTCATCTTTATGCATTCAAAGGAGAGCCACTTTACAACCAAGTAGAAAAACATATATTTTAATTTTAATTCTTTGTTAATTTTAACTTTTTAAAGTATTTTTAAATAGCTGTGAAGTTATGACTGTTGTTCTTGTAGTTGGTGGGAAGATTTTAGTGCAACACCTAAGTTTCAAAGTCTTTTTAAGGCCATTCACACTTTGAAGCACAATTCATCTTGTCTTTGTGTAATACAACCTTTGATTGCATGCAAATAAGGTAGAGGGTTAGGAGATGCATTATGCTATTGACCTCAATGACATCGATCCATATTCAAATTTGGCTGCAAAGGATCTGGATATTTTGTTCATTGATGACGATTTTGCTACTTTGGAGAGGGAGGCAGCCGACGTGGCAGCATTTGATGGGGCATAGACGAAGCTAGCGAGCCATTAATAGGGGGTTTTATTGTGTTCATAGTGTGATCCTATGACTGAGGCTTCTATTGAGGATGATATGGGTATACCATCCAGTTTGAGGACATTCACACAGTGGTGACAGACTTTTTTGAGCTTTAGTTGTAGAAGAAATTTCTAGTTTATGAACATTGAAATTATGATTTGTAATTTTTATTTATATTGAAACTTGAAGTTGATATGTATTGAATTCTAATTTTGATCTATATATGAAGAAAATCAGTAATATGCTCTCTTAATTTAGTATTAATTATTATGCATGCTTTTGGAGAATATTTTTACAAAGTTTTGTGATTTTAATGTTAAGAAAATTTATGGAGTTATTACTGGGTTTTTCCCTGAGTTTTTGCTGGGACGGAGATTTTGAAATTTTATGGGTCAACCGAATTATTACAGAGCCTGAGTTTTTCAACTATGGTTATGATCAAGTTCTTGTCCCTGATTTTACCATGTGACACTGTTACAGAGAAATATAAAGGATCTGGATTACAGTGAGTGGATGGTCAAATTTATGGTTTGAAGAAGCTACTTAAGAATCATACAACTTTTGTTGGAGAAACAGGCCTTCATCACCATTGTTCCGATTGGTCCCACCATTGGAGAATTCTATTCATGCAAACGTATGCCTAAAGGTTGTAACATTTAGGGTGCTTCCATGGTTGTTTGTTGTCGTCTATACCTGTCATCGCTTAAGACTATTGTAATGAAGAAACAGCGTTTGTGTCTGTTTCTATCACAGTAGGCCTGGTATATATGCCCGGCACCATCAAGTTTCTTATCATGAGTGAATTTTACACGGCCAAGTCTACTCGTAATGCATTCTGTAATGTTTCTTGTTTTTGCTTGCACTACCATGCATTCCTTGAAGTCAAAAAGCAGCATTCAGTAAAAAGTCTGCCATTAGGTAGCTGTTCCTTTTTAGATGCTGAAAGCTGATGATTTACTCTGACAAGGTCTGGAGCTCCTTGATGAGCTGTCACAACTTTTAATGAATCTCTGGCATCTGAAATCCTAGTTTATTGCTATGACAAGTACTTTTGAATCTGACATCACCATGATCTTCAGTATTGTCATATAATACCTTCTTAAAGACCGTACTTGATTGCCCTAGTTTAAGTTAAGTTATTGGTATTCCTCATGTCAGAATATCTCAAAACCTGTAGATATTGTTTATGGACAAAAGGGAATAGGGAGACTGGAGCAGTGAATAGGAGGGTCAACAAAGAACCTGTAATAGGTATAGGAAGGCAGGATCTCATAATCTTGAGAAGACTGTAATGGATGAAGAAGGAACTCTTTTTAGTCAAGGAAATTAAGAGAATAGGATGATGACTGCAAAAGAGGCTAATAGAGAAGATTCTCATTTTTAAGTTTGACATTACTAGCAAAATTATAGAGTAGAGAGGTTGGATAGGCAATCTGTTCTATTTTTGGACATAACCTTATTGAGGATTACAAAAGAATCAGTTTGCCACTTTCTATCCTGAATGGCCAGCATTTGATTGGTGGCAAATGATTG
The DNA here is from genome assembly GCA_007258455.2 of Sequoia sempervirens. Lineage (NCBI taxonomy): Eukaryota > Viridiplantae > Streptophyta > Pinopsida > Cupressales > Cupressaceae > Sequoia > Sequoia sempervirens. Next base: position 365,762,394 of record VDFB02000003.1, on the reverse strand, counting down.
AATGAGAATGGGAAGACAGTAATGAGTAAGACAACCAAAAAAGCTATAAATAACTAATTGGAAACAAACTTGTGGCTGGAATCTATCATGATTCATAACTTTGAGGTTTTTACCAGGAAACTATTCTTGTGGCCAGGGAAAAATTCTTGTTGCCATAAGAATACAAATTACTACAAAATCTGTCTCATCTGTTTCTTCTTTTTCTTGACAGTCGAAAGGATAGATGTTAGACCTGCTACTGATGGTGATTTATGCTCAAAAGGGATGTTTTAAATCTGCAAATAAGTTTAGTCTAGGGACACAAAGTTAAATCTTCAAAAGGATCCACATGATGATCATAAAGATTTAATAGAAATAGAGGATGGAATCATGCATGTAGAGAACGAAGAACAACAACAGATTACAACTCTCTCTCTCAATACAAAGCTGAATATCAAAAAATGTCAGGCCTTAAGTGCAAGGTGAAAGGGGGAACAGTGATGGCCTTCATTGATAAATGACTTTATGCACTCAAAATTGCTGAGTTTTGTCAGGATTGGGTGATATTAACTTCACAGTCCTAGGACTATGTACTTCAATTTAATATTTTAATAGTTGGGTAATATTTTATGTGCATCCAAAAGTCATGGAGAGAGCAAGTTGGATGCCCCATATGAGGTAGGAGGTTTTAATAATTAAATAAAATTATCTTGTTGACTTGGAATATTTGTTGTAAGCTGGCATTGAGTGGGGGAGCTATTTTTGGCCTATGACAGTTTTGACAGGTTGTAAGAGCATCTTTTATGTTATGACAGCTATGCCAGATTCTATACTAAAATGGGATGCATTTTCTATTCTTGGAGATTAAACATGTTGGGCATGGGAATTTGTGCCCTCACAGGTTTGAGCTGTATTTTGGCTTTGAATGGGCATTTTAGGTGCCTAGTTTTAGCCCATGGTATTAGCACTTGGTTTACAATACCATTTATTGCATCATCTATTGTATTTTCCTACATATTGAGGCCATGAGATAGTGGTATGTAAGTTTTGCCAGTTGTAATTTTATGTTGCTGGAATGCTGTGGGATTGAAGGGGAAGTTACGTTGATGTCCTCCTTTTCTAAGATTAATACAATCTTGCATTCTCTTTGGTGGTGGAGTTTTTTACTCAGAAGGTTTTGCCTTGTGTATCAGCGTTCTTGTGGTTTGCTAATTATTTTGCTGCATTATTTCTATTTCTATTCATGTACTATCATTGGTTATAAATTTGTTTGCACTTGAGATCAATAGTTTCTAGTATCTACTATTAATTTTACTGGTTCTCTCAACAAGTTCCACAGGCCTAAGATTTGCCCTATTGCAAGGTTTAACTGTTTATGGCAAATGACTTGATGTAATGCAAGGGGATGACCAAAGTGTTGAGATGTTGCAGAGCTACTAAAAAAGTGTTGCAACTTCTATGTTGTAGATTGTGCAGGGGTGGATGTCAACATGGAGACAGGGCCATTGGGTGAAGTTTGATTGAATCTTGATTAGTCACACATCAAATTGGGGAAGGGGCTGCAATGGATTATAGCTAAAAGAATGTAGCTATATGCAATGAAACTGATTCCAACTCACTAATTTTTATTAAGTTTTTCAATGTGACTCCAAAGAGCTTGCATGTGAAGGTGAAGACACAGATTCCATCAACGTAAATGAAGTGAACATGTGATTGATGAAACTGCAGATGTCTTCCACTATATACCACATTGACTACTACCAGATAAGGAGAAAGAACACATCATGAGTTATGGGTATTGTAAGCTATTCAAGGATGGAATTGAAAAGTTTGTCCATGAGTGATTGGATACAGGGTATATGGTACTTTTCTAAATCCCTTTTGCATCTCCATTGGTGCTGGGAAGAAAGGGAGATTTAATTTACATGTGTATCAGCTACCATGAATTGAATATGAGGGTTTTTAAAAATAGATATTCCATTTCACATAAATATGAGCTACTTACTGAATTGTATGGTGCAGTAGCATTAAAAAGATTGATATGCCATTTGGTTGTGCCAGGCAAGGCAACTGAGACAACCTTTAAAATTCATCACAATTACTTGAATTTTGGGTAGTGTCTTTAGGCTAATTGATCCTCCAACCACCTTTTAAAACACAGTTCAAAGGAGATTTCCAAGCCTTATGGGCTTATTTGAGGAAGTTTCTCTATGATATTTTTTTACAGAGAACAATAGAGGATCATCTAAAACTGTTGAAGATTATTTTGCAACTCTTGCAACAAAATCCTTTATTTGTAAACAAATCAAAATTAGATTTTGCAAAGATCTAGCTTGTGTGCTTTTAAGAGGAGTCAAAATGTATGTGGCTGAATTTCAAGCCATTCCTGATTGGTCTATTTTGAAGATTGTGACACAAATTGAGATGCTTTTATAGGATATGTAGTTTCTACAGAAAAAGGTTACAAGGGTTTTGGAGTCTTCACAGCAATCCCTATTAATCATGCAAAGAAGGAACAATTCAAATGGACAGAGGCCACCTTGCAACAAATTAAAAATAATAATGATTTCCAATCCTTTACTTGTACTTCCAGATTTTAAGTAACCATTTGTACTGGATTGTGATGGGTTGGAAAATATTGTAGGGTGTTCCTCATGCAAAGTCAGCTCCTGATCATATCGAGAGGAGAATATGTTTAAGAAATGTTTGCCCTCATGCATAATTAAAAAAAAGTCAACCAGTGGTTGGGGCAGCACTTTATTATCAGGACAAACTATCAAAGCCTTAAGTATTTCTCATCATGGAAGACCTTGACTAAGTGATAAGCAATTTACATGGTGATTTTGAAATTCAATATGAGAAGGGCATAAATAATTTGTTGCAGTGTTGTTATTCCACAACCTCATTGTGGAAAGGGTGGAATCCTCTGTATGACTGGAATGGCTCTCCTTGGGTGCAGGATGCAAACGGGCTGGATTTGATTGTTAGATATTAAACATTTCAACATGTTCTACTCAACTCTCAGAAGGTGTAGAGTCACATGGAAGTTAAACCGTTTCAACTTTCATAATAGTTCACCAGAGCTTTGTAACATTATGTATACTTCTGTACTATCAGTTTTTATACAATAAGCATAGTCATAGCTTAGACATATCTAGTGGAAGATAAATAGTCATACACCTCCATTGAGGGTATGCCATGCACATAATGTACATGTTAATAAATTTTTCTATTCCAATTTTAATGTCTCCTATGCATCTTTCTCTGATTAATGCTGATCTCAAAATTTTTATTAATATTACTTCTTCACATATAACACATTTAGATTCTATCAGTTTAAAGTGTTGTCTCCCTGATTTCTTCTGGGATATGGACCAATAGGTTAAATTTGTTATTAATTTGACTAGTGCACATTTGGACTTTTGCTGCAGTTGCTGTTGGAACAGGTCTAGCTAATTTATTTAATTTTGAAAGCCCTGTTTAGCATTGATCCACAAACTTGGATGGTTATACATTACTCAATTCATCAACATATGCATTCTCATTAAAAATCCTGCAAAAACACCTTCAACACACTGTTTTTCCACCTCCAATGGGTGTATCTAATTATTAAACATGTCAACAGCAATTGCAAAACAAATAAAACAGTATACAACAGAAGTAAATCATGCAAGAAAGACATTCACATGAACTAAGACAACAAGAGCACCCCAGAGATATATTCTGAAAGGGGAAAAACTCCAGCAAGAGTGAGTATTTTGGTCTTCATTCCACTATGCTCCAGTAGAATATGGAATAGGGCAGTGACAACAATCATACAGCTCCACAACGCCTGAAGTATGCCTCTATCACCATGAAACCCCTGCACATACACTCATTCACAACAGCAAAAATGAACATAGAATGTAGGTTACCGAGAGAGCCATCCTTTCCAACATGTTTTACAATGAACTTATGCCTTTCCTATAGCCTCATCAAATGTCAAAAAGATGAGCTGAAAGGAAGAAATTCTTCAACTCCACTTCTGTCTGTACTGTGACGGTTTCATCACTTTCTACAGACCAGTTCTTTTGTTTTTGCTACTGCATTTTTGGATCAAACATGGTCAATTTTAAATTAGGCTATTACCAGAAGATTTCTGGGGACATTTATTGACTAGTCTATGGAAAGTATTTATTGTGTATGGATATAGTCATTGTTAAAGTAAGCCATGGCCAGAAGATTTCTTTCGACATTTGTTGATTAGTTTACTGTAAGTATTTATTCAATTATATGCATGTGGAAAGTGGGTCCCGTAGTTACCTGGAGACGTTGGGGTTATGGTTATGGGGATGGGGTTGAGGACAAGGACACCGTTAAGATTAGGATATGTAAGTAAATGAATAAGGATACAGCTGTATAACATATATTGTAGCCACCAAAAGTTTTGGGTAAGGGGATCAGGATATGGTCTTCATTCATACACTAGAGTTTCTTGGTAACTGTGGTGGGCCTTCAGCACGTAACTAAATATTTTTCTAGTTTTTTTGACTGGTAAGTGGCTCCCTTTTTAACCACAGTGGGGTGTCAGATTGTTAAGTGCCAGTCTCTATTTTTCTGTATTTGTACAAATGTTCATCAAAATTCCAACTCCAGAATATTCTGACTTATGGTGCAATTTATATATGTTTGACAAAATGTATAAATATACTGATTGAACTGAGATAAATTGCATATATGTGTTTCATCCAACAGGTTACTAACATGCATTACTCAAATAATTTTATGACATCATTATTGAGAATGGGAACATTACATCAATATTTAGATAGAAAATAATCTGACCTCTAAATGGATGGAACATACAGTGAACTATTTGTTGATTGCTGCTGTTACAAATATGATTACTTACCCCCTCTTTTCAGACCTGCAACCTCCAATATTGCTATTGCAATCTCACCCAGACTGCTGCATATAGTCGCTGTATTTTAGAAATTCACTCAACACCCCTGTAAAGTGCTGTAGGCTCTGATTTTTGACAGCTATTTAAACTCATAAATTTTGCTATAACCTGGCCGTAGGGTTTGCTGGTCACATAAGGTGAGTTGACCAGACTATTTAATGAATATTCCTCAAGACAAGGGCGGCACCCGGCTATGTAGGGGTTTAAACCCTCAGAAAATAGCTGCGATCCCTTCTATTAGCTCCTTGGTCTTACACCCCCTGCTGGTATGGCAGCCTGCATAGTTGAAAGCCTTCACAATATCTTCATTATTCTGCCTTAAATCTGTCATAAACTTCATTCGCTTTGTTCATATTGATATTTATAATCTGCTGGTAATTAATTTCAGGTCCTCTCCACATGTAATCTATTAAGATTTGCTAGCAAATAATATCAGAAATAATTTTTAAACTAAGTCTCTGGGCATGGCCACAAACTGAAGAAAATACTATTTCAATTTCCGAATATAAATCTTCTCAACCTCCAAATATTACATGCACCTGTGAATCCTATGTGAATTCACCTGTAGATTGGCTAGGAGGGTTTTCATCATTGAAACCAATTTTGCCATAGGGTTTTTGGTCTTAGGGTTGAAGATAAATAGTTGCTCACCTCTTCAAACTAGGGTTTGTAGAATGAAAATGCCAAGAATGAGTTTTCCTTCTCAATTCTCCTTTTTATACACCTTTTTCAAAAATGACAATATTTTCCATAACCCTTTAATTTTCTGCCTAAATTGACTATTTAATTCAACTTTATTTTTTGACCCAGAAATAAGTCACTTTTATGTCTCTTTAAATTTCATTTTATAATACTGACCATCCTTCTATAAAAATAATTAATTAAACATCAGTTGCCATTTAATATAAAATGTTCCTTGACAACTTAATTAATTATTTCCTGCATTTTAACCAAAGTTTACAGAAAATATTAAAATAGGCCAAATATAATTTCTGACCTCACCACCAACACCATAAGTGCATAGGACAATTGCCCATTGAAAGTTGGCACGCTCCAAGGATGATGGACTACTCCAATAATTTTGGAGTGCTCCTAGAATGTTGGATTTGCACATGGAAGGTACTGTTGTGCTTGTCTTGGCTTTAGGAACTTGCTGCCACCAACAGAATTTCTTTTTAGAAAAAATAGGTGCTCTCCAAGAATGTTGGAATGGACCAGAAAAGGGGACATTACACAGATAAGGTTCCACAACCAAGTGGTATTTATTCTGTCAAATCCACCCTAGACTTAAATCTTGGTCCCTACTGCTGAGGTTTGCTGTAGTTGGAATTGGATGTGTTATCATTATGTATCTTCAGTAACATGATTTCCAGGTACAAGCTTCTGATTTCCACTTGAGAGTAACCCAGTTGAGATGACCAAGCAATTAAGATTTTGTGTATAAATTATATTGTTTTGGTGGGAAATGTTCCATTTAGCAATTTTAATTCAGTTTAAATGAAAGATGGTATGTAATCAAGGTTGGATGCCTGTGACTTTTTGTTGATTTACGCTGCTTTTAACTGTGAATTTGGTCTGTGAGCAAATTTTTACCTAAAATTTGTTTGAATGAAGAGAAAATGTAAGCGAATTTTTGTACACGATTTTATCAATATGCTAATCTATGGTATGTTAGCAAAATCAAGCAACTTTAGCATGGAGGAATTCTGTTTGCATAGATAAATCTGTTTAATTTCCTTTGGCCAGTTAACATAATTTCAAATCAATCTTGTGAAATTTATAAGATTATTGAATATTGAATGCAAAATCATGCATTTGCTTGGATTGACAAATTATCTTAGTATAGGAATTTTTGAACTTTTGTGTGGGAAGAGATGATTTCTCAATCTTTTTCTGTTTCAAAACTACCTACTTTTGTTATGTTAATTGTGTACCATTATTCTGAAAGGATGGTGCAGAATTTATAAAGTTCGCCTTTAATGTGAAAATCTGTTACCTTTAAATGGTTAGTTGAGTTTGCAGGAATTTAGAGCTTAGACCTGGCTTTACTGTTATGCAGCTTCTTTTCTGAAAATTATACAGTTATGCTAATTTTTTCTATGAATAAACCTAAGCCCAATCTCATTGTTTGTGGTTCAGTGATTGTAATAGCTCCCACTGACAACATCAGTTTTGCAGAATGTCAGAGAAAGGAAATTTCGAAGCAAGTGAAGCAATGCATGGTTATGAGAATCTGACAGGTTTGTCACTTAATAAACATTCTAGTCTGATAACAGAAGAGAACTCTCAAATGCATGGTGGTTTTGAAAAGGAAATTCCATTTGTCAATGAGCACAAGAAAAATGATGTATTAGATTCGAAAGATTATTATGGAAGTGATGGTCTGGAAAAGGACACTGATAATTCTTTGAGAGTAAATGTGATTAAAGAGAACAAAGGAGATGCAGAGGAACCTTTACATTCAGATGCAGATGAATCACCGACGGAGAACTCAAGACATGCACTTGAAGTGGACTCACATATAAATAGTGCTGATAAACCGGCCTTGTGCATCAACCTTCCTGAGATGGGGGCTGATTTGTCATGCAAAGACAAGAAGAAAAGGAGGAAAAAGCGCAAAGGACCTAACAAAAATCCAAGCCAGATATTTGCTTTCAAGGAAGAGGAACAAAAGAAAATAGAACTGAGCAAGCCGTCCTTGGATACAAAAATGGCAGTTATGTGCAGAACATTGTCTAAGAGTGCAACATTTCCAGGCTCTGCTCAGGATGCTCCATCCATTGAGGATGCGCCAAATTTGAAGGTTGAAAAGTTTGAGAGTGCAACTGAGAATGGCCATAGATCTGAATGTCGATGTTCTGATGGAAAGAATTCCTTTTACACTCAGACATTATCTTTTCCAGTAAGACATTTCTGTTTCTTTGCATCTAATGCATATGATGTGCATTCTAGCTGTTACCATTGGAATCATGAGACACGCTTGCTGCTAGCATCATTTCTTAAACTGGTTTATAAGTCAGTTCACAATAGATACTTCAGGATTAATTATTTATGTTTCATGGGTGTTCATGCCCTAGGGTACACTGTTAGCATGTTTGCAACTTCAAATTATTTTCTTTACCTGTTTTTCCAAAAAAAATTTTGTGTATAGAAGCTTCCAAATTTTGTTTAATATTTTTTCTGCCTTGTTTTCGTTTATAATGTCATTTAAAATGGTAGCAAATTTGCACAGTTGTTTAGAAGCTTCACAATAGAAACTTCAGGATTATTTATGTTTCACGGGTGTTCATGCCCTAGGGCACACTGTTAGCATGTTTACGACTTCAAATTATTTTCCTTGTTTTTCCAAAAATGTTTTTGCATATATAAGCTTCCAAAATTTGTTTAATATTTTTTCTGCCTTGTATTCCATTTTATAATTTGTACAAATGTTTAGAACATTTGTCTTATTAGTTGTAGAAATATGGCTTATACAGTTTTACTTTTCCCTTTCTACATTCTTGAAGAAAATTGTAGCTGCTAAGTTTGGGCATTATTTGAAATAGTTGCACCATTCTAAATTCCCTTTTGTTGTCGTTCAGTCATCACTCAAATTAATACCTGCAATACGTGGAGGCCATGAAATGAATGGATTGGGACCTAGACCAAAGTGTTGTGTGAAGTGGGCCCCAGATGTGTACGAACCTCCCTGCAGTTCTGTTTCCCATACAGTCAGAAACTATCATCATTACCAGTCAAAAAAGAAAGATAATAAGCGAAAGCAAAAGGGGAAATCAAGCCCTCGAACTGCAAGCCTAAAAAATGAGAAGCAGCTTATGCACAATTCAAATTGCAATTCTGAAGGTGATTATTCAAGGTAAGTCTGTTTTTCCATGCTCTAAGTATGTTCCTTCATTACATTTCTATTAGGTGGCTTGTTTCTATTGGACTAGGACCTTTGAAGTTGGAATGGTAAAATATTACATGCAGATCGCATTCTTCCTCAATTCAAAATGCTGGAAATATAATGTTATCAGATGTTCTGCCTTCCAGAGCCTTTGGATTAATGCCTGATAAGAGTCGTCTTACATCACTTGATTTGCAAATGGGACAGAATGGTGTTCCACTTTACACTGTGGCAATGCATTCAGATGAGTCTCACGAAAATGAGAAAAATGATTTTGAAGGGAAATGCATAGATGATTTATTAATGGCAGGAAAGAGTAACTTCTCAAGTTCTTCAGAAGCAGAATTTCCTTTCAGTCAAGACTCTAAATGTTGTACATCATTTCTACGTACTATTGAGAGCAAGCAGCTTTCATTTGCAGAGGCTACAAGATAATCATGTTGTCTGCTCTGATATCATTTTGGATTCCTATTGTTCTATATTGTGACATTGTCTATAGAAGTTACGTTTATTTTTCTTATTGAGACAGAATCTTTTGGGTTACAACTAAGATTGTAATAACGGCTTACTGGCATTGTACATAAAATATGGCCTATACTTTTTTTCTTATCGATATTTGTCTGAAACCTGTGGTCAAAATCTTGCCTTATTGGGTGCATGAGAGAAGTTTTCAGTTTTTTTGATAGTTTAGTCTGTTCTAATTGGCATGCTCTCAAATCAGAAGATAATTGCTGCATTTTGTATCTGTAGACTAGTTCTTGTCAAAGGAAATTGAGTTGTTGCATTATGCTTGTCATGGTCTTTTCTTTTGGGTTGAGCTTATTGGCAGTTTTTTTTACCGAGTTCTTCAATATTTTTTTGCTTTTTCTCACAATTTTTTTTTGTCTCCTTTAGAACACAACACTATATATAGTCTCTAATAATTTGAGCAAGCATTCTATGACTGATTTGAAGTAAATTCAAGCAAAAAAATAGTTTTGTGATTTGCAATTTTCTTAGGTAGCTGATTCTACGAGTTAACAAATCATATTGTTATTAAATCTTGTTTGAAGATAATATTTGGGTATTGTAGAGTAGTGGTTTTCTTTGTATGATATTAACAAGATTCAACAATGACAAATATTTTCTACTTTGTAACAAAAAGATTTCTAGAATAATGTGGAATCAATCTACAAGGAAGATTGCGAAAGACAGTGAAGACAATTTTGCCAAGAGTAGCTGCACAAAAAACATGGGAAGGGTGACACAGTCCAAGATACTGTTTCCAAATAGCCAGAACTCACTAGGAACCAAGCCCACAAGGGTATGTTATTACGTACTCTAGCCAAGAATTTGGTATAGAAGAAGAGTCCCCAAGGAACCGAAAAATGAGTTATGGGTGATTAGAAACCTTCAGAATCTAATGTAAAATAGGACATACTCCTAAAGCTAAAACTAAAAGTAAATCAGCACTTTTGAAAGACAAATAAAAGTTAAATTGCTATTATAAGTATGCAAGGATCGAGACCTAATTCAATCTCACAAAATTATCTATAACTCAATATCTCATATATATGAAATAAAAATAATCACTCCATTAGATAAATAAATGTCATAACACATTCTCATGTGTAGTGTATAACCCAAGTATAAGCACATAATATATTGTTAACAAAAATGCAACTCTGGCTCTCATGCTATGAAGTCCAATAATGATACAATTTGGAAGTACAAATATAGTCAATGATTAATAATAATGTAAGAAACATACAATACAATCTCCAACCACCCTTGACCCTCAGTCATTCGTAAGTCAAGAGACAAGAGCATGGTTTAGGCATTTTTCTGTCCAACCACGAAGCTTACATTTCCTCAGAATTCTTCCTGACATGAAGAATACCTGACCTTGCACGAAATAAAAAGCAGGGGGGAAGCTCAATGCAAGCTTGATGTACAATACAATCTCCAATCGCCATTGACCCTCAATCATCCGTAAGTCAAGAGACAAGAACATAGTTTAAGTGTTTTTCCATCCAACCACAGTTTATATTTCCTTGGAATTCTTCTTGACATGAAGAATACCCGACCTTGCACGAATAAAAAGCAGGAGGGAACCTCAATGCAAGCCTGATGTATATACATGCATTTCTAACATGAACATGCAATATTATGGCAGAGAAATATATAAATAATTTTGTTAGGGAAATTCCATCTATTTCAATTAACACGTGGTATTGGTCAAAACACTAAAAGTTATCATGTAGATCTTGAAAAAAAAGATCGATTTCTCTGTTAGCCCATATTCGGCACCCTATCCCGAAAGGTGAACTTAAAACATAGAAGGAAATAACATGCATAATGATTCCAATAAAAATAAATAAGTACTCTTTTTCTTTTCATGCAATGATTATATTAACATCTTTTATCATTTCAATACGACAGCAAAATATATGATTGACATGAAAATCACCTTTTACATGCAAATGTGACTATTGATACACAATTAGTTAAAACATTAAATTGGATTTATTTTACACAGAAAAAGGACAGTTTCATATATATATATATATATATATATATAATCAGAATTAATCCAGCAGAGATGAATTGGTTTACTAATGTCATCTTACTGGTGATTACTTTATGTTTGTTCATTCCGAAAAAGATGTCAACAACTGTTAAAATAAATGTTAAAAATTACGGAATCACAATTTTTTTTTAATAATTGCAGCAAAATTTATATTTGTTTACAACCACCACGAACTGAGATTAAGGAAACACAGAAATTTTAATAACAACATAGAATACATGTCTAATTAGTCCCGATCTGCCAATTTATTTAGGTATCATAGACTTGTATCATAAATATATATACTCATATAAATCGACAGGTATACTGGAAGTTCACCCTTCCACATGATTAATATTGGGCATATTTTTGTTTAAACTATTCATTATCTGATATCTTACAGCGTTGTCACTATGTTATAAATTCTACAAGTTAATTCATAGCGAGTTGCAGCCACAGGTCAAAGCTCACGCTGCTTTCTCTCAACTTTCTCATCTACTTTAAAAGCTATCCGACACCAATGATGAATCAAGATATCAATTAATATTTCCATGCTAAAAATGTATTGCGAATAAGCTATCTGCATATTTTAAAGTTCATACTTCTTAAAAGAAACGTTTCTTAAGTCCTATGGTCAATATGTAGATTGTTTTTCTATCCAACCTTAACTATTATTCAACCTAACAGACATAATTCACACTCATTGTAAATAAATTCCAACCATCAAGATTTTAAATGATGCCTCTTCTATGCAACATACAGTATTCAATATCCGGCTGAGCTATGTAATGTTATGTAAAAATATATGTATAGATGGCAAGATTGCCTAAATATGACACTTACCGGTGAGAGAAGCATTATTCCGTGCAAATTCAAAAGTCGTGGACACTGAGCAAACGATCTTAAAGACCTGCGATAGCAGCCAACAAAAAGAGCAGTACAGTATGCAGCAGCATAGTTTGTGAGGCCGACTTCCAGGCCATACCAATGCAGCTCGTGGGATTAGTCAGCTGCCAGTGTAACATCTCCAGCAAGCTTTGCATATGATCTGTGCAACAATACTTTTTATGCTAATTCGCACCATCAATTTGTATTTAGGCGTATTATACTTGTTCTTGTCCTGACGCCTGCCCTTGCATTTGACCTGGTACCTCTGAGCCTTGACAAACACCTGGGCGAATCAATCCAACCCTTGTCGATCTTTTTTCCAGCCTTGATTAAATTTGTTCCCCTCCATATTATTCCCACACAGAGTACTCAACCCGAAAATAGTGAAAAGTCCGCCCCTCAAAAGCAAAACCATCTTCTTGAATCAGTTCCCCACGATCATTAATATAAGAAAGATTTTTAAGCTTTTTTTTTTTTTTTTTCATGCAATAAAAGGAATTTCTCGAGTTCTTAATATAGGACAGAAGTTCACTATTTTAAATCATGCAATCATTTTAATTAATAATCTTAAGTTATTTAACTATAATAACTTATTTAATTTTCTTTTTAAATTTTTATTTATAATTTATATAATTAAATTTATTTTTATGTATTTTTAATTATAATCATGCAAAAGTTTAAAACTATTCAAATATTTTCATAACAAGGTTTTATATATTTATTTATTTAGATTTTAATAACAATTTTTTTTATAGCTTTCCTTATTTATATATAATAATATTATTATTTTATTATATATATATATATATTCTTTTATTCCACCCATCAATTATTTTAACTTTCAAGAAAAATAATAATAATCATAAGCATATTTCCTTTTTTTTTTCAATTAGTTTATTTTTGTAAAACATAATAAACACACTATGACGCATTTAGAGAATACAAAAGCAACGATGTAATTAGGCTAACACAATGAAATCATAACATACTTAATGCGAATATGAATGTTACTAAGTGCGTGTGTGAATGCCTTGGAATCCCATCCTACTATTCATCTATCAAATGACTAGGATACCCCTACCTCAACCATGTTCTCGCCTTCGACAATTTTTCGCACTTAGTTGCACTCAATCACACATCACTAGGTTAGTCCATAAAAATCACAATCAAAGCATATACTAGAATTAAACCCATAATTTGAACATGATAATTATTTCAATTTCATTTCAATTCCAATTCCAATTTCAATTTCAATTTCAATTTCAAACATAACACATTTATCCATATTCATAAGATGTTCATCCAACATTTACAACTAGTTCATTTTACTTATCAATTAAGTTTAGACAAGAACATGAGATGTGCGTTAGGAAGCATAATATTAGTTAGGCAACATTTTTTGGACATCTCAAAATAGCACATGCAATAATTTGGTGGAAAAATTATCTTGGATGTATTATGAAAAGAAGCAGCCAATTGTATCTAAATGGGATGAATTAAAAAATGTTATGGGTTTTTATGCTACTGTGCATAAAAACAACGATCATATGGTTAAGTGGTGATGCTATAGGAAAGGAAGTAAACAAAGTGAATGATAATGCAAAATTCCATAGATAGGATATGTCAATGGGACTTGACTTGGAGGATGAAGAAAACAAAATACATGGGGTTCTTGCATAAGTAGATGGATCATAGCAAGCAAGTCAAAGGGACCTTAACAAAGCATATGTGTAGGTGCATTACATTCTTAAGTAAAGAAGCAAGAGAAGCATAATTTGATAAGAAAAATTAATATACAATTCAGCCTAAGAAAGAGCAAAATCAACCATCAAAATTGTATGAGAAGGGGAAATGGAGAGCTATGAAGAATGCCATTGCTTTGTGTCTTAGTAAAGATCCAAATGATCATTAAAATAATCTTAAGTTTGGGAAGCTGCTTTTGGGATTATGTCCAATGAATCATTCCAGGGTTGATTATAAGAATTCCATGGCATCTTTGTGAGAAATAATAACTGGAGATTAAGAATTTTTTTTGGTGTAGACAAGCTAGATGTTTACACAACTACTAGTATGTCCAGTGAGAAATAGGAGAAAGAAGAGGTGAACATTTTTTTCTAAAATCAATCATAGATGTTACACATCAATCCCTTTGATTTTAGATGAAATTGTTAAGAAGTATTGTTTGGAAACTTATGATTGTTGTCATCCATATTCATTGGGTTGGATGGAAAGTGGTGTGGAAATCCAAAGTTCCTAATGATGTGAATTCAAATTTTTATTAATCCATAATATGTTGATGTGTTATAGAGTTAAATGCGTTTACCCTAAATTTCCTTCATGTGGTGTTTGGTATTTGAAAGTCTTATTTTATAGATGAGGGCTAGGGGAGAGGGCCCCATAGTGGAGCACCCTAACTTCACCTTTCTCAAAATCCTACGTGGAAATTTCAAATCACTCCCAATTTTGTACAATAGTTTATTTGACAACTCACGTGTTTCTATATTTCGTTTTAGGGCCACATCATCAATATGATGCCACATCAACATTATTTTTGTTTAGGTATCCAAAAAAGGTCCAAAAAAAAGTGAGACCGATAGTGGTGCACTAAGTCATGTTTTATTGTGCGTTGATGTGGAATCACATGATTTGTCAGTTTGTGTATTTTATGGATAGAAAGTGTTTTGCAATTGGATATTAAGGTGCTTCACTATGGGACCCACTGAGGACTACTTCTATCCCCACTATTGGACCTCGCTCCACTATGGGCCCCTCTCCCCTAACAAATATAGATTGGTCAAGGATGAGGTCACTTATGTCATCAAAATCATCAGTGTAAAAAGTCATAAGATTTTTTTGGAAAATAGACAATTTAGTTTACTCTTTTGAAGGATAAAAAATATGCACGATAAATTTTTAGTATTTTTTGTACTAACAAGGAGTTGGAAGGTTTGGATGAGTCGCTAGATTCCTTTTTACGAAGGTTTTAAAGCTCTTTTAACATTTACCACCAAGGAGGGGAAAAGAACATGAGATTCAATTATTGCTATAATCTCCATTACCTCATGTTGTTATGCGTAAGCAATTACTTTTGGAGAGCAATGAACTAAAGAAAAAACTTCATATATTTCATGGAAAGGATTCATATGCTTGACTAATTTTCCATGTGGATCACCATAGATGGCTCTTGATGGATATTTAAAGATTATAGAGCCTCAAGCAAGATTAACATAAAAAATAAATATTCAGTGCATGGATGACTTGTTGGACCAACTAAAAGATGCAAAGTGTTTCATTATGTGAGATCTCAAATCTATGTACAATCAAGTTCACATGAAAGAGGGGGCATGTTTGAAAGACAACATTCAAAATAAAATAAGTTTTGTATGAGTGGTTTGTTGAAAAATGAGGTGTTTTCTTAGCTTAATACTTTGTAAAACTTTAATATTGCTGATCTAAATAAGCTTTTCCTTTGTTACATATATTCTTTGTGGGTGATTATCTTGATTAATCCATTTTACTATTGTAGAATGTAGACAAAAGTTGATAGAAGAAGTAGACATGATATTAGAAAGATTACACAAGATGTACCGTAGAGAAACCCTTTCGGGAAAAAACTCCACCAAGAATTATTCTATTATTCATTTTCTGAATTACAATAGCTCCAATTCTTGCTTGAGAATGCTTCTTCTTCCTTCACAAAAACTTCTTCACAACCTGAAATAAAACTGAGATAACTCACTTCAACTAGCTTGAGATAAATAGGCTTTAATCAACTTGAGTTACAATTACAATGCTCAAGCCCTATCCCTAAAAGGTACGCCTATCTCATGAAAATAGGGTTATTTTGTGAAGAACAATGTCAAATGGTCATCTTAATGCATTTGGGTGTCCCAAACTGAAGTGGCAACTGAACCTTCATTCTGTAAATATCTTCAAGGCTTCATCCTCAAAGTAGGTGCCCAAAAGTAATCCTACTTAATTTAGCCTTTAGAAATATCTCAACATGCAAAGGAGGTAATTCCAAGAAGACAACTTGGGCACCCAAGTTGGCTCCAAGTCATTTCTTGTTAACTGAAACATTTACTCAACACCATTCATGCAAGAACGGTCATCCCCTGTTAACTAGAGGTAGTCCCTGTTATCTGTCATACAACTCAAGTCATTAGCCATGCATTCCAAGTTAACTGAAGTCAACTAGCATTCAAATAAAACTAACTAAAGATAACTGAACCATAACTAAACCGAACTAAACTAAACTAAGCTGAACTAAACTGATTCTGAACTGAATTGAATTGAACTGAACTTCATGCATGCAAACATCAAATCCTAACTCCTAGGATCTTTACATGCATTCAAAAGTGTTATCTCTTACTCTGAATAGTTAACTGAACTCAAGGTGAGTGTCACCTTACCATGTGTGCACCCACATGTTCCTATTATTTAGGAATAACTACAAATGTCAATTTCATGATTTATTTCATCAAATATTAATATCATCCTAATCTTAGTGTTGTTGAACACATTCCAAGAACTTAGGAGATACATGAAATAATTAATGTTTAGGATTTGCAATTAAATGGTATCCTATTTCCAACATTCTCCCACTTGACATTATACATTGCAATTATTCTAAACAAGGAATAATAAAACAAGTACAAGACTCAAGGCCAATGGCCTTCTTGCACCAACTAATCAATCCATGCTAACTTCAAATTCAACCTGCATAATCATGAAGCTTCCAAGCAAATGATTAAAACCAAGAGAACTTATCTGTATGGTTTTAGAAGATAATTTGTAACATTAATTAAAGTGTTAACTTTCTCAATTAATACCTTCCCATTATCAACCAAACCAATATCTTTCCCAAGCCTCTATATCCAAACCACCTCTTTGGAGGCAAGTTAAACCACCAAGTGTGTTGAACTCATGTTCAACCAAGGTGTAGGCTCCTCGGTCTTTTCTGTTGAATTTTTTTTTCTTACAAGTAACCATTCCAACAAACATCTCTTACCATAAGAGAACTCTAGCCTCACCTATTTCTCCAAGTATTCATGAGGACCGACAACCAACCAATCCATGCCAAACTCCAAATGCAACACAACACTTTCATGAAGTAATGAAGCAAATGATTAATGTACCCAATACTTAAGAGAACTACACAAGATCAATGTCAAAGCTCCAACCTTGAACATAACATGACATCTGTGATCTAACCATCTCCTCTTAGGAGATTACATACATCATAACATACTTATACATCCTAGTCTCAAGAGAACCATGTAATATTCCAAACTCTAAATGCATATCAAGAGTAAACCATGAAATCAATAACAATTACACTCTAAACCAAGAAACCATATCTCTAATCACATGGATATAACCTTACCAATGATGCATCCATGTCACTGCCAACAACTCCCACTGAACCGTGGTACCGATTCACACATGGCATCATGAATACCATCCTCTCTATGAAGATTACTTTGAAACATGAAGCAAAGAGTTATCACAAACAATATTAGTTGAAATAGCCAATGCATCATTACTATCATCCGAGGACTCCTCTGTAGAAGAATCAAAACTCTCTTTCTTATTCTTACAATCCTTCTTCACATGTCCTGGTTTCCCATAGTTCCAACACTTGACCTTACTCTGTCCTTCTGACTTACCCTTCCCTTGTTTCCCTTAGGTTCCTTTTTCTTAGGCCTACCTTTTACAAACAAGGCATCTTTGATTTCCTCCTTAGAATTCCTCCTCATCTCCTTTGATAGGAGAGTAGGAATAATGTTGTCCATCTTTGGATCTACACCATTACCACTGATTGCAACAATTAGATTTTCCCAAGAATTTGGTAAAGAACAAAGTAATAAAATGAACTTATCCTCATCCTCTAGCTTTACATCTATAGATGCTAACTGACTAAGAATTAAATTAAAAGCATTTAAATGTTGTGCAACAAATTCACCATCTTTCATTTTCAATGAATACAATTTCCTTTCCAGATACAACTTATTGGTGAGACTCTTAGTTTGATAAATATCCCCTATTCTCTTCAACAATTTATATGCAGTATTTTCATCTGAAACATTCAAGAGAACAACATCAACAAGACATAACCTAATTGTTCCTCTTGCCTTTTTATCTAACTTATTCCAATCTTCATATGAAATAGTTGTAGGTGTCTTTGTCTCATTATTAACCACTAACCACTGATCTCTTTCTTCAATAAGATCTTCCATTTTTAATTTCCACATTTCATAGTTAGAACCATTGAGCCTTTCAATATCTAACCTTGAATTCATTGTAACAAAACTTAATTCCAAAATCATCAATAACAAAAAATAGTAAAAGCTCCCACTACAGCCAAAAAACCTCCAATCTTTTAAGAGAAAGGTGTCCCAATACTCTACCCAACCTTAACTCTGATACCAAATGTTGAAAAATGAGGTGTTTTCTTCGCTTAATACTTTGTAAAACTATAATATTGCTGATCTAAATAAGCTTTTCCTTTATTACATATATTCTTTGTGGGTGATTATCTTGATCAATCCATTTTACTGTTGTAGAATGTAGATATAAGTTGATAGAAGAAGTAGATAGGATATTAGAAAGATTACACAAGATGTATCGTGGAGAAAGCCTTTCGGGAAAAAACTCCACCAAGAATTATTCTATTATTCAATCTCTAAATTACAATAGCTCCAATTCTTGCTTGAGAATGCTTCTTCCGCCTTCACTAAAACTTCTTCACAACCTACAATAAAACTGATCATAACTCTCTTCAACTTGCTTGAGATAAATAGGCTTTAATCAGCTTTGTAAACTCAACTTGAGTCACAATTACAATGCTCAAGCCCTATCCCTAAAAGGTACACCTATCTCATGCAAATAGGGTTATTCCGTGAAGAACAATGCCAAATGATCATCTTCATGTATTTGGGCATCCCAAATTGAAGTGGCAACTAAAACTTCATTCTGTAAATATCTTCAAGGCTTCATCCTCAAAGTAGGTGCCCAAAAGTAATCCTACTTAACTGAGCCTTCAGAAATATCTCAACATGCAAAGGAGGTAATTCCAAGAAGACAACTTGGGCACCCAAGTTGGCTCCAAGTCATTTCTTGTTAACTTAAACATTTACTCAACACCATTCATGCAAGAATGATCATCCCCTGTTAACTGGAGGTAGTCCTTGTTATCTGTTATACTCAAGTCATTAGCCATGCATTCCAAGTTAACTGAAGTCAACTAGCATTCAAATAAAACTAACTGAAGATAACTGAACCATAACTGAACTGAACTGAATTGAACTAAATTGATTCTGAGCTGAATTGAATTGAACTTAACTGAACTGATTTGAACTAATATGAACTGAAATGAACTGAACTTCATGCATGCAAACATCAAACCCTAACTCCTAGGATCTTTACATGCATTTAGAAGTGTTATCTCTTACTCTGAATAGTTAATTGAACTCAAGGTGAGTGTCACCTTACCATGTGTGCACCCACATGTTCCTATTATTTAGGAATAACTACAAATTCCAATTTCATGATTTATTTCATCAAATATTAATATCATCCTAATCCTAGTGTTGTTGAACACATTCCAAGAACTTAGGAGATACATGAAATAATTAATGTTTAGGATTTGCAATTAAATGGAATCCTATTTCCAACATGGTTGGTACTTTTTTTTTTTTTTCATGCAATGCTTTAGGTGCTTTAATGAGATCGATCATAAGGATGTGTTGAAATTTTTTGTGGATACATGTGTTGTGTATTGAGATAACACCTTATTTTTAGTGCGACATTTAAAACAAGGCTTATAGGTGTCAAATAAAAATAAATTAAAGCAATGTGAGTTTGGAAAACAATCTTTAATCTATTTAGGCCACATGATTGGATGAGGGATAACATTGAGTCCATCAAAGGTCAAGGCTATCATGAATTGACTTATTCCTAGCACCACCACTAATATCAAGGATTTTGTGGAACATTATAGTACATGGGGAGGTTTATTCCACTTTCTCCACCATTGAAACACATCTAGATGCTATTGAAAAAATTGATAAATTTTTTCATTTGGGTAAGGAACATGATATTGTTATCGAGTATTTCAAATATAAAATCAATCTTGAAACATTTCTTTTTACCTTGATTTACAACAACCATTCATTATTGAAATGAATGTGAATATGTTTTAGGATAGTTGTGTTTCAAGGAGATAATCTAGTTTGTTATAATTCAAAGGAAAACTCTTTTATGATAAGAAGGTATTGTTGATTGTCAAAATAACACAACAACGTTAAACATAATATTTCTACTCTATTTCTCATGAAAACGATAACTAATCTAAAATCACCTATCTTCCAAGGTCTCTGTAGTTGGTTCTCAACTGTGTTGTCATTATTTAGTGATTTATGCAACTGTAATATTCAAGGGGCCTTTGTTGGTAAAATGGTACAAATTGGATATTACGAAGTATTCTAACAGGGGGGTTTTTAAATAAATAGAAAAAGACAGATCAAAGCTTTGGAACATCAAGATATGAACATACATTCCCTTACATTCAGACATGTAATTTTTGTAATGAGCATTTCCTAATTTAGTCAAAACTATAGAATGAAATAATTCACAAAAGGTTCATGCAATCACATTCATCCATAATACATATTTAAGATACATAACACCATTCATCATCACTTTTTTTTTTAGAATTAATTTTCAACAACATACATCACAAGCTCATTATAGAATTCACAAATCAATAAACAATAAGAAAATATCATCCACATATAACACAATAGATAGTTTTGAATTCAACCTCTTCTTATTGATTTTCACCAATTTTAAGAAAAATTTATGCACAACAAGATCTATTGGCATACATAAAACCATAGTCTATTGTCATAATCACTAAACTAACCAACTTTTGGAAATTAACTATTTGTATTAAAAACTGTACAAAATGTTTAATTGTTGCATAAAACTGTAAAAATCAAAGTATCTAGTCTTAGGCAGCAAATTTGATTTCAATTTTCCAACCTTTACAATGAGGAGAAATTTTAATCTTATAGAAAGAATTAAACACTAATTTGTCCTTTCAAAAATCATGATCCAGTTGAGCCTGAGTCTTCTTTTTCTAAAATTGTTTAAATTGAAGGAGCACGCCTCACGCCAACTGAATGAGAGTTGTTGCTGTCCATTGCTGCTAATCACTACACCTAATTCCTAGCTTGCCAAAATTTATCTAGAGGTAATAGTTCGTCAAAAAATGACCTGAGATTCGACCTTTATTGACCAAATTCTCTTTCAAAAATAGAATATTTTATTTTCATTTGGCTATCTTAGCCTCTTTAACTGCTTTGACTTGCTTGAAATATTCATCAGCATTACTAAAACTCTATTGCAATGCATCTTCCTCAAGTCCATCAATCCATTCCATTTTGAACATTTCCCTTTCAAATTCATTAGCAGTAGCAGTGCACATATCTTGTAGTTGGTTGATGTTCTTGACAACATCCCACACATAGTACTTGATATCCATTAACTTATCTAGAAGAGGCCCTTCATCATCATCTCCTTCCTTTACCCACTTTTCTAGCCTACTATTGCATTGATCTTTCATCTCTTGTAAAGGAATCAAGCCTGAGCCTGATGAAATGTCCTTTTCAACTACCTCAAAAAGAATCCCCTTAACCACCTTTGATTCATCAAATATATCTTGCTAGGCATGTTGGAATATCCTTCATTCATTCATAAAGATTTCTGATTAGAAGACCAATATATTCATAGATTTATCAAGGAAACTAAAGTCTTGATCCTCTAGGATACCATATGTAATTATATCACTCTTTGATACCTTATTTAAGACTCTCAATTTTTGCATATAGCTTGCATACCTATCTTCTTCCACTCCAAGCTTTTTAGTATATTGTTCCAAAGACTTAACCATATCCCTTACTTGAATATAACATTTAGAGCTTGTAGTAAGAAGCTCCTCTATTTATTTCTTGAGAATACCAACCTAGTTGTCCATCATTGGAGCCTTCCTTTTCGTCTCGTTCAACTCATCAACTTCTTCTCGGCTCATTAGGATAGGAACTTCTGATGGTGTTGGTTGTTCAGTAGTAGAGGTGGTGAGTTCCTTCATAAATCTTCTCATTTTCCCCACTTGAGCCTTGAGCTCATCCTTGGCCTGCTTGTCCTTGATCAATCTTGACTTTGTTGTTGTTACTGCCACAATGTCAATAAGGTTCATCTGCTGATTTCTCATCTGCTTACCCAGATTAACAATGCTGATTTGGTAATCCAAAGCTTGTAACTCCCTATCATCTTTATCTACCATAGGAGTTGCAATATTTGCTACTAAATCTCCCTCATCAGTGAGCTTTGTGGAGTGAATGGCTTGGGGCTTCTTCTTAGGATTTACTTTATCAACCTCTTTCACCATATCATCCCAATACAATGGCTGAGCTTGAATTTTCTTCCTCTTCTCCAAATTCAATTCCAACCATGTGGGAGCAATAGGCTAAGTTGTTACATGTTGAGTGCTCAGAGGCATTGATGAGGGAGGAGTAGGAGATATTGTTTCTACCGTTTTCTTTGAGGAAGCCTTTTGTTGCTCTTCTTTTTCTTTCAACAACCTCTCTTGTTCCATCTTTTCATTGTGAGCTTTGATCTCCTCTACCTTTTTCATCTCCACACTCCATCTCTCTTTTGTTGTTCCAGCTCCTTCGCACGAGCAAGCTCTTCTTCAACCTTCTTTTTTTGTTCCAAATCCTTCACACGAGCAATCTCTTCTTCATGAGCAATCTCCTCAACTACTTTCTCCTACTCAACTTTCCTTTGTGCTTCGACAACCTCTTCCTCACAAGCTAGCTCTTCATCCTTGCTTCATTCTTCTTCTTCTTCACTAGCTAGCTCCTCAGTAGCTTGTCTTTCAACACTTTCTAGTATTTCCTTCTTCTCTTCCTCTGTTAAAACATCCCTAATTTTAGCTTCATTCCAAAGGCTTCCCCCTTCAAAATTAGTGTCCTATGCTTCAACTTCTTCCCTCTCAAGATATTCTTCATATTTTGCTTTTTCTTCTTCACAGAGTGGATTTTCCTCAGATTTTGAGGGCACTAGTGATTCTATCACATCAATTACTTGGGGCCTTTCTTCTTGACCAACTGCTGCCTTCGTAGTTGATGGTGCAGTGAAAGGGGTTTCTTCAATTTGCAAAGGAATAGAAGAAGGACCCACATTGGTAGCTTCTTCCCCAGGGTATACAATAGCTAAGTGTTTAACACCCAAACCTGAAATAAATCCTACAATTGTAGATTGATAAGTGACTTTAGCTTGTTCCAAGGGTTCAACCATCTTCATTGTGACTTCTTCAGTTGTTGGGGTAGATTCCTCTGTTTGTAAAATAGTATTCTTCAACCTCTTATATTTCCTCATTTATGTTGATGAAGTAGGCTCATTGCTAGAATCTTTCTTCCTCGAGGTCTTAAACCTTGGTTGTTTGAGATGAAGGCTAAGCCATTTCACACTTCTCTCAACAACTACTTGTGAAATTTTATTGATATTTGTTTCCTCCTTCTCCATCTAGTTAATCGGATCTAAATTATTTGTATCCACTTTATCTATTTCATATCAAGGATCAAGAGTGATTCCATCAACTGAAGTCCCTTTTGGAATATCTTCTATAACCTTGAAGTCCTTCATTTGGGGGATGGTCAGTCTTTCGTATCCTCTTCTTCTCACTTCAAACTGATCTTGCAAATTTTCCTAGAAGTCTTTGAGAAGTGGCTCATGGAAGGGAAATAAGGAAGCATATAGACCATTCATTTTCCCCTTTGGATGAAAGTCCTTCTTGGTGTATGAAGCTTCAAATTCATAGATTGAAATTCCTCCATTGTTGAATTGGCTGCTACAAAAGAAGAAAAAGAATAAAACCCCAATTGGATTGGGAATGAGTGGTAGTTGGCCTTGTGTTTATCAGAAAACTTGGCATTCACCTCAGCTGCTTGATGAGCCAATTCCATCAAGATCCACCTATCACCGCAACACCTTGGTAGTTTGAAAGGGTGATTTTCATATCCAAACAATCTAATATAAGTGGATTTGGGGTATTGAATAAACCAAATTCCCCACTCTTGAATGAACTCCATGGCCTCCTTTGACAACCTAAAGCCAATGTCTCATTTAAGCTGATTAATGACAACATACAAAAATACATCGTTAACTCTTTTAAAGTGTCTTTTTGCTTCCTTTAGCTCTAGTTGATCATAGTGTTCCCACACCTTCTTCTGATCCTCAAGTGATCCCACAACAGTCAACCCCAAAAACCTTCCTATCCTTGCAGAGTAGTAAATTACATAAGAAGACATATAAAATGTCTTAGTTTCCTTTACTTTAATCAGCTGATTATGATATTGTTGAGATTATTTGTCCCCAATCCTAATTATTTTGTCCATCTATAATTACTTGGTTAAACAGGAACATCCAATTCTCAAAGGCATGAGAATATTCTTTTGCAAATTCCCTAGCTAGCAAAGTGATCATGTCCCCTATGTCCTCAAATAAATTAGACCTCTTGGGCTTCTAGGTAGTATCTTTTTCACTAATTTATTTTCTATTTTAAGCCATCTCTTGCTGATGAGATTTTTATTTCCCTCTTCATCTATTTTCCACTATTTCAATGCATCAACTTCAGACATGATTTCAAGATTGGGGTGGGAAGGAGGATCAAACACTAGCCTTATCATCCATGGGGTAAAATCTATGATCTCTTTTCCCCATGAATCAATGCACTTCCTATATGTTGGATTATAGGCTTGTGCAACAACTAAGATAAATTCTGGACATTGCACAACAATAGGGAATGTGGTCACATGTGTTAACCCAGAATTTGCAATCTTCTTGGCCCTTGAGGTAGCATCTTCTAAAAAGGTATCATCATAGAACTATTTCAAGTCAATGTGACCAACTAAGGTGTCTATGATTTTCATGACCTCAAAACCAAATTTGGATGGCACTGGATTCCCTTGGAATTAGTATTTCATTATGATAGGAATTTGTTTTGGCTTTAACTTCTTAGCCCTTGATCTCTTTTGTACTTCTTCAGCATCAACCTCTTCCTTCGAATCAGACATTTGTTAATACCTATAATAGTGACATTCATCAGAGAAAGATAAGAAATGTGAGGGGGTAAAGCATCATATTTATTCATATTAAATCCTCATTCATTCAATAAAATTCCCACATAGAAGTTAGTCCTATTTTTTTGGGTTTTAGGTTCAGGATAGAACCAAGAACTTGATCATTTTAAGCTTAACACTAAACTATGTTGGAAGTCGGGATCGAGGAATACCTTGAACATGACCCTAATATAACTATTACCCATTTTTCGCCTATGGGCTCAATCGGGCAGGGTAACCCATGTTTTCAGAGGTTCTCGAAGACCAAATGGAGGAACACTTGCATCAGGATTACCTTTTCTAACTTGTTTGCTTCTTGTGTAGATGCAAGGGAATATGATGTTATAATTTGACACGTGGGTTAAATGTGGCTCCCAAGAGGGTTGAGCCCAGTGTGCATATCTTTGGTTTGGGGGTGAGTTTTCTTTTTTATGTTTTTGCCTTGTCTTTCCCTCTTTTCCTTTTGCTTTCTTCTTTCCTTTTCCTTGTTCTGTCGGGGGGCGGAACAGGGTCGGGATCTGAACTTGGAACTTTTCAAAGGTTTATGTTCCTTTTTCTAATCCGGTTCCTACCCCGCTTCCGCCATTTCTGTCTTTGTCGGGCCCCTTTTCCTTTGTTTCCGTCGGAGGCGGAGTCGGGCCGAAACCAAACTTGGAACTTTTCCAAAAATTCCAGTTTCCGTTTTAGTTTCGGTTCCATTTTTGGTTCCGCGTTCATGTGCGTCTCGTTCTCTTCTTTGGCCTTGCGTTTTGACCATGGGGTAGTTTTCTCCTTTTTTTTTTTCCTTCCTTGTCCTTTTTCCTCCCTTCCTTTCCTTTGTTAGAGGCGGGTTCGGGTCGGAATATGAACTTGAAACTTGATGAAAGTTCCAGTTTCAGGTTTGTTTCCACCCTCGCCCCCGCTCTGTTTTACCCAGGATTGGACTCAGTTCCGATCCTGCCTTTCTTTCTTTTTGCCTTGTGTGTTTTCTTTCTTTCTCTGGCGGGCTCGAAACCGGGTCGGAACCTGAACTTGGAACTTTTCCAGGGGGTCAGGTTCCTGTTTCCATTCCGGTTCTGGTCCCGGTTTCGTTCTTCTATCTTTTCTTCCTGGTTTTGATCGAGGGATGTCTCCCCCTTGGTTCCCCCTTATGTTTTTATTCTTTCCTTTCCTCCTCATATGTTGTCGGGGGCAGGATCAGGTTGGATTCCGAACCTGAACCTTGAAGAAAGTTTCAGGCCCAGATTTGGTTTCGGTCCCGGTTTTGCTCTTTTCTTTGTTTTCCCCCATTTTGGTCCTGATCCCGGTTCCACCGGGATTCATCTGTCTTTTACTTCTGACCTTCCTCCCCTGGTCTCGATTCCAGTTTCGTCTTGGCCCCGCCCCCGCCAGTTTTGAAAAGTCTCAGTGAAAAGAGTGCCTTCGCCAGGAGACGAAGATATCGACGTGAGTTCCCGCCGACCCGATGGAGTCTTGCCGATAGCTTTTTGTGAGATTGATATTACTCTGGTTGTTCGCCATGAAGTCTTGCCGGCCATGTGTGTCTCGCAGAATGAATTAGCATGTCGGTATGACTCTATCCGCCCGCTACGACTTCTCCCCGACATCCAAAGTCTTGCCGACGTGCAATCCTTCTAAAGCAACCTTTGACCTCCTTGGGATCCACCTGGCACAAAGTCGACCAATCAGAAGGCACTAGGGCATATCATGGGTAGTTTGAATATTTGGATCCCCTATGCGAACGAAATCAACAGAGCATGCCGACATCGCTCTACTATGAGATCGAGGCCGATCAATTCAGTAATGGCGTTAGAGTTAGTGGATAGATCTAATATCGCTTCTCAAAGGTGAGGAAGCTGTGAGTGACGATAGCAGCTGGAGATGGCGGCTGGAGCGTGGAGTAGCATTAATGACCGTGTCACAGAACATTTAAGATGACCCTGAAAAAATCTTAATGGCAGACTCGAAGGCTACATGATAAAAGCGACGGCTGTAAAAAAATATGGAGGCCATGCCCAAGAACGAGCTTTCATCGACATGAGCAGGGGGTGAGCATTTAATGCTCCATTGACTTCACGCTGATGTGTCCAGGCGCAACTCAGTTATTTTTGGAAACCCTAGTGCAGTGGCCGACACTCCCGGGTTGTATATATGGCATTTTTGCCTTTTTGTAAAGTAGTTATTGGTTAGGAGACTGCTGAAAGAGCATTATTCAGACTTTGTAACTCATCTTCTTCATGAATACTATAGATCTGCAACATAGACACTCCTTATTTTCTCAATAGAAAGTTATTTCCTTCAGGGATTTTCTTGTTGTTTCAGTGACTGGTTGTAAGTTGGATGATTAAATTCTGTGTAAACCTTGATTTGATCAGATTCCTTTAGTACTGGATGCCAAGGATATTATGTCACAAAGCTGGTTTATGTTAGTGATCTCTTTCTTTTGCGTTTATATCTGTGAAAACATCTTGTTTTCCTTGTGTTAAGCACTAGAATAGTCAGAACCTTGCATAGATTCATTTTTGTAAACATAAATCTCGGTGTTGTGAGATTGTCTAGCTCTATTGAGATTTTTCTGTGAGTCCTCTGCAGTATTGTCATGTTTTGATCTTTGGTGTATCACCTGTTAATGATAGGTTTTGATTCAAGTACATCTTTCTTACTCTTTTCCTTTATGATTCTTCAATTTTTCCCAAGATATCTTAAGGGGAACCAACCCATAATCTGGAGGTTCACTTCATTCCTAGGTCACCCACAACCTCAAAGTGTTCCCATGTGTCAAGAGGTTGCTACAGTTGATAGCTTAGCAAGGGTGCAAACTTTATTTGACAACAATAACACCCTTTCAATACTATTGGACATTGGAATTGGGATTTAAATTATACTCTGTAAAAGGGTATGTCAAAAGTCAGAATCGAGTTAACACTTGGCTCAGAAACCTGTGGTGGTAAGAAGGTTCCAATTACATTTTGGGATCTAATCCCGTGGTGTAGTTAGAAATCAGGATCAAGATATCATTAGAGATAGGGCCCTTAAGCAGTGAACAAGTTTGAGTATCATTTCAAGTTCCAATCTTGATAAGATATCAGAAATGAAAATCAGGATGTAGTTTGAAACTTGACCTTGGAACATGATCAGGAAAGGGTCAATTCTGAGTTTCGATCTTGATGAAATGTTAAAATTTGGAATCAGGATGACACCCAATATTGGAACTTAATACTATATCAAGGGTTTGGTGCCCTTTCAAAATTTGATCCCGATAGTAATGTGGGGATCAAAATCGGGGCATGAGTTGGTACTTTGAACAAAATCCTTGTACACATTAAGTTCATGACCTGAACTCTGATCTTGATGAAAGGTAAAAAATTAGAATCGGGACATCAGTAGGTCTTGGACCTAGGTAGTGGTAATAGGCCAAAGATTAGTTTTGAAATCCGATTATGAAGGGAATGCGGGAAATAGGATCAAAACAACACCAAATATGAAGGAAATTAAATAGATCTAATAGTATTTTCAAACATGCCTTCAGGATCAAGATCGAGAGAGTTTCAAAAACCCTAATGCATACCAATTCAAAAGTTTAACCATATTTCCATCTCATTCAAGAATTAGACGCGTGAAACTATAGTATTTTGACTCTCAGTTTGCAACAATAAAAAATTTAAAGTTCATTAAAATTAGGAACAAAATCAACCTCAATAGTATGGAAACCCTAGCTAAACTAGGGCACGAAAGAACAAAAAACCCGTGCAAGCAACACAACGCAAACAAAAAAAATGAAAATGAAAGAAAACCCAAAAGAAAAGAAATGACAATGCACCAGAGGGAGCAATGAAAACAAAAAAAAAGAGAAACAAGAAATAGGAAGCAAGAAACAAAAAACAACAAATGAAACATGAACCAACAAACAAACCGACAAACCAAGCACGCAAGCAAGAAACAAAAAGGAAAGAAAAAGAGAAAGCACCTACCTCAAGAAATGAAATGAAAAGTCCAAACACATGACAAGAAACCCAAGCTTGACCTCAATCTCAAACCCTTCGCTCCTCTTTGGTTTGCTCCGTCAAAATACACAAGCAAAAATGAGTGAAAACTGAGGAGTGACGGGAATAAAAACTCATTTGCATGTGCGAACAAGTGGCCGTTAATGTAGGGTAGTTTGGGCCTCAGGATCAGGGCAGAGGTCATCCATCACAAAAATAGGAGGTAGACAGGAGTCAAAAATAGGAAGGAACACGACACCAGAACTTTTAGGAAGTGCAAAGTTTCAGAAAAGTTCCAAAATTCAAACCCTGACAAACAAGGACAGATGTGGGAATTGGGATTGAGATGGAACCCAAAACAAGAACTTGTAAAATTTCTTAGTTCCAAATCTGGTTTGATATTCGATTTTGAAACACACAAGGTGTAATAACCTATTTCTAATTATTCCTTATTTAATAATTATTGTAAATGACACAAGAATATACTCTAAAATTAGAGTGACATAACTAGTGGCTAAAGTCAATTATAGCTACACATGTCCATTTAAAAGAGTCAAAGATTCTTATATTCACTTCAAAAGTCAAATTACAATATCATGTTCACATGGCACCAATGACATAATATCATTTCAAGGTACATTTCTCATCAAGTACTTAAATGATAGTTAGATCGAGTTACAACATAGACTATGCTAGTCTGGTGAATATCAAGGTTCTTCATCGCTCAACTCCACTGGTGGACGAGAACATGGTTGAAGCACTTTGCCGCCCAACCACGAAGCTTACGCTTCCCTGGTATTCTTTTTTCTTGAAGAATGCCCAACCTTGCATGAAAAGTTTAGCAAGAGAAAAACCCGCAAGGTGGAATCTAGTGTGTGTCCAACATCAACATGCAAATTCTATCTTGTATGTTAGAAAAAGAAAATGAAAGATCTATGCTAGGAATGGTAGAGATTGAAATCATAGAGTTCATTCATACATACATAATGAACCATATTTCTTGTCCAAGCATAAAAAGTGTGTTACAAAAACAAATGATAGGTTCTGGTAAAGCAAACCTATACTCTCTGAATTCCATTTCAGTACCTGTCCCGAAAGGTAACTTTCTAATGTAACAACTATCTACCTCTTAGCAGCAAAACTACCCACAGGTGCTCTATTCAACTAAGGTATCACTATTCTTTTTCAGTGTATAACTATTATTCTACACAAGTCTTCAAAGAAGAAACAAAATTCAGGTTTGTGTATTTATATACATAATTTAAATAGAATTCAGGTTTTCAAGTTTGACAACATATTTCAATTATTTTCCATATCATCCTTATGACTATGTATACTTAACATCTTAAGCATTTCCCTTGTAGAAAGTACCAAAAAAAGAAAGAAAGAAGGTATGCCACAAGTATATGTATGTTCATAGATGAATCCTATGTGAATACATATATATGTGCCTACTAATGTTAAAGTTTGTGCATACATTTTGAAATAAACATTTTTAGATTTGCAATCTACTAACTACTTTATGAATGACATTTCATAGTGAAAATAAATATTCTGAGCAAGTTTACGATAACAATTTCTTGCTTACTGTTTAACCTTAACATTGTTGTTTCCACATGATCATTCAATTTTTTTATACAAGTTTTGTTTCCTACTAAACATACTAAACAAGTAAACTGTTTACATTATACACAGTCATCAAATAAGCTGTTTGTACATGATCGTCCATTCTTTTATCCAAGTATGTATTGCTTCTGTGTAGGAGTGATTGACTGAGGCAGGCCCCTATATAGCCACTCAACATTTTCCTCTCTTTCTATGTGTAGGTGTAAGTGCTTTGCAGAGCTAGCTAGTGAATAGGCTCTTCTACAGAATCATCTTCGTCACCCTAGCACTAGTATATTTACTTTATCACTTTCATTTATATTTCTCGTATTTCATAGTGTTATTTTTCTCTTAGAAGTTGCTAGCTAGGCTGCTAGTTTTTTTTCTAATAAGTTTACATTATAATTTTGGCCCTTTGTTCGTATGGATTCCAACGCACCTGAGAGACACCAGCTCATCGTGCTGTCGTCCCAGAACTATGCTCTTGTCCTTTGATAGAGAGCTATTTGAGATATAGTGTTGAGCTCAAAAACTAGCTCACCTAGCCCCTTGTTGAATCTTGGGATTTCATAGTGGTTGCAAGACTCTATCTTCCTCATCATTCTTATCCTCATACCCTAAACATCCCACTCAACTAAGGTAAGTTAGGGAAGCTTTCTGCCTCTTGGCCCTCTATGACCTGGGGCATTGCACGTGGAGGTCCCCCCACCTTACATTTTTGTGAACCTAATGTGAACCAATGTCTGTTCATTCGTTGGTGTTGAGGCTTCCCTCGTATACTTCATGACCATTGTGTTCCTGAGTGTTGTGAAGGTTTATGAATATCACAACCCAATCCACAACTTCTAGGTATATCATTAGGAGAAGTGTATGAAACCTCCTGATGGAAAGGAAGGTCTCTATTGGGTTATCTATAGGCCTTTTCTTTGGTCCCACTATTAGTGTAGCCGCGTAGGAGCATTTTTTGAGGAATGAGATGGGATTCATTGATGAGACTAATCATGTTGCCACTCCTCCTGTGTCTCCTACACCATCATTGGTGGATGAGCATGAGGTCATTTAGATCCTTGTAGAATATGTCTCCACCCTTGCTAGAGGATTGGGAGACTTAGAAAACCACTTGGAAAGAAATTCAAAGATGGCTAGAGCTGCTTAGGTTGTTAGCAAGTTAAAACATATGATGGGTGAAGATCAAATAGGCATAGAGCTTCTGACTAGCCTCCTCAGTCTCGCCAAAGCGTGAGTTCCTTTGAGTAACTCTATTTTTGCACAAGGAGTCACTTTCAAAGAGTGTGAAGGACAGTTAGGAGTATTAATGCCTCCCACTTCTATTTATATGGCTGATACGATCCCTTCTGTTTCTAAACAACCCAAAAATATCAAAGAAAATAGGGTCCGCTTGGGCTTTAGCTTCACCCCTCCTATCACCTCTAGTGGTGGAGGCTTCAACGGGTTGAGTGGTGGGGGATTTGGTGGTGGTGGCGGACTTGGTAGCAAAGGCGGTGCCAGTGGAGGCAGCTCTAGTGGAGGTCATGGTGGTGGTTCCAACAGAGGCCCTTTTGGAAGCAGTGGCTGTGGTAGTGGTTTTGGTAGAAGTCACACCAATGGCGGTTCTAGAGGTGGCCTTAGCAAAAGTTTTGGGGGAGGTTCCTCTTCCCCTCTATCTGCTAACGACCCTATTATAAACACTCTTCTTTAGAATATGGATAAGATGCAGAGCCAGTTGGAGAGTCTTTCCCAAGCCTCTGCCCAACCTATCTTCCAGCCCTTCTTCCGACACAACCCATTGTTGGTTGAGATATTGAACATTCCTTTCCCCCAAGGAATGGAGATACCTAAATTTGAAAATTATGGCGGTAAAGGAGACCCACAAAAACATGTGACTGCCTTTAATGCCCTGTGCACAAAATTTTTCCATCATGATGTCTTGATGGCTAAACTGTTTCCCCAATATCTCAAGTATACAACACTTGAGTGGTATTGATCCTTTCTTGACGATTCCATTTTCTCATTCGACCAACTTGTTAATCAATTCCTTAGGCAATTTCAAGCAAATATCAGGTCAAAGATGACCTTTTTGGATCTTGTCTGATGTAAACAAGAAGATCACGAAAAAATTATTGATTTCATAGTGCGCTACCAAGCACTCCTCTCATAAATCTCAAATCAACTGCTCGATTATGATGTGCAGAAGGTATTCATAGGGAAATTACAAAGGCCTTAGAAATAAAAGTTCACACACATGAAATATCCTTCTTTTGCACACTTGTGTGCAGCCCTATGAGAGTACCGGCAGATGGTTGTTTAGTTCGGGGGTTCCTCCTCGCACTCCCATTCTAAGGGGAAATCCATCATATCAATCTCTGGGAAAGATAAGGTTGTTATGAATGTAGTCATGGTTGCTGATAATAACGACCTCAAGAATAACCAAAAATTCACAAAGTTATCAAAATCTTATTCTTCTATTTTACAGTAGCTGTTAAAGGATAAGATCATAACTTTATCGAATTCTAGGCTTTTTAAGGAGCCTTACCCTAATTAGTATGATGGAAGTGCTTACTGTCAATACCATTAGGTTAATGGACATGATACTGAATGCTACATGTGCCTTCATTATGAGATAAAGCACCGCATCGAGGACAGTACCATTCATCTCGATAGGAATAAACATAATGCTAACAAATCAATGGTGAAAGCTAATAGTGAATTGCAGATATACACAGACCCATTTCTGTCACACTCTGCTAACATGATTATAGATTCCAATGATTCTATTACTCAAACTAAGGCCTATGTTAACATGGTCATGGTGACTTCTATTGCTCCACCTATACCTAGTTCTCCATTTATTACATTCACATCACAAGACTTGCCCTTGAACAATAAAACCTTGCCTCTTTAAATTCCCGCTTACGTCAATGGTAACATTGTGATAGGAGTCTTGATAGACCCCGCGAGCTATGTGAATGTTATCACATAAGAAACATTAGTATTAAATTCGTTAAAAAAGGAAGAATATGAAGAAACAAAATCTACCATCCATACACATGATGGTATGAGTCTTAAACCTTACGACTCGATAACCTTGTTCATCTTGGTTGGACCTAGGGCTGTTGACATGGTTTTTGATGTTATCCCAGAGTCAGATTTGTTTAGGGTGAAGCTAGGCATCCCTTAGCTAGCTTCCATGAATAGGATTTCCTCCGTTATTCATAAGTGTTTAAAGTTTTCCCATGAAGGTATCATGCATGTAGTGCATGACACTGGATATCAACCTCTGGTGTCTCGTGGTGGATATTAGCTAGATCAATTTTGGCCCTCCTGGGTTGCTCTGCTTCCTCCAAGAACGGACCTACTTTACAAGAATTATGTAAAGTATAAGACTGGGGGAAAGGGACAACTGAAACTAACCCTTCCTATGATGCAGTAGTCGGTCGTACCCTATAAGAGGAGAAGGAGAAGGTCACACCGATCACTCCCCCTTCTCAGAAGAAAGAGGAGAAGCCTATGTCGGCTCCCTCTCCCTCTCGTAAACGCAAAGAGAAGGTGACCTTTCCCTAGAATACCTTGTCCTCTCCCCCTTCTTTGGAAGAGTACTGGATGAGTAGGTCTGATGGTTATCCACTAAGTTTGATGATTCCTCCTTGGTGAAGGCCCAAGCTCAGGATCACGAATCTCCCTAATGAATATCCTATACCGTGGTACTATTTATATGATAGAAAGAAGGGTTCCCAAAGGGAATTCGATCCGCAACCTCCTACCACTCCTACTCCCAAGGCAGCGAGTGAGAACATTCCCGATGTCGAGGCTCTTGAGCCAATTCTAACTGCTACTTCTCAACCTATTCCTCCTACTCCCATTTAGGAACCCATTCCTTTGTCGAAAATGGTTGTAGTGGACGTTCCTATGGTTGAGCAGGAGTGTTCTGATCCTTCATAGCATTCAACCTCCAGCTCCAAGAGTCACAAAAACTTCCTTGCACATGAGCTTATGCATCGACAAAAGGATTTCTTAGCTAAATAGGCTGCCTCGCAAAGGAAGGAGGGAGAGACAACTGCCCTTGCATCAGAGCCTCCTATAGTGTTGTCATTTTCCCTTCCTTCTGCTTCTCTCTAGTTTGGTTCTACGCTATTTTTGACTTTCGCTATGAGTGAAAACACACCTAACCCCAAGGGGGTACATGTGTTGATCACTCCTTTGGTGGAGCCACCTTTTCTAATGTCTGTTCTAGATATCTAGCCTTTCCTAAAGCCCGTGGATATGGTTAATACTTCGGTCATATCCACTGCGGTTCTCTCCTCCTCTTCCTCTGCACCTCTATCCTCGTCTATGGGGAGTTCATCTCCCTAACGAACAAAGAGGTAGAGAGTGGTCCTTTCAACAATGAAGGATGTAAGAGGATCCCACCTTCTTCACAAGGTGGTCCTGTGCTGACTTGTTTTGTCCTAGTGATGGAACTAGTCTCGACTTCTCCTAAGTTTTTCACCGCTCCCGAGTCACTCGACGAGCCCAATGGTGAATCTCAGGCTCAGTCTGTCCCATTTGCTAAAGTTAGACATGACACTCCTGTGGGGTGCATGTTTAACTCTGTGGATGAAGTTTCAACCTTGTCAATGATCTTCACGAAATCGCTGACCTTGACTCCAAGAGAGCTCGATGGAGAGGACCTTGAGGGGCCCTCTTCCTTAGCCCTTGTTGTGGGAGGGTTAGATGCTCCTCCTCTTAACATCCCTCCATTGCAAGCTTGTCCTCCTTCCCCCTATGATGACTTAGAGTGGGAAGTGAACGACCTCTTGGTTGATCAATGTTAGGAGGAGGCCTCTTCTTGATATTTTATGTGTGTGTGTTTTTTGTGATGTGTTCCTTCATGATTGTGATGTCCCCATCGTAGTCAGCGCAGCTGGTGATGAGGTTAGCCTATTATTTCGATCCTCGTAGGCTGACAGATGTGTGCAGAGGATCATCTGTGGCAGTTACTCAGTGTTTAGTAGCTCCAGTATTGCAGTTGTTTCAGGTCAGGCCTTCGCAGAATCTTCCAAAGTGGATTTTTTTAGAAACTTTCTATTTTTAGAAAGTTAGGTCAGGTGGAAGCTGCTATTTTGGGCAGGGCACCTGGTTCAACTATTCAGCTCAGAGTCGACCCAGTTCTTCGATTTGATGATCAGATTGAGAAATAAGGAGTATTTGATGATTATTGAATAATTAATATTTTGACTTTATTCTAAAGTCACTTTATTAAAATATTAAAATATTTAATTAAATTGGCATATTATAAAGTATTTATTATACTTTATAATAAGGAGTTAATATTTGATATAATGAATATTTATTATTCATTAAATGAGGCACCAATTATTAAATGTTTTTCTCCTAAGTTAAAAGTGCATTAATTAATCATTTTATTAAATGATTATTAAAAAGAGCTGTGGGTCGAATTTCTCAAAGGAAGTATATATTCTCAGAAAGGACAAATTGAACCATTATGTTATGATATTCTAATTTGTCTTTTTGCTCTGAGCATTGGAGTTTGCAAACCTTAGGGTTTCTGGCAGACGAAGCATTTCTGGAGAACGATACCTCTTCAGGAATTGGCAGACTGAGACTGTGAAATACCAGTTAAAGCTTGCATCTTGGTGACTTCATTCAGAAGTTACAGATTGAGTTCATTAAGTTATTCATTCAGAGTTAGCAGAGATTATTCATCTGGCTATTAAGGCGTCCCATCAGAGATATCTTTTATAGAGATCTGGCATTCATTTCCTTGAGCCGTACTGCATTTATTACTACTACTGGTACAGGTCGTACCACTACAAAAGGCCGTACTTTTCATTTCAAGAGGAAAACGCCTTGGGTCTTCAGCATCTGGCAGTTGCATTTTGGGCGCCTTGGTCTTCTGGAGATTTCTGGAGGTTCTATGCTAGAGGTGCATGCTAGCCGTACAATATTCTTCATTCTTTATTGCTGCTGCAGCCGCCATCAGGTTTCTTAAAAAATAAATCATTTTTCATTCTTATGTCAAGTTTCATTATTGTAAAGGCTCTGAAAAAGAAAATAAAATGATGCGCCTATGGTTTCTAAACACTTTCAAGCTTATTCTTTGATTTTAGAATTTATTTCGAATTTATTAGCATTTTTAGAAGAAATCGCAGTTTTCTCCTTTTTGTCTGAAAACCTCAAAAACACAAAAAAATACAAAACTTGCAAAAAAACACAAAATCTTCATCAGGGCTTCAAATTGAGAACCATCAGGGTTCTTACAGTGGTATCAGAGCACATTTCTCCTGCCATCCTGTGCTTTTTCAGTTGCTTTTTTAGGATACATCATGCTTTTTGGTTACTTTTTCATGAACAGAGATACCATTCATTATATTAAGGGTGTAGGGACAGGCAGAGCCAAGGATTGGACAGGTCCACTGATTCCAGAAGGTGATACAGTGTCAGGTGTATTAGGCATTCACAGATCCAGCTCTAACAGCAGTGAAAATAGTGTTGCAACCCTAATGGCAGATCACAAGATTCCTACAGAGACAGTTAGGGATATAGGGAAAGCACATGCAGAGGGTGACATTACCGATGAGGAGTTCAGACGCAGGTATGATAACATGATGGACATGATGTCCCAGTTGATGGGCACTATCAGACAATATACGCCCACACAACCTCATTATATGCAGATTGGACAGACGAGTGGGACTACACCAGTAGATCAGCCTTTGGCATCAGTACCACGACAGCCGTCACCGATCTATCAGGAGCGTAGGCCAGGTCAGCCTACTTTCTTACCTAGAGAGACTCCACCTCAGACTCTGGGGGTAGAGCATCAGGGGCAACATCAGGAGTTTCAACCACATAATGGCATGTCAGTGGCAGATGTGACGAGGTTTCATGGTGAGTACATGTCACTAGCACCTGAGATCCGGCAGGCATTAATGTTTCATGAGTTTATGGATGTTTATAAACCTAGAGGAGGAGGCAGATTTGACCGTAGACCCCCTCAGCATCAGCAGCCGCAGCCACAGGTGAACAGGGATTTGCAGTATGCGGTTAGCAAGATTACCTTGCCATATTTTGATGGGTCTGATAAGACATCAGGGAGGTCGTGGGTCCAGAAATTGGACAACTACTTATCACTGAGGCCTATGCAGGAGGACGAGGCCATTAAATTTGCTACCTTGCATCTTGACGGAGTAGCGCATGATTGGTGGCACCATGGTATGTATACGCTTGGCCATCACACAGTTAATACCTATCAGGAGTTCACTAGTAGGCTCATAGAGAGATTTGATAAGAAGGATCCAAAACTTTATTTCAGGGAGCTAGCTCAGCTCAGACAGACGGGTAGCTTGGATTCTTATATTGGTGAGTTTCAGCGAGTTGCAGTCATGGTGACAGGGATTTCAGAATGGAGACTCATTATACTCTTCGTTGAGGGTTTGATAGAACCTATGAGAGGTTGGGTAAAGGCGTTTGACCCTCCTACCCTTCAGGAGGCCATGAGGAAGGCGCGAAACATGGAGCTTGCAGCACCTCGCAGCAAGTTCAATTCAGGGTCAACACCATACACTAGGCCTAATAGGCCTTTCGATAGAAATAATGATAGGAATAGGCCTTTTGACAGAAGGAAGGATCAACTGGATCCTAAGAGACAGAATGCACCACCCTTTGACCGAGAAACATTGAATGAATTAAGAAAGAAAAAGTTGTGTTTCTGGTGCAACGCACCCTATGATGAAAAACATATATGCCCACTTCATCCTAAGGTCAAAAATAATCAGATGGAATGGTTTTATGAGGGTGAAGAGCAATCTGATCTGTCAGACCAGCAAGCTGATTCCGAGCCTTCAGATGATGACAGGTCCGAAAATGAGGGTGAACACGAAGGTGGAAGGAGGCTACAGGAAGCCCATTTGACTAGCCTTCAGAGAGATGGATCATTTAGACTTCCCGAGCTCCTAGCAGGTCAGAAGGTGATCACATTACTGGATACTGGTGCTACACATAATTTCATTGATGCACGTTTGGTGGAGAGGTGTGGCATCCAGATAGAGGCATTCGAGGGTACTCGAGTCAAGGTGGTTGATGGATATACTCTCAGATGTGACCGAAAGATTACTGATCTTTCGATGAGACTGAACAACTATGAATTCAAGACTGAATTCTACGTTGTTAACATGGGGGATACTGATGTGGTGTTAGGGATGGCATGGTTGCACGATTTGGGTGAGTTCACACTCAATTTGCGCGACATGGAGATGAAATTTAAGGTTGATGGGAGACCACATGTCATCAAGGCTATTCGAGACAGTAATCTGAGGATGGTTTCATTCCGGCGGATGGAGAGGCTCATTCGTCATGATATGGTTGACTGGGTAGCAAAGTGTATGTTGATGCCGGCCCAGCAGGAGCAGCAGAAGGGTGAGTACCACCCTGACATTCAGATCTTGAGGACTAAACACTCCAAAGTGTTTAGTGACATTCCACCTGGTAGACCTCCAGACAGAGGCACGAAGCACATCATTGAGTTGGAGGAGGGCGCAAAGCCCGTTATGATCACTCCCTACAGACATCCGAAACGACTCAAGGATGAGATAGAGAAGACCATCAATGAGTTGTTAGCTATGGGGCATATCAGACCTAGCAAGTCACCTTTTGCTTCATCAGTTGTATTGGTGAAGAAGAAGGATGGATCACTTTGGATGTGCATTGACTACCGACAGCTCAACAAAAGAACAATTAAGAACAGGTACCCTATTCCATGCATTGATGAGCTGATTGATGAGTTGCACGGAGCTGTCTTCTTTACGAAGATTGATTTGAGATCAGGGTACCACCAGATTCAGATGAGGGAGCAGGATATTGAGAAAACCGCTTTCAAGTGTCATTGCGGTCACTTTGAGTTCTTGGTTATGCCCTTCGGGTTAACCAATGCACCTGCCACCTTTCAGGCGACTATGAACAGGGTTTTCAGTTCTCAGTTGAGGAGATTTGTGTTAGTCTTCTTTGACGACATTTTGGTTTATAGCAGGTCATGGGATGAGCATCTGGCTCACTT
Organism: Sequoia sempervirens; assembly: GCA_007258455.2. Taxonomy (NCBI): domain Eukaryota; kingdom Viridiplantae; phylum Streptophyta; class Pinopsida; order Cupressales; family Cupressaceae; genus Sequoia; species Sequoia sempervirens. The sequence goes on along the minus strand of VDFB02000003.1, from coordinate 365,722,345 downwards.
AGATGCAGTCTTGGGTATCTTGGCAGACGAGTCTTTCTATGCTAAGGAATCCAAGTGCGAGCTCGATATGGAGGAGTTGTTGTAATTGGGGCACATCATCAGTGCCAAGGGAGTGAGTATGGACCTTGAAAAGGTCTGAGCTATAGTTGAGTGGCCGGTGCCTGAGAACCTTATGCAGCTCAGAGGCTTCATTGGGTTGTGTGCTTTCTCTAGGAGATTTGTTAGTGGGTTCTCACGCCATGCCGCACCCCTTACTGATTTGACAAAGAAGGGGGCTTTTACTTGGTCACCACAGGCGCAGAAGTGCTTTGATAGGTTCAAGGTGATCATGACTTCATGTCCGGTGCTAGCATTGCCTGACTTTACGAAGTCATTTGATTTATTCTGTGATGCTTCAGGAGAGGGCATTGGTGCTGTTTTGATGCAGGACCGACATCCTATTGCATTCGAGAGCAGGAAGCTTAGGGGTCCTGAGAGATTTTACAGTATTTACGACAAGGAGATGTTAGCCATTATGCATGCTTTGGCTAAGTTCAGGCAATACTTGGTAGGCAGAAAATTCAGTGTCCGTACAGACCATAATAGCCTGAAACATTTCCTTGGACAGTGAGACTTGAATGAGAGGCAGAAAAAATGGGTCAGTAAACTGCAGTCGTATGACTTTGATATCACCTTCATTAAGGGGAAGCATAATGTCGTAGCTGACGCCTTGTCTCGCAGACCTCAGTTGAATTCCTTGGCATAGATCACAGAGGATTGGAGGCACCAGATTATTGCTGAGTATGCTAAGAACCCATGGGCTTCTAGCATTGTTGACAGGACAGAGCAGGACGACAGGTATACTATTGTAGATGACTTGATCATTTACAAGGGGCGGATTTTTCTAGTTCCTGACTCTGAGGTGAGGATTACAGTTTTGAGAGCCTTTCATGATATTCCTATGGCGGGCCATCCTGGGTACTATAAGACATATAAAATGGTTCGGGAACGGTTTACTTGGAAAGGGCTGAAAACTGATGTATTACAGTATGTCCGCGAGTGTTCTGTCTGCCAGCAGAACAAGCAGGAGCACACTTATCCTGCTGGATTGCTCCAGCCACTTCTGATACCTGATAGGAAGTGGGAGTGTTTATCGATGGACTTTATCACGGGTTTGCCGAAAGCCTAGCTTAAAGATTGCATCTGCGTAGTGGTTGATCGGTTGACTAAATACGCACACTGCTTCCCGATTACTACTACTTTCACAGCATCGCAGACTGCAGAGTTATTTTTCAGAGAGGTATTCCGGCTGCATGGGTTGCCTCGGACGATAGTCAGCGATAGAGACAGTCGGTTCATGAGCAACTTTTGGCAGGAGTTGTTCAGGATTTGTGGGACCGAACTAACACCGAGTACCAGCTACCATCCGCAGACAGATGGGCAGACAGAGATTGTCAATAAGTGGGTGGAAGGTTATTTGCATAATTATATAGTTGGACAGTAGAGAGTTTGGGTGAGATGGATCTATCTATGCGAGTATTGTTATAACTCGACTCACCACATGACAATACAGATGACACCCTTTATGGCTTTGTATGGGTATGAGGTGCCCAACCTTATGGATTTGATATTGAGTGATAGCAGAGTGCCGAGTGCAGGGGATATGATGCAGAGTCAGCAGGACATTTTGAGGTTTCTCTGAGACAATATCCAGAGGGCACATAATCGGCAGAAGTAGTATGCTGATCAGAAGAGGGTTGAGCGTACTTTTGAGGTGGGTGATATGGTGTACCTCATGTTGCAGCCATATCGTCAGTCTACTCTGCGGAAGAGTGGGGCAGAGAAGCTGAAGCCTCACTACTATGGTCCATTTTGTGTTGTCAGACGAGTGGGCAAGGTTGCTTATGAGTTGGACTTGCCAGCTGATAGCAAGGTCCATAATGTGTTTCACGTTTCTTGCCTGAAAAAGGCATTGGGTCAGCATGTGATACCCTCTCCAGTTTTGCCACCCCTTGATGACGAAGGGAAACTGATACTAGTACCTGAGGCCATCCTCGAGATGAGAGAGAGACACCTTCAGAGGCGTGTGATAAGGGAATATCTGGTCAAGTGGAGAGATTTTCCAGTTGAGGATGCTACATGGGAGTCAGGAGATCTTACAACATCCAGAGTTGAGATTTCTTGAAGACAAGCAATTTCAGGGAGGGCAGACTGTGATGTCCCCATCGTAGTCAGCACAGCTGGTGACGAGGTTAGCCTATTATTTCGATCCTCGTAGGATGACAAATGTGTTCAGAGGATCATCTGTGGCAGTTACTCAGTGTTTGGTAGCTCCAATATTGTAGTTGTTTCAGGTTGGGCCTTCGCAAAATCTTCCAGAGTGGATTTTTTTAGAAACTTTCTATTTTTAGTTAGGTCAGGCGGAAGTCTGCTATTTTGGGCAGGCACCTGGTTCAACTATTCAGCTCAGAGTCGACCCAGTTCTTCGATTTGATGATCAGATGGAGAAATAAGGAGTATTTGATGATTATTGAATAATTAATATTTTGACTTTATTCTAAAGTCACTTTATTAAAATATTTAAATATTTAATTAAATTGGCATATTATAAAGTATTTATTATACTTTATAATAAGGAGTTAATATTTGATATAATGAATATTTATTATTCATTAAATGAGGCGCCAATTATTAAATGTTTTTCTCCTAAGTTAAAAGCGCATTAATTAAGCATTTTATTAAATGATTATTAAAAAGAGTTGTGGGTCGAATTTCTCAAAGGAAGTATATATTCTCAGAAAGGAAAAATCGAACCATTATGTTATGATATTCTAATTTGTCTTTTTGCTCTGAGCATTGGAGTTTGCAAAACTTAGGGTTTCTGGCAGACGAAGCGTTTCTGGAGAATGATACCTCTTCAGGAATTGGCAGACTGAGACTGTGAAATACCAGTTAAAGCTTGCATCTTGGTGACTTCATTCAAAAGTTACAGATTGAGTTCATTAAGTTATTCATTCAAAGTTACAGAGATTATTCATCTGGTAGTTGAGGCATCCCATCAGAGATATCTTTTACAGAGATCTGGCATTCATTTCCTTGAGCCGTACTACATTTATTACTACTGTTGGTACAGGCCGTACCACTGCAAAAGGTCGTACTTTTCATTTCAAGAGGAAAACGCCTTGGGTCTTCAGCATCTGGCAGTTGCATTTTGGGCGCCTTGGTCTTCTGGAGATTTCTGGAGGTTCTGTGCTGGAGGTGCATGCTAGCCGTACAATATTCTTCATTCTTTATTGCTGCTACAACCACCATCAAGTTTCTTAGAAAATAAATCATTTTTCATTCTTATGTCAAGTTTCATTATTGTAGAACTGAATATTTTCCATAATCGCCCTATAGGCGAACAATTGAGATATGTTTGGGAAGTATGCTCGGCGCTGTGGTTCCCTGCTAGGGCTGCGATGCCCTAGCTGCGTTTGATCTTTCCTTGGCTGCGTTTCTTTTTGTTTTGTGGCGGGTGGCTCCTTTGTCAGGTGCGTGGGGTTGCTGTGTGTGGAGTGCGGTTAAGTTTGCTGTGTGAAGTGTGTGGTGTGGAGTGTGAGGGAGGGTCTGTTGTGGAGTTTTCGTAGTGTGGAGTCTTTTGGTGGGGTGTGGTGGTTTGTGGGTTTGGCTTGGGGTGCCGGGTGTGGTTGATGATGGCTGAAGCCTCCGAGAGCTTGGCAATTTCGGGTGTGTCACATCCTCAGGGCTTAGCTAAGGACATGCATGCTTCGATGATGAATAACTCTTTTGTGGGTGAGAGCTCCAAGCTCAAGAAAGTGAATGGTTGCTTGCCGTGGAGTCATGCTCATCCCGTTTTGGTTATCTCTCCTGATTCGGTGCATGATGACTTTGCTTATTGGACTCAACACGTTTTGATCTGTAAGTTTTTAGGTATTCGGGCCCCCCTCTCGGCTTTGGAGTCCTGGATGCGCCGTACCTGGTAGGTTGAAGGTGACTTTGATATTTTGGTGGCGGGGAATGGGTTCTTCTTGGTTGACTTTTCTTGCATCTCAGATCGTAATCGGGTTTTTGAGGGGGGGCCGTATTTTTACAATCATGTGGGTTTATTTATGAAACCCTGGCATGGGGGTTTTAATGCGGCTGAGGATCTGCCTTCTCGAGTTCCTGTATGGGTTCATCTGCCATGGCTTCCTTTGGAGTTCTGGAGAGAAGATATTCTACAACGGATAGTGGCATTGTTGGGGAAGCCGACTGCCATTGCTCAGAATACTTTAGACAAAAAGGTATTTTCTTTCGCTTGCATTTGTGTTGAAATTGATTTAAATAATCCACTGCCAGATTCTTTGGAGATTTGTATTGGCTCTGCCTCATGGATTCAACAGTTAGATTATGAGTCCCTTCCTTTCCGGTGCCGATTTTGTCATGAGTATGGTCACCTTCTGCATCAGTGTCCTCGGACTTCCAGAACAGCTGGGGTTCCTTCTTCTTCTCCCTCAGGGCCTTCAGTGGTGAAGGCAGATAAAAGCAAGGGGTCTATGGCTGAAGGGGGGAAGGCTGAGCGAGGGCCTGATAAGGATGGCTTCATTCCTGCTAAACCTAAAGCTAAGGGGAGAGGTCTGAAGCGACCCTTTAAAGATAAGCAGAGTGATCAGGGTTTCAATCGTTTTGAGGTTTTGGACAATCAGGCCTTGGAGGAAGGGATTCCTGCTGAGATCTTATCTGGGGATACTGGTATGGATACAGGGCTGGAACAGGCAATTGTAGTTAGGGACTCTTCTCTTCCTTTGGAAAAGGGAGGGTCTGGGTCTGTGGACAATCCGGCTGCTTTAAATGATGATATTATTTTAGCAGACTTAGCTAAGGAAGCGTCCTCAGGAAAGGGTCGAGGTTTAGCTTCTTATCTAGGAGTGCTCCAACGCCCTCTTAAGAAAGGAAATTTTGATAAGTCTCTTAAGGTTGGTCGCAAGAAGGATGTGGACAAGATTAAATCTACTGGGGAGTTGTTGGTGGAATCGGGCTCTGTTAAGACCTTGGATGCCCACTTTGCCCAGCCTTCCCCATGATTGTTCTTTCTTGGAATGCAAGGGGGCTGAATAGCGCCTCCCATAAAAAAGCTATTCAGGATTTGATTAGGGTTCATTCTCCTGATATTTTATGTGTGCAGGAGACTAAGCTTCAGGTGGATTGTATGCTTCAACATGCTCCTCGTATTTGGTCTTCTGGGAAATGTCAGTGTATTGGCTCTAGAGGAAATTCTGGAGGTTTGGCACTATTTTGGGATCCTCGTAAGGTTGTTCCTTCCTAGTGGATTTCTTGCCAATCCTCTATCTCTATGGTGGCCTCTGTTGTGGACTCTGGTGAGACTATTTTGGTTAGCAATGTGTATGCTCCGGTTGACATCCGTGGTAAGAGCCAGCTGTGGGCCCATATTACGTTTGTTAGATCTTGTGCTCCCCTTCTGCCGTGGATCTTAGGGGGTGATTTCAATTCTATCTTGTGCCTGGAAGAGAAAAGAGGTGGATTGCCGAGATTGGGTCCTGCTTCAGATTTGTTTTGGGCCAGTGTGGCCTATCTTGCTCTTGTTGATGTCAAACCTTCTAATGGCTTATTTACTTGGAATAATAGGCGGAGTGGATCGGAGACAATTTCCGAGCGGTTGGACAGGTTTCTTGTTTCTAGTTTTTGGGTTGGGGGCAGTGTGGTTATTGGCTCTGAGATTCTTGATTAGTGTGGCTCTGATCATTGGCCAATTAAGTTTTCTGCTTCTCCTTTCCCTAATCCTAAGCGTCCTCCTTTCAAATTTCAGCTTATGTGGTTGCGTGACTCTTCTTTGTATAATCTTGTTGCTCAGTGGTGGCGGGATGGAGCCCCTGCGTATGGTACTGCTATGTACTCTTTTGTTAAGAAGTTGCAATGTGTTAAGTTTCATCTTAAGAGATGGAATAGACTTTGTTTTGGCAATTTTCGTGCTAAGAAAAGGGAAGCGCAGGAGCGTCTTGCTGTCATTACTCGCCAAATTAGGGATCTTGGTTTTTCAGAAGCTCTTGGGCATGCTGAATCCCAGGCTCTTAAAGCTGTGGAAGAGTGGGAGCTTCGTGAGGAGATTTTCTGGAAACAGAAGGCTCGGATTGACTGGCTTCAAGAGGGTGACAGGAATACTGTCTTCTTTCATCACTCCGTGCAGGCTCATCGGAATAAGTGTTATATCTCTTCTCTAGTTAACTCTGAAGGAATAGCTTTATCCTCACAACAGGCTCTATCCAGAGAAGCTCGCCTATTTTTCTCTACTTTGTTTACTGAGGACTCTCCTCTTGCTGAGGTTGAGGAAAATAGGATTCTTGCTTGTATTCCTCCTTTGATCTCTGATGAGTTGAATGCTTCTCTCATGCGCCCGATTACTCTACCTGAAGTGGAAGAGGTGGTGTTTGGGATGAATAAGGGGAAGGCTCCTGGCCCTGATGGGTTCCCAGTTGAATTCTTCCAGGAGTTTTGGGAAATTGTGAAGATGGATCTGTTGGAGGTAGTCTGTGAATCTTTTCATAACAAGCAGATGCTTAGGGCCATGAATGCTACCTTTTTAGTCCTAATTCCTAAGAAGGAGGGTGCTGATAGGTTTGAGCTTTTTCGTCCTATTGCACTCTGCAATGTGGTGTATAAGATTATTACTAAGTTGATTGCTGAGCGGCTCAAATCTTGCCTGCCTGTTGTTATTTCTGAGGAGCAAGGAGGTTTTGTGGCTGGGCGTCAAATTTTGGATGGGGTGGTGATTGCCTCGGAGGCTATTCATTCCATGGCGATCTCCAAGGAGAAGTCTATGTTCATTAAGCTGGATATGGCAAAAGCGTATGATAGAGTTAAATGGAGTTTCCTTCAGAAGATTTTGTTGGCCTTTGGGTTTTCTTCTGAGTGGGTGAGTTGGATTATGAGCTGTGTGACTTCCTCCTCATTTTCTGTCATTGTGAATGGGGAACCTTCAGAGCTGTTTGGTGCCACTAGGGGCCTTCGCCAGGGAGACCCTCTCTCTCCCTATCTGTTTATTATTATGGCTGAGGGGCTGGGTCGCTTTCTTAAATCCCAGGTCTCTCTTGGTCTGATCCGTGGGTGGCAGTGGGGGTTGGGGCTGCCTACTTTGTCTCACCTCCAGTTTGTGGATGACACTTCTCTTATGGGGCTGGCGAGTCTTCATGAAGCAGAGTCTATTAGGCATGCTTTGGACATCTACCTTGCTGCTTCGGGTCAGAAAGTTAATGAGCAGAAGTCTTCTATTTTTTTCTTCAATACTCCTTTGGCCATCCAAAGAAGGATTGCTGCTATTTTGAGGTTTCAAATTGGATCTCTCCCCTTTGTTTATCTGGGGATTCCTCTTGCCGTTGGTCGTCAACCCAGATCCTCCTGGCAGATGTTGCTTGATAAGTTGAGGAAGAAGGTAACTCACTGGACTCATCGGTGGTTGTCTACTGCTGCTAGAGTTACCCTCCTTCAGTCTGTTATCCAGGCCCTTCCCATCTACAGATGTTTTGTTCAATCGGCCCCTATGTATTTCCTCCATGAATTTGATGCTCTCTCTCGGCAATTCCTTTGGAGTGGCAATTTGATGACTTCAAAGTGGAGCCTTGTTAAATGGGATTCTGTGTGTAGACCTAAGCAGGAGGGTGGTCTTGGTTTACGCTCTTCTATTCTGAATGGGCAAGCTCTCGCGGCGAAGCTTTACTGGCGCTGGTGTACTAATCAACATCAGCTGTGGGCCCGTGTTCTTAGCTTTAAGTATCTTCGTGGTGCTGCTCCACATGAGGTTCCACGCTATCCTCTGGAGGGAAGTGGTTCTATGATTTGGTCTACTTTGAAAGTGGGAGCCCAGTTGATTAAGCGTGCTCTTTTTTGGATCTGTCATTCGGGATCTCAGGCTCTTTTTTGGTGGGATTCTTGGGATGGTCACCCACCTATTCTTTCTGCTTTTCCTCATCTTCAACCCCTCTGTGATGTGTTTACTGCTGCTGGTTGGGAGACCGTTGAGCATTACAAAATTGCTGAGCATTACGGCGCTAGTGTTTCTTTCCGCTGGAAGCACATTTCTGAGTGGCCTCCTGGGGGCTCTGAGGAGGACAGACAGGAGCTTGCTCTTCTTTTGGCTTCTTGGGCTTGTAATTCGCTGAGGGGACCTGATATTTTAGCTTGGGATAGCTCCGACATGTCTGGGAAATACTCTGTGTCTACTGGCTATAAGCAATTGGGTAGATAGTTGTTTGGGGATATTCAGGTCCCCTGGTGGAAGTATGTGTGGCATAAGCTGTCTTGGCCCAAGTGCAATTTCCTCATGTGGCTGGTGGCTCAAAATCGATGTCTTACTTGGGACAATTTATGCAAGCGGGGTTTCCAGGGTCCCTCTTGGTGTGTGTTGTGTTGTGAGGCTGAGGAGTGTGTTTCTCATCTCTTCTTCCAATGTTCCTATGCTTGGGAGATATGGCATTTCTGGTGGCGAGTGTGGAATATGCCTTGTCGGCATGTTTCTTCTTTGGCTGAGTTTGTGGATCGGGAAAGTAGGGCCCCTGTTTCTACTTCCTTTCTTCAAGCTGCTTGGGCGATTGGTCCTTCCTTCATCATTTGGAACCTTTGGTTGGAGAGGAATCGTCGAATTTTTCAGGATATGATGATGGGGGCCCCGCGCTTGTGGTGGAAAATTTTGCATTCTTTGGGTGAAACGATCGCGGCTAAGTGTGATCTGTCTGAGTCGATTGCTCCTTCTGATGTTGGCTGTTTCAGTTGCCTTCATCTGCCTCCTCAGCATCAGCAGTTTATGCGCAACAGGTGTAGGCATCCTACTCCGAAGGTGAATAGGGAGGGAAGATGGTCTCCTCCTCCTCAAGGCATCCTTAAAATTAACACAGATGGCTCTTCTCATGGAAACCCTGGTCATGCTGGAATTGGTGGTGTTGGTCGGGATAGTTCGGGAGATGTTCAATTTATTTTCTCTATTTATAAGGGTCTTCATACTAATAATCTTATGGAGGCTCAAGCAATTTTAATGGCTGTTGAGCAGGGCAGTAAGTTGGGGTGGCGCAATATTATATTCGAATCTGATTCCCAGGTGGTGGTGAACTTGCTGAACAGGCAAAGGCTTGAGGATGTTGGTTGGCACTTGGCTTTGATTATTGAACAAATTCTCAATCTTTGTGTTTCTCTTGAGTTTGTTACTTTCACTCATATTCCTAGGGAGTGGAATGGTGTTGCTGATTGTTTGGCTAAATGGGCTTCTAACCATATTCATGATTGGAACTTGGTTGACCGGGGGCAATTACCCCCTGATTTGTCTCAGCAGTTGGACCACTTGGTTGAGCTTGATAAGGCTCTGTAATGATTTGGCTCTGTATTTTCTCTTGTGATTAATAAATTTTTACCCCTCTTTATGTGTTAAGTTTCATTATTGTAAAGGCTCTGAAAAAGAAAAGAAAATGATGCACCTATGGTTTCTGAACACTTTCAAGCTTATTCTTTGATTTTAGAATTTATTAGCATTTTTAGAAGAAATCGCAGTTTTCTCCTTTTTGTCTGAAAACCTCAAAAACACAAAAAAATACAAAACTTGCAAAAAAACACAAAATCTTCGTCAGGGCTTCGAGTTGAGAACCATCAGGGTTCTTACAATGATCATGCTATGTGTGCCTAGATGACCCTCTCCATCCCTATTGGTGCTTGGATATAGGTGTGGGTTTTGTGTCGTAAACCTTATTCTATTTGTATCATCATTTTTCCATGTTTTTGTGTAGTTTTTGATAAATTGGGGACAATGCAAAGTGTTGGGGGAATTTAGGCTTCCCTTCCATGTTGACCTAATTTTTTATTTTTACTTTGTTTTCCTCGCATTCTTCTTGATCTAGTTGGGGATTGATGATCTTTCACCTTACACTCTAGTTACCTATTATTATATAAGCTTAGGAAAATCTGACCCCGTTAAACTAGATACCCTTGTGCCCTTTATTTTTATTTTTCTTTCTCTTTTCTTTTCTTGAGTTGTCCCTCTCATGTGTGAAAATTTTATTTCTTCAACATTTCAATTTTTAGAAAATGCATTTGTGTCCAACAAATCTTTTCTCGAAAATCCTCACAAACCTTTCTTTAGAATCGTATCCTCAACTTGGAACCCTAACGAAACATGTTTCCTTCATCAAGGGTTCATAAAGAAAGGACTTGAAAAGCCTTCCTCCTAAGCGGGAACAACAATAACCTTCCCCTCATGTGGGGGAATATTCTTCCTTTCAAATTCCTTGATGAAGTGAACATCTTTCAAAAGGATCCCTAGATGAAGGATCAATTCGAGAAAAATAACTTCTACTTTTGAACTATGCATCCCTTGAGTGGATCTTCTCTTCACGATGGGTTCTCAAGGGAGCCCTTCGAAAGTTTTCAAAATTGTCGCCAGTCTATGCAACTGTTTGCTTACTCGCCTACATGGCTGCTTCCTAACTCTGTGGAGTCCACTTTCCCAGGTTTCCTCCATGTGAGAGATCTTGGGGGATACCTCCCTGTAGGAATAAGAACCTATAGGGTGATTTGTTTGAGCTTCCTCTATGCGAGAGAGCTTGGGTGTTGCTCCCTTGCAACACTAAGAGCCTATAGGGTGCTTTCTCAAGTTTCCTCCACGTGAGAGATCTTGGGGGTTACCTTCCTTGTAGAGCTATAGATTTGTGGGGCATTTCCTTGGGTGTTCTTCATGCTTGAGTTCGTGGAGAATACCTTCCATATAGAACTGAGATCCTGTAGGGTGCTTCCTTGGGTATTCTTATGCTCGAGTTCCTAGAAAACACCTTCCCTTTAGGATTGAAAGCCTGTAGGGCACTTCCTTTGGGTTTCCTCCATGCTAGAGTTTTTGGGGGACACCTTCCTTGTAGGACTTAGAGCTTGTAAGGTGCTTGCTTCACTGGGTATCCTCCATGCTAGAGTTTTTGGGGGACACCTTCCTTACAGGACCGAGAACCTGTAAGGAACTTTCCTTCTTCAAATTCATAGTTCTGAGTAGCTATGAAATCCTTCTATTTCCCTGCACCTTCAGGTACGCCAGATCATGGTTTTCTTCCTCGACGGTTCAGGCATATATTTCTAACCTTAATCCCTCCTTGATCAAATTTATTAAGCACTCATCAATATTCATGCTTGCTAAAGTGGGGGAAAAATGTATAGGAGTGAATTTGCACCCCATGTGTAACTTCCCCTTTTGCCTCCTTCCACTTTAGAAAACCAAGTTTGAAGGCTTAATTTCACCTAAGCTTGTTGCTTGCATCCCACTTGGCACCTGTTTTGAGTGTCGGTGGAGGCGTTTCTATTAGGGATTCCCACATGACACACAAACATCTATGGGCATGCTTACACCCTTGGAAAATTCTTGGGGTTGAACCTACATAGGCATTACACTTCTCATTGGGAGTCAAGTTGTAATGCCCCCTTCAGACGACCAACCTGAATATGGCCGTTTGTTTCATTCATCTCTTTAAACTCACTCCTTGAACAAGCATTCCAATCCTCTTAGCATTTAGTTGATCCACTAAACACTTCAAGCATCCATTCTCACACTCTCTTCAAGCTCTCAAGCAACATACTAGCATCTCATTACAACTAACACAACACTGCATCACTTTGCTAGAGAAAGTTGGGAACAAAAAACCATTGCAACAAAGGCTCGAGTACTCTCATTTTCTCCCCCAAGCAGCCTTGAGTGCTCTTGGTGGAGGTGGTAATCTTCCCTTTCTTTCCTTCTATCACTTGGTTGAGTTAACACTTTACTATTTTGTAGTGCTTTTGTGCTCTTTACTACATTATTTCTTTATCTCATTTCCTTGGCTATCCGTGGAGATGGAAACACCTAAACGGGGGTTTGACTAAGGTAGGCCCCTATATAGCCACCCAACATTTTCCTCTCTGTGTGTAGGCGTAAGTGCTTTGTGGAGCTAGCTAGCAAATGAGATCTTCTATAAAATCATCTATGTCACCCTAGCGCTGGTATATTTACTTTATCACATTCGTTTATATTTCTCATATTTTATAGTGTTATTTTGATCTCTTAGAAATTGCTAGCTAGGCTGCGAGCTTGTTTTTTGATAAGTTCGCATTGTACTTTTGGTCCTCTGGTCGTATGAACGCCAGTGTACCTGAGAGATTCCAGTGCGCTGCACTGTCATCTCAGAACTGCGCTCTCGTCCTTTGACAGAGAGCTATCTGAGATATAGTGTTGAGCTTGAAAACAAGCTCACCTAGCCCCTTGTTGAATCTCAGGATTGCAGAGTGGTTACAGGACTCTATCATCCTCATCATTCTCATCCTCATCCCCTAAATATCCCACTTAGCTAAGGTAAGTTAGGGCAGCTTTCCGTATCTTGGCCCTCTATGACCTGGGGCCTTGCACATGGAGGTCCCTCTACCTTACAGTTTCTTACTTAACAGACTAAGCAATTAAGCTGTTACATTCTAAACATACGTCAAATAAATTATTTACCTATTAAAATTCACTGTGCAAGGATAACTTTTAGCAAGTTAGAGTCTTTGTATGCATTTCTACAATTTCCTTGTCCTTTATCAGGATTAGAATTATACAGTTACATTAAAAGAAATAAGAAAATAATAAGGCACTGTCATTTACTCTGTTTACTATTTTTAATCTAAACATCAAAACCCTATTTCATACATAGAGCAAAATGATTGTTCTTCAAATGCTATATAGTTTCCTTTTTATAAATTTAGAACTAAATGGTAGTAATAAGAGAAAACATAATCAACATACTTGTCAATATCATATTCGAGCTTCTATGTCAGTTAGAAAACTTAAGAAACTCTATAATCCAATCCACAATCATGCCTTTTCTAGGCATCCTTATGTCGGCCCATTTCAAGGGTCGGGCGGTTCTTCAAATATTTCAAAGAAAAATATTAAGAAAATTCGATCTTACACTATCACGACTTGCCCATATCATAAGCAATAAAACACAAAAATATATATATACCATGAAAATCTGTGGAGACATTCATGTAACTTTCCCCTATTGATTCCCTACATGGCTTACCAGGGGTTGAACTTACATACTACAAGGGGGTTGAGGATAATCCTCTTCATGCAACACAACTTCACATTTATAGTGCAAAGTCTTCCCTTTATTTTATTATCAACTTTTCTAATCTTGGTAAACATTGCAATAAAAATTGAAAATATTGACTATTCTATCAAGAGTTATAGAGGATGGTATCCTCTGGCAGGGTTGATCTTTGATCCCCTATTCTTTTCCATTTATTTGAGTTACACATTCTATCAAAATTATTCATTTTGATAGTTACAATGTGGCTTTAAATGGTGCACGACTACCATGCAACTACTAGTAGAAAAGACTCATAAAAAGAGACGTTGGTCTAGTATAGAGGCTAGCCAATAAGCTTAATAGATTGAACAAGATAGCAAGCTGAAGCCTGGCGATCCCTCTGTGGGTGTCACTATTCTATGGCATTGGATCAAGCCGAGTCACATACTCATACAAAACAACAAATCTTTCATTCTATTGTGCTATCGATATGATAACCAAACAATGCAAATTCAATATGGTTTTCCAGAAAAGTTGAGCTTACCTCTTGGTTGAGCTTTTCTTCAGCCTTTTTCTACTGCCTGTCGATTTCCTTCCAAAACCATCTTCAATTTTTTTTTTCCACACTCTACATAAAATGGAAATCGCCCCTTTGCATGTGGTTAGTTACTATCATTATGGCCTTTCTATCATGGCCATTTCTACGCCTAGATTGCATATCATGGGTCTTCCTTGGAATATATTTCATGATCTTCCACGCTCGATTTCATTGCATATCGGTTATCACTTACTATGATAGAACATTGTTTTCACTATCCTAAATGATGCAAAATAGAAATAAATGCAACAAGGAGAAAAAAAACACAACACACCTCGAGATTAGCCTAAGTTGAACTCAAACTATGTGCAAGTGTTATTACCTCTAAATATGCAAAACTAATTAAGAAATGAAAAGTAAAGAACACTAGACCACCTCAAGATTGGGCTACGTTGAACAAAAACAAAATAAAAGATAAAGCAATTAAATATACCTTTTATCTATGATGATCCCTTGGTTGGCCCTTGATTGGAATTTGAGTGTGTGCTCCTTTGATGGCAATGTGATGAAAAGTGGATGCAAGGTGGTCAAAATGCAAGATGAGTGCAATGAAGGATGTGAGTATGAGATAAGTGTAATAAAATATTAAGGATTCTACAGTGGAGGATGAAAGTTAAGTATGAAAATGCAAAAGATGAGCAAGTGTTAGAGCTTGATGAATGCTTGAATGACTTGAGAACATAAGTGTGATAAAAATTCCTAATGTCTCTGGATGAATGAGAAGAGGGGTTATTTATAGAAGAAACTGAATTCTCTAGAGAATTCAATGGTTAGGATTGAGCCACCATGGCCAAGATGGAGGGCTATGGTGAGTTGAGGACTCACAAGCCTTCACATCTTGCCATGTGGAGGATGAAGTATCCAAAGGACATGGTGAGATGGAAAGGGTACAAATGATGTGGAAAAAGGACAAGTACTTTGAAAGTACCTTGGGAGGGGAGAATATTTCTTCAAAGAGAAAATTCTTGTTCCCATATGAGAGGAAAGTGACATATGAAGAATTTTAGTATTCCTCAAAAATTTCCATGGGGAAGAGAAAAGTGGTTGGGGAAATAAATGTGAATTTTAAATTCACATATTGGAAGGAATAAGGTGGTTGGGAGAATACATATGAATTTTAAATTCATATGAGGAGCACCTTATGGATAAGATAAGATTCTTATGAAGGAGGCTGAAAAGTACCTTGTGGATAAGACAAGGTACTTATAATAGAAGGTTTTTGGCTTCATGTGACTGATGTGACCTTTCAATGATCACATGGAGAAGATAAGAATCCTTGGAGGAATAAAAAGTTAATTTTAATTTCACATGGGGAAGACAAAAAGGAATTAAAAATTCCTTGGGGAATGAGAGAGTTGACCAAGATGTTGATTGGACTAACTAATCAATGATTAGAAAATAGTTAGTGGCTAATAAAGATTAGGAGCCAACTTGCAAAAGTTGGAGGATGTGACACATTCTAATCAAGGATTAGACATGTACACATCTCTAATGATGGGATTAGAAGGTGGATTAGGATTAAAAAAAAAAGTGATGAAGGATGTGACATGTGAGGAATTAAAGAAATGTCTTATTTATTTAATTCTTTGAGAAAAAGGGGGATAAAGGGCAAGGTATTTAATTATTTAACTAGACACCTTAGGTATTTAGAGGACTTTAGGGGTATTAATTAAATAGTAGTGATATTACTTAATTAATGTAGATGAAAGGATATTTAGACGAAAAGGGACAAATTTGGACAAATGGAAGTGTCCAAATTTGGATGTCTACACAAAAAAAGAAAGATAAAGCAATGATTATACCTTGTTAAAGTGATCTTCTTGGTTGGCCCTTTGATGTAACTTGAATGTGTGCTCCTTAATGGAAAATATGATGAAAATGAGTGCAAAATGGTGAGAATGCAATGAGGATTCAAATGATGAAGTTGGGTATTTTGGTGAGTGTATGAAATAGATGCAATATGAGCTTCAAGAGTGCAATTATGGTGAATGCAAGAGCTTGAATGAGAGTATGTTGAATGCTTGTGAGTTGTGAGAGCTTGAATTGAAATTGTGAATGTGTGAATCAATGTGAAACCAAATCTTCCATTTTAAGGGAAAAGTATCTAGGGAATTGAACGGTCAATATTTTTCCAACATGGGCAAAATGAAGGGCTGTGGTGAGTTGATGACTCACAAGCCTTCACATCTTTCCATGTGGAAGATGAGATGTCAAGAGGACATGTGATGTGAAAAGGGACATGTGATGTGGAGGTAATTGCAAGTACCTTGGGATTAGGGGAATATTTCATTAAAAGAAAGTTTTTATCCCCATATGAGGGTGATGGTGACAAGTGAGGAATTTTAGGAAGTCCTCTCTTATCATCATGGGGATGAGAGAAGTTGGGGGAATAATTGTGAATTTTAAATTCACATGATTGAAAGGGAGAAGTGGTTGGGAGAATAAATGTGAATTCTAAATTCACATGATGAAAAGTACCTTGTGGATAAGACAAAGTCTTTATAAATGAAGACCTTGTCCCATGTGACTGATGTGACAAGTGAGAATTAATTTTTTTGCAAAAACTTGCATGGGGAAGATAAATGCATTGAATGAATAAATGTGAATTTTAAATTCACATGGGGAAGAGGTCAAGGTTCAAAAAGGAAATCACTTATGAAAAGTTGACTTGGAGGACATGCCAAAGATGACATGTGATTAGATTAAGGTTGTGCAAATAGGTGATTAAGAAGATTAATGAGGGATTAGAGGAAAGTGGGAAAATATGGAGGATGTGACATTAATCTTGATTAAAGGTGTGCACATCTTAATCATGGATTAATTAAACTAATCCAAATTAGAGGAAGGTTATGGAGAATGTGACAAGGAGAGAGAAAAAAGGGAATTTAAAATTTATTAAGGTAAAGTATTTAATTAATTAAATACTTTAGAAACGTTAGGCAAAGGGGGAATATTAATTAAATAAATCATTTAATTAATATTGATGAGATAGACGAATAAAGAAGATGAGTTTGACCATATGGGAGTGGTCTAATTTGGATGTCTACATTTTTCCCCTCTTCGAAATATTGTTAGAATAATAATGTTTCGAAGAAAAATAAAATGCAGATGACTCTATAGAGGAAAATGCAGATGACTCTATAGAGGAAGCGACTAGAAAATGATGCCCCAACATGGGAAAAGTTGTGTGAACTTCCCAAATGGTGGGAAATGAAAGGATATGCCCTAGTCTCGCAAGAAAATGACTATGATGGAGGAATAGATGAAAATGGTAGGGTAAGCCCCCTTGAGAAGGTGGTTGGGGAAGAAAAAGGGCCCCCGAGTGACTTCTCAATATGAAGAAATGGAAGGTACCATTGGATAGAGCTAAAAAAACCATGAATATTGGGTTTTAAACGAAGTCAAACGGACACACGGCGTGCAAATTGTGGCTCCAAGAAGTTAGAGGATTAGTTGAATTAAAAAAGGGTTAAATAAAAGTTAAAAATACCCTTAGCTTAAAAAAGTTATAAAAGTGAGGGAAAATGTTACATATAATAATTTTAGAAATTACTATTCCTCATTTGCACACCTGGTAGTTGAGTGAGAGAGAGAAGAGGAGAAGGAGACGAGGAGACGAGGATGCCGAATGACTACGATGACGACATCATCCACCAAGGTGATGAGGTACGACGGTTTTTCAACGAGCGCGTCGTTCCATGCCAAGTTAGGCTCAAAATCCCATTTGTGATTTTAAGTATTTTGTGTTATATTTTTAAACTTTAATGAATTTTAAAATCCTGTGTTTTGGTATTGGGGTAGTTTAGAAAAATGGGTAGGGGGTGAAATCTCGATTTCACCCATCGAGTAGGAAAAATTTCCTATTAGAGGCGGGGTTGAGGCATGAATTTTCCCAATTAGAAGGTAAATGCACCCAAAAAAGGAGAAGAAATGCCTAAAAAGGGAAAAGGGAAATCAGAGGAGGGCATATTTGCCCTGAGATCGGGAAAATCTACCCAAAAAATCAAGTTAGGGGGATAGGGGTGACCCTTCCTAGGCATGGCCGCCCATCTGGGGGTGAGCTCACCCATGGTTGAGGTAGGATTGCCTACCATTGGGGCAGGATTTCCTACGACCGAAGGGCGGGCTCACCCAAGGGGAAAACAAGGAGGGGCAGAAAAAGAAAAAGAGACGGGGACGGAAATGAGAAAAAAAAGACGAATTTGGGAAAATCAGGCAAATCTTTCCAAAAGGGGGGGAGGGGGAATTAGTGAAAAGATAGCCTAGGGTCAAAAAATGGAAAAGATGGGGAGATGAGGGAAAGGATGAGATGACTGAAATAGTGTGTGATATGGATGCAACGGTTCGATAGTCTATGGATGCACGAGAAGTGATTGGAGGTGCTGGAGGTGACGATAACATCCATGAACGAAGCATACCATAAGGCTCTATCATGAGTGGGGTTGCTGCATTTGTTGGGATATTCGACTATTAGAGATCATTGAACGATGTTGACAACTCTCATAGAGTGGTGGAGTTCCTTGATCTCGACATTCCATCTCTCGACAGGGGAGATGATTGTGACCCTAGAGGACGTATGGCAGATACTGAGGCTACCTATAGCAGGGCGCTTGGTGAGTACGATGACATCAGAAGGGGCAAAGATGGATCACATTCTGTGGGTCCTATTTCGAGGAGATGACCTTCCTGTGCAGAGGAAGGGTTTGGATGTGGACAGATGCCTAGCATTGGGGGTGCCACCACTACCACTATACTTGTGTGGGTTGATTAGTGGATTGTTGATACCAGACTAGAGTGGGTGCTTCTACAGCCTAAGGTACATAGAGGTGATATGACATATCATGGAGGGGGAGAGGGGGATTTTGCATGGGGTACATGCGTCTTGGAATAGTTTTCTAGAGACATGCAAATTGTGTGCTACCGAGAGGTGCTCAGTTTGACATAGGTGACATTGCTACAGGTATGGGGTTGGGAGCACATTAGTGTGGCTGGACCAAGAGTGGTGAGAGTAGGAGTGGAGGATGCGAAGACACCAATAGCTTACTGGTATGGGACAAAGTATGGCTGGGTGTGGCATTATGAAGGCTTTGGGGATCTGGATAGATGGATGAGGACATTGGATGACCTTCAAGAGGAGCATATAATGTGTAGGCCATACATGACATGACAATTTTCTAGATGGAGGAGAGATGAGGAGAGACACATAGGCTATTTTTGTACCCGATGCTATATAGTCAGGAAGGAGCCTCGTATAGTGGAGACACATAGCCTGGACAAGGTGACCAAATAGTTTGGGCTTCCATAGGACATTCCACATGGGCCAAAAATATTTTGACGGATCTCACGAGAGCGGCCATGGAGGGAGCCAATTATGGCTAGGTTTGCGAGAGAGCATCGGGAGACACTGCAGCTGGTACCTTACTCGAGTAGGACTGGGGGGAAGTAGAGGAAAGAGTGACAATTCGATTCTTTGCATGGCATGTGCATCATCAATCGATAGAGATTCCGCCAGAGGATCCAATTACATAGGAACTTGGTTTTGGGCCAGAGGATGAGTTGTGACTAGAAAGACAGGGGAGAGGGAGGAGGAGAGTCCAACAGAGGAGAGGTCAGGAGACGGCTAGAGTAGAGAGGTAGTAGGAGGGAGGACAAGGGGACGTTGGGGCCATAGGTCAGCAGGAGAGAGGATAGAGAGAGGCTAGGGCTGCAGGTTAGTAGGAGAGGGTGAGGAGGAGGAGACAATGAAGGAGAGCCCGGGTGGAGATTGAGGCAGAGGAGAGAGATGAGGTAGAGGTGGAGATGATGGATGAGAGAGATGAGGCATGGATGGGGGGTGGATGAGAGAGATAAGGTGGAGGCAGAGGCAATGGATATGGATGTTCATGATATTCTCCCATTGGTCATGGTACCACCTATAACAGAGGATCCAACTATATTGTTGAGAGGATCCATGACGAGATTACAAATCATCGAGTAGACACTGAGATATATAGAGGTTGCAAGATGAAAACTGGAGGCCAAGGTGAGCATGCTATGAGTAAAGGTGGCCAGAGTGCAGACAAAGGGTGAGAGAGATTTCATGGCGTTGGCCAATGATATAGGGTGACAGATACTGGAGCTAGAGGTAGAGTGGGATAGGATGTAGATGAAGGTGATTCAGTTATGAGTAGAGATGAATTGGCTTGAGGGAGAGGTATGAAAAGAGAATGAGGAGGGGGTGGCAGCGAGATGGGAGCGAGACAGGCTCGAAGTAGTTGTGACTATACTACAGGCGAGAGGACAACGAGAGCCTGGAGGATAGACAGAGCAGGTATTAGTAGGGACCATGGCAGAGGCAAAGGACCTGGATGATTTGAGGATACAGGTGGAGGGGCTATTGAGAGAGAGGACTAAGTTGAGACGAGAGCGAGACCAGATCCATGATAGATTCAAGGTAGTAGATCAAATAGTGGGGGAAATGGGGATGATGCAGGAGAGAGAGGAGGCTATGAGGGCCCAGGTATAGACCTTGCAGAAAGAGAGGGATGTTGGATAGACACAGGTGCATACCCTACAGAGTGAGAGGGATGTAACATGGATATAGGTACAAACCCTACAGAGTGAGAGGGATGTGACAGTGACATAGACACAGTTTGCAGAGAGAGAGAGATACAACACAGGCTTAGGCACAAGCAGTGCAAGGCGAGGGTGGAAAGACAAGGGTAGAGGTACAAATATTGCAGGAAAAGATACAGGCTATGCAGGATGAGAGAGATAGGGCTATAGATCATGTGTCATGGATGGGAGCATAGATTGAGTAGTTGAGGTTGGCATAGGATACATGGGTGCAAGAGAGGAGATCCATATGTGGATTCTGGGATAGGTGTAGGGTGGAGCGGGATTTAGCCAAATATCAGGCATCAGAATGGGATGAGTACATATAAGAGGCCAACTACTATATGGTGGCTTACCTCATGGAAGTTCCAGATCAAACACAATAGGTCCCTACCTATGTCAGAGTAGCGCCATAGATGCCAGCACCATCCTAGTCAGCAAGGACACACACCTGAGGGTATAGTGGCTATAGAGGGACCCCTTTGCAGAGAGGAGGGGTGCCAAACTCACCACAAAGGTGAGATGTGGGAAACTCATAGTAGAGATGACATAGGATAGGTGATAGGATACCAGTTTTTGACAGATGCAGGATGGGTGTATAGTACAGAGTAGCAAAGATCAAAGTTGATTTAGAGCCTTGTATTTGTACTTTATTTGATGGTATATGCGATTGATAAGTATTTTGATTATATGATGGACATTATTATGGACTATGTGATGGACTTTGTATTTTTTATTTTTTATATGATATACGACAACCCTTATTGACACTATATTATGTGTCTATGATGGATGATTTTATTTATGCATATGTGTATGTTTATGATGTTCTTATGGAGGATCATGATAATAGGATGTATGCATATTCTTTTGATAATGTATGTTGATGCTTATATGGATGAGATAGATGATATATATGATGACTAATGTGTATGATGTAGGATGTGATGGATGATTATTGACTTTATATACTATGGATATGGATTGAACAATTTGTGATGGAGGTGACAATGTATGTAATGTGTTAATGGTATGGATTAATATGGAAATGAATGATTAATGAGATGAATCTAAGATTCTTAGAATAAAGAAACACGATTAATATAAACAACATAATATGAAATGATAATGCACATGCAATGAACCTATATTGTGACAAGAGATGCAATTAAATGCCTTACAATCACTAATAAATAAATGAGATGCAATGTAGATGGTAGATGGACTTTATTTGCGATCATGCTTGCTTTAGCTTATATAAAATAAAGATGTATGATATGTGAGTGATATGGCCTAACATAAAGTGAAATGAAACATGAACATAAATGTCAATAAGGACTTGCATGGTAATGAGCGTAGATGGTAGGCGTATTGTTGGTCTAATGGAAATAATTTTCCCAGTAATAATTACAAAATTAAGGGAAGATGGGTGTGAAACTGCACCTATCAAGAACCATTGGTATCCTAAGAAGAACAATAGATGGAAGGTGAATGTTTGCACAACCAAAATCATAGGTCATAGGTTAGGTATCAATGCAATGCAATAAAATTGATCATGAAATGCAATCCTAATGCAATTTGCCATTTTCAAAGCACTGATTTTTGCTATACTATAAGAGACCAGGTGCCAGGGTATGTGAAACCAAGGAAAGTTAGCGTCTAATGCATAAAAAAAACACAACAGACAAGAGGGATATCCCAACACCTCAAATTCATGAAGACTTTGGTTGGGCCAGGCATTGGGATAACCACAAGCACAAAGGGATGTCCCAGCGTAACACAAGACCTCAGGGATCTTGGTGGGTACTATGTGGGACAACCTAGAAGAAAACAACAAAGCAAAAAGATCAATATATGTCCCTATGTTCATCGATCAAAACACACCATAATATGATAGATCATGGCGGCCTTGAAAAGTTGTAATAGGGAGCTCAAATGATAAACGAAAGCCAAAAGTATCAAAATATCATAAGCAATTTCAAAACGTCCTTTGCCATAGGATCTAGAGGATGGATGGGGTTGATGAGGTTTGTTAGGAAGGATACATTCAGTTGAGACCAAATATGGATACTAAACTAAAAGATGCATTATGATACAGAGACTCAAACACCCATTGAATCTCATGATATGAGTGGATCTAATTTGTGAAGAATCAGTGAGATAAGGACATACTTGACAACACGACTCAAGACACGAGACACAAGACATAATATTGACACACCCTAACGACCTAGTAGCTTGGGGGCCGATCAAAGACTAGCCTTGCCTACATGAAAGCACAAAGCCCTCGTAGTTCAAGAAAATACCATGGATAAAAATGGAAAGAGGACAATGGAGATGAGCGGTGAAGGACAAAAAAAAGTAAAACAAAGCCCTGAGGGTGGATCAAAAGATCAACCTTTCCTACATGAAAGCATAGGGGAAATGTAGTTCAACAAGGACTGACCAGGGATGAGAGCATAAAGGGGACAATGGAGCCCATGATGGATGACCAAAACAGGATGGACAGAATGCCCCGGGGGTGGATCAACTGATCAAACTTGCCTACATGAAAGTGTAGGGGCAACATAGTTCGACAAAGACAAAAAAAAGACCGACATGACAGGATGGGATCTAAATGGAGACCGACACGATGAAGGAATCTAGATCAAAGCAAAGGACTGGCACAACGAAAAAGACTAATGACATAAGCTCAGATTAGGATAAAAGCTCAGGATGATGGATAACATATGAGGTTTTTCTAATGCTCAACCAAAATATACCAAGCAACCAGGTGAAGGATGTGGATGAAAGGATAGGATATGAGATCATAATGGATGGGAGCCTAAAGTAATTAGGACACACGGTAGATAATGATTAAGGCCTTTACGAATGGCGCATGTGACCGGGTTTTCACCAAATGTACTTGTACAAGGCACCACCAAGGGTGGTTTTAACCACAAGATGGATTATTTCTCTTTACTATTTTTGTATTTTTGTATTTTTGATTTTTTTGTATTTTTTTTATAATTTTTTACTTTTTTTAATATTTTTTTGATTTTTGCACGATAGGATACCCCAACTAACTTAAGTGTAGAACTATTTCAGGTGAATGATATTAATGGGATCCTCTAGGGGCTCTCCTTCAAGTGTAGAAATTTTGTATGCTCCTGATCTGTACTTGGCTGTGATGACATAAGGACCTAGCCAATTTGCTTCAAATTTTCCTTTCTTATCTCAATCTTGTTGAGTGCGCTGATTCTCCTTGAGGACTAGATCACCAATGTTGAATCGGTGAGGATGAACCTTCTTGTTGCAGCTTCTTTTCAAATGATTCTAATAGGCTTGAAGGTGGTCATACACTTTGATCCATATTTCATCGAGGAGTTCTAGTTGGTTGAGTCTTGCAACTTGATGGGATATTCTTCAGGGATATTCTTAGTGATGGGATTTCTACCTCAATCAGAAAGATGGCCTCGACACCATAAACAAGGGAATACAAAGTGGTGCCAATAGGAGTGTGGATGGAAGTGCAATATTCCCAAAGGGTGGGATGGATGTGAAGGTGCCAATCTTGACTAGTATTATTGACCACGTTTTTAACGATCCTGATGAGGGTTTTGTTGGTGGCTTCCAACTGACCATTACCCTGGGGATAATAAGGTGTAAACCAATGATGTTGGATGTGGAAGGTGTCGCAAAGGTGTTTCATGGCTTGGTTCTTGAATGGCTTGCCATTATTGGAAATGATGGTGGATGGTATTCCATATCTGCAAAGAATATGGAAGAGGATAAATTTGGAAATATGAGTACCTATTATATGTGAAAGTGGCATTGCTTCCACCCACTTAGTGAAGTACTCAATTGCAGTGATGATGAAGGTATGGCCATCGAAGGATGGTGGATATATCTTTCCAATAAGGTCAAAACCCCATTGAGAGAAGGGCCATGGTGCCATAAGAGGTTGTAGATCCTGTGTAGGAGCATGTATCAAATCCACGTGTTGTTGATAAGGTAGACACTTCTTGACGAACTCACAAGAATCATGTTCTAATGTAGGCCAATAGTATCCTGCTCTGAGAATTCTCTTAGCCAGGGCCATGTCATTTGAGTGGGCCCCACATACACTACTATGTACTTTCATTAATGCAGTATGGGCTTCAGTCTCATTTAGACACTGGAGGAGGGTTCCATCATACCCATGTCGATAAAGTGTATCACCTACGATTATGTAACGAGATGTTCGTTGGATGAAATATTTTCTTTGATTACATGTGAGATCGAGAGGTAGGATATTGTGACGAAGGTAAGTGTAGATATCATGGTACCATGGTGATGTGGGCCCTACAATATCACACACCATCTCACTCTCTAGGATATCATAAGTTGGGATTAATAGTTGTTCAATGAGGAACTCACACTCTGTTTTGTCTTTAGGCATGTCAATTAAAGAGCCAATGGTAGCCATGGCATTTGATTCTTTGTTCTGTACTCTTGGAATCTGATCAAACTGGATAGAATTGAAATACTTTTTAAAGTCATCAACCATGCGTTTATAAAGTAATAGCTTATCGTCTTTTATGAGAAACTCATCGTTGACATGTTTTATGATTAACTGAGAATCACCAAAGACTTTGAAGTGAGTAATATACCATTGGATTGCAATTATGAGGCCAATAAAAAGAGCTTCACATTCAACTATGTTGTTTGTGCACAGAAAAGCCAACTTGAATGACTTCGGTATATAATAAACCTGGGGGGTGACGAGCTAGATTCCTGCCCCGAATCCATTGTGTGTGTACGACCCATTAAAGTATAGTGTCCATGTGGCCGCTTCTGTTACTATGAAGACCCCTTCATTAGGAAATTTTGTTGTCAGAGTATAGGCATCCACTAGGGGAGCATCTACCAACTGATCAACTATCACTTGTTCTTTAACAACTTTTTGATCCACATATTCTATATCAAATTCACTTAACAACATGACCCACTTAGCCATGTGACTAGTCAAAGTTGTTTTGGATAACAAATATTTGAGTGGATCGACCTTAGAGATGAGTTTTATTGGATGATTGAGCATGTAACATTGGAGTTTTTGTGAACTAAAAACCACGGCTAGGAAAGTTTTTCCATTAGAGAATAGTTAAGCTCATAACCCATGAGGGTCCAGTTGATGTAGTAGATTTCTCTTTCCTTTGATGACTCATCATGTTATGCCAACAATGCCCCTAGTGCCACGAAAGTAGAAAAAATATACATGAGTGGTTTACCAGGAATTGGTGGCATAAGGATTGGTGGGTGAGCAAAATATTCTTTGATCTTGTCAAAGCCGAGTTGACATTGTTGATTCCACTTAAAGGAAATATCTTTCTTTAGGAGATGAGTGAATTATTGACACTTGTTGGCTAATTGAGCAATGAACCGTTGAATATATTGTAACTTACCTTGTGGGCTCCTTAACTTCTTGAGATTGCATGGTGGAGGCATATCCATAATTGCTTTGAATTTCGTTGGATTGACTTCTATACCTCTTCAAGAGACAATGAATCCTAGTAGTTTTCCTGATGTGACCCCAAAGACACCTTTCTTAGGATTTAGATTTAGCTTATACTGCTCTAAATGCTCAAAGATCTTCTTGAGGACCACATGATGTTCTTCCCTTGTTATTGATTTGCCTAATAAATCATCAACATAATATTCCATTATGATGTGGATGAGGTCATGGAAGATAATGGTCATAGCTTGCTGATAGGTTGCTCATGTGTTTTTAAGGCCAAAAGGCATAACATTATAATAGAAGGTGCCCCATCGTGTGGTGAAAGCTATTTTATGTTGGTCTTCAAGTGTAATTATGATCTGATTGTATCCAGAGAAGTCGTCCATGAGGGAAAGCATCTCATGCCCTGCAATGACATCAACCAACATATCGATGTTTGGCAAAGGAAAATCATCTTTGGGACAAGCCTTGTTGAGGTCACAAAAGTCTGTACATACTCTGATAGCACTGTTTGGTTTGGCTATAGAAACTATGTTTGAGATCCAATCCGAGTAGTCAATGGGCCTTATGAATCTATCTTCTAATAGCTTCTCCAAATATTTCTTAATTAGTAGACCTACTTGGGGGTGCATTTTACAAAGCTTTTGCTTGATATGCTTGGCATTAGGATGTACATCCAGGTGATGTACTACTAAGGCAGGATCAAGGCCTAGCATGTTTGAATATGTCCATGCAAAATTGATGATGCCTTCTATGAAAAGCTTTGCGATGATAGAATATTCTTCTTCTGATAGTGCTTTGGCTACATATGTGATTTTGGGATCCTCTTTAGTTCCCAAATTTATTTATTGTGTTTCCTCTATTAGGATGGATGATCATTCAAAGCTGAGTTCCTAAAAGGGGAAGATGAACATCCCCATATTCTAGCATCTCATTGAGGTTTTTTCTATTAGATACACCCTTTGTTTTTACTTTTTCTAGGTCAAGAAGCACCTCAGGGAGGTTTTCGCTAAGTGACCTTTTTTTATTTTGCTTCTTTTTACTTTTGCGGTTAGGGTGTTCATCTTCCCCCAATCCCATAAGATGTATGTATTGATCCATAGAGGGAAATGTATCGATAGGTGTGCTACCATGTAGGTCCCAGTCTATAATTTCAGGATGTTGAAGGGATAGGCTAATGGTGCAAATGTATAAGCAATCAAACATGGAAGAGAGGTCAGTATGATCTACATCATCATATGCATGTATGATGGATTCCTCCTTTGGTATGTCTTCAAGGAGGCCGTTACTCTCACTGACGTTGTTAGAGGCACTAGATGATGCTATAGGTCCCTTTTGTTTGGTGTCATGACCCAAGCTCGAGTATCTTGGTCTTATTGTAGCCTAAATATGGTGTTTCCTTCCTTGATCTTTGGTGCCAAGGCATCCCCCCTGATAATTGTACTTTGCAAACTTAGAGGGGCAAGGATAGTTCTGGAAATATTCCTTCAAAGGAGGAGAGGGGTTAGGTTTCTTGTGGTAAACCCATTGGCTTATGTCATCTTTTGGTGTATCTTGTCTTAACCCAGGAGAGTAGTAAGTACTAGTTCCCAGGTTCTTGGAGCTCAAAGTGATAGTCTTCTTGTTTCAGTGCAGACTGAGAAGGTTGGCCATATGTGTGTGGTGAGGGGGGCATAGTTTCCACATTCAAATCTATGTGCATTTCATATTCACCACATCCCTTATTAATGATCTGGACCTTGGTAAGGGTGGAATCTGATGGTGATGATGGAGTGGATGAAGTGGTGGCTAGTGCAGTGGTAGATGAGTGGGATGATGACTTCAGCGACAGTCCCATTTCCACTCCAGGACAATAGTGGGAATGAGGAAAATAAGCTTCTAATGTGCGACAATATTCAAATGGTTGGGGATCCGCGTGAATGGTAACTTCTACCCCATTGAATGAGAATTTTAGACATTGATGGTATGTGGATGGAACGTCTTGCATGGCGTGAATCCTTGGATGACCAAGGAGGAGGTAATAAGGGAGTTCTATATCAAGGATGACATGTAGTGTATTGCACAACTGGACCTACCTGGATCGGAAGACATATTGTTCCTTCAAAATCACGCTATGTATTATCATATGCCTTGAATGTGATGAATTGATTATTTAAATCAACATGGGTGTATCCCACCTATTTTATGAATTTCAATGTATAAAGGCTCAGGGCAGAACCATTATCTACCAAGACCCTCTTTACTTTATGATGATTTACCAGGACCTTTAGATGGAGGGGACGGTTATGATTAGAATCAATGTAGGGCATGTCATTTTGGCTAAAACCTAGTTGATAGGTGGCAGAGAGGTGCCCTACCAATCCTTGAAATTGTTTAGGGTCTATGTCATTAGGAACTTGGGTGTCCCATAAGGCCCTATTTAGGATTTCTTGGTGTGCAGGAGAAGACTTAAGCAAGTCTAGAATGGATATCTATGCCAAAGTATTTCCTAGATGGTCAAGAATGATATATTGAGAACTCACAGGTTGTGGCTGGGTGGATGCGGAGGCTCTAGGGACTATGATGTAGGTTTGACAGATGGTAACAAAACATTGTGGATCCTTTCATTTTATGCATATCATAGATACATGTGGTTCCACTTGTTTGATGTGCATGATGAGACCTTCATAGTTAAGTGGCACATTTTTGGAACTAATGTTGTTGGTGTTTTTTTTCTAATTATTGTTATTGCTAGGCCTTGGGTTTGAGTTTGATGTACTAGGACCTTGGTTATGATTAGGGAAATCATTTTGATATATTTCCAATTGAGCATTGGACGAAGGTGTTGTGTTGGAATCCATGTGTATGTCACCCCGATCTATGAGATCCTAGACATACGTTTTCAGACTTTGACACTTATTCAATGTATGCCATTTAATCTTATGGAACTCAAAATATTCATTTTCTTTAAACTAGGCTAGTTTAGGCTTGGATTTGTCATGTGGCTTGGTCACATGATATGTAATCGGGTAGTTGGCTTGAAGAAGCCTGTTAAACACGACACTTAGGGGTTCTCCTAGTTGAGTGAATTGATGTTTTCTATTCCCTTAGTTATTTTGATTGGATTGTTGGTTAGGATGAGGTGCCCCTTGTGGCAATGATGTGACATTAGGAATTGACTATTGAGGAGGAGATTGGGCTTTTGTGAAGCATTAGCCACTTGGACATGTTTGGTGTTAGTGACGCCATCATTGACGACACTTTTGTTTTTGTTCCAATAACGAGGCTTGTCTTCGGATGATTTATCCCTATTAGAGTTAAAGATTTTGACTAGCCCTTTGGCGATAAGGGCTCTTTCAAGAATAGGACCTTTCTCCACTATTGCTGCAAAGGTCATGATGTAGTAAGTTTGAAATTGTGAGCCATATCCAAATGAGAGTTTTTGATGAATAGGGTGAACATGTCCTTTTCCATTAATGGGGATTTCATTTGACTAGCTAGAGGTTTCCATCTTTGAAGATAGGTCACAAAGGTTTCTCCCTCACTATTTTTCCTTCAGGAGATCTAGCGTATCGATATCCTTCTCCAGATTAAAGGAGAAGTGGGAGACAAATTCTTCTGAAAGTTGTGCAAAGGACTTGATAGATCCCTTTTCAAGACCCATAAACCAGTCAAGGGATATCCCTTGTAAACTCCTAGGAAATAATCTCATGAGATAATTTTCATTATGCATGACTTCTTGATAGTGGGTGTAAAACTCTTGAAGGTGAGCCTTGGGATCTTTGGTTCCTTTATACTTATCAAATTTTGGCATTTTGAAATGCTTCAGGAAAGAAATCAATGAGATTGAAGGATAAAATGAATAAGGACAAATATCTTACAACTTAAATGATTGTTTTTTGTTCCATGCTTGTAAGTCCTTTAACACAACGTTGACTTTTTCCAGATCTTTATTTATAGGTGTTGTGAGAGTCAGATTGGATGAACTAGGTTAATTGTATGGAGGATACTGCTGGTATGATGAGGATGGTGTTGAAGCAAGTGGATCATAAGCAGGTTGAGGTGTGTATGGAGGTGTTTGATGGTATTGATTGGTATAAGCGGATTGCAGATTGATGCAAGGTGGATATAATAGATTTTTATGGTAAGAGGTTGATCCTGCTTGTTGGTATGGTCGTTTTTGTTGATAGTATGAAGTGGATGGAGTTCCCTGTTGATATTGCATAGTAGATTGATAGTATGATGATGTGGAGGCCCCTTGCTGGTAAAGTGGTGGTTGTTGATATTAGGAGGTGGATTGAGCACCCTATTGATAAGGTGGTTCTTGTTGTGTGGATGAAGTGCCTTGTTGATATGAGGGCTGCTACTAAGCATAGTATGGACTGGATTGGTGGTTGTACACAATGTTGGGTTGTTGTGTGACATATGGTTGTGGATTAGATAGTTGTTGGTAAGGATTTGTATGTGATTGTGGAGGATTTGTGTAAAGTGGCGGTTGAGTATGTGGTGGATTCTGAGAGGCCACATGGATATTTAGATTAGGATTGGATGTAGCAACATAAGTGGTGTATGTGCTAGATGGATGGTAGAGATATTATGTGAGAGGATTACGTTGTGTTTGCATGGGAATGTGTGTGTGTTGGGGTGGTTGTTGATAAAGTGAGCACGACGGGATGTGATATTGTTGTGGGACTGATGCAAAAGCTCCATGGGGTGGTTGTGGCGGCTGTGATGTAGGTTGTGTCACTTGATGTGGGGGTTGCGTAGGAACGATAGTGTGTTGCTTAGGAATCAGAATGTTTTGTTTTGAAATGGTGACATTTTGTTGCGGGATTGTGATGTTCTGTTGTGGAGGTTTTTGATGAGGTGGCTGAGATGAAACAACAACGGTAGTGGTATGTTGTGGCGGTGCTTGTGAAGGGATAACAATGTGTTGTGGTGGTGCTTGCATCATAGTGGATTGATGAGGATTAAAAGGAGGCTGATGAAATGCAAGGATATTACCTTGAGGTGGCGGTGATAGATTTCTAGTAGGTGCAAGTCTTGGAGGTGGCATTAATGCAAGGATTGGAGTGCCCCCAGCGTTGACAGGTGGTTGAATAGGCTACTGAGGTGGGAGTGGTGGAGCATTTAGAATGTTTTGTGGCATGCCACAGGCATAGGGGTCATTAGGATCAGGTGGTGTCATAGAGGCTGTGGATGGGAGGAAAGGATAACTAGAAACTTGATATATCATGAAATTTCTGAACTCAGGGTGATACTAATTGTCTATAGGTGAACCTTTGGGGACCTACAAATTTCCTGGAACATTTTGTAAGGTTTGCAGATCTTGAGGTGCATGAAGAGATTGGGTGTTGGTATACTATGACATATTAAAATTGGGTGGTGGTTTGACTCCTTTCATGATCAGAGTAGCAATAATCTTATCCCCACGCTTGTTGAGGAGGTGATGCATCATTTAAACATTAGCGACATTGCTTAGGTATTCATCAATGATGACTTTGGGTTGATTGAACATGTTTTCATCTCCTAGCGGTGAGGTGTTTTGAATGTTAGTATTGGACTGTGATGAAGCACTATTATTGGGATCTTCTGGGATTTTTGCGGTGTTGTTGGGATCTTGAGGGATATTTAGTTGGGAATCTTGGCCTTATTGTTCTTCCATTTGCTTCTTGGCTTGTGATTGAGTCCGAACAATCATGAAAGTGCAAAGCTATTATGTGAACTACGATGAGGCTAGGCTTGACGATGCAATGTAGAGATGACCTAAGTGATGATTGAAGGATTGATTGGATTGGATAACAAAATGATAGATTGGATGATTGGATAAGGATTAGATTGGATAAAATTGGATGATTGGATAAGGATTAAATTGGATAAGATTGGATAAGATTGATAAGATTGGATGAGATTGGATGATGAAAGAGATTTAAAACCAGGTTTAGAGATCACCTTGGGTGACTTAAGGTGTTGATTGATCAAATTAAGGATAGATAGATGATTGCAGAACCGAATCCAACTTGAGATGGAAGTAGATTGATTGGGCTAAACGATGATGACTAACTCAGGATGGATGACGATCCTAAGCAGATGTTGTAGGATGACGATCGATTTCAGACACCTAGGTCAATTTGGATAATAACTTCAAACAAATTTCAAAGGATTTGGATTGATAAAATCATGGGGGATATGTAACCTAGAGATGCTTTATGATGTACTTATATGATTTGGATAATGAATGGATGACCTTTGAAGGGACAAGTTTTTAGGGCAAGTCCACCCAAGGAGCAAAAACTGATGAAATTAGGTCCAAAACAGGCTCCAAAAGACTAGTTCTTAGGGCAAGTCCGCCCCTGGATGAGGGCAAGTCCACCCAAGGAGCAAAGACTGATGAAATTAGGTCCAAAACAGGCTTCAAAAGACCATTTTTTAGGGCAATTCTTCCTGTGGATGAGGGAAAGTCCGCCCAAGGAGCAAAAACTAATGAAATTAGGTCCAAAACAGGCTTCAAAAGACTAGTTCTTAGGGAAAGTCCACCCCTGGATGAGGGCAAGTCCGCCCAAGGAGCAAAAACTGATGAAATGTGATAGGTCGAATATATGCATTAGAAAATGAGCATCAAACAAAGTAATGCAAAATAACACTAAAATAACCTACACCTCAAGATTAGCCTAGTTGGATTCAACACAAAATAAAAACAACAAATGAAACCTTTTACCTTGTGTCAAATCGATCCTTTGGTTGGCCCTTCGATCTTTGATGTGTATGCTCCTAGGATGGCAAGAGATGCAAGCTAGATGATGATATGATAATGGATGCAAGTGGGTGCAAGCATGAAAATGGCTAAGTATGGATTCTAGGAAAAATTTGCAAGAGTTTGGATACAATGCATGATCTCTCCAAAATGAGAGAAAAGAGGGGGTATTTATAGAGATTTTGGAAATCTTAGGGGAATGGACAGTCAAGATTGAGCCACCAAGATCAAGATGTAGGGCCAAGGTAAGTTGAGAACTCACAAGCCCTCACATCTTGACATGTGGCATGTGAAGTGGTTCAAAAAGGGTGATGTGGACATGAGGTGGAAGGATAGTACATGACATGGAGAGGGTACATAGTACCTTGGGATTGAGATAAGATCTCCTCATAAAGGAGGCATTTGTCCCCATGTGGGTGAGAGGACAAGTGGGGAATTAAAAATTCCTCAAATATTCTCACGGGGAAGAGAGAAGGAATTTAAAATTCCTTCAAATGCATTGGGGGATTAAATGTGAATTAAAAATTCACATGGGGAATGGAGATGCTTTGTTCAAAAAGAGAAATCTTTTAATGAAGTTGACTAAGGAGACATTCCATAAATGATATGGGGATTAGAGATGACCTAACTAGGTGATTAAGGTTGTAAAAGTACTTTATTAGACTAATTAAGGACTCATTAGGGGCAAGTGGGAAATTATGGAGGATGGGACCCTAATGATGATTAGGGGTGTGCACATCTGAATCATAAATTAATTATGACTAAGAAAGAGGGTTAGATTGCTAAGAGGGATTAGAGGTCAACTTGCAAAATTTGGAGGATGTGACACATGAGAGAGAAAATAGGGATTTTAAAAGTAAATTTAAAATTCCAAAGGATAATATGACTAAATTAAATAAAGTGATGCATTTATTTAATCTAGAGAGGAAATAAGGGAAAAGTATTTGTTAAATTAGATACCTTGGGAAACCTTATGCCATAAACATAATATTAATTAAATGAATGATTTAATTAATACCGGCAAAGAAGACGATTTTAAAAGAGCAAAGGGATGATTAAGAAGACGACTTTGACCATATGGAAGTGGTCAAATTTAGATGTCTACAGTATCAAAGCAAATAGGGTCCCCTTTTGCTTTAGCTTCAACCCTCCTATCATCTCTAGTGGTGGAGGCTTTGGTGGGGGCTTTGGTAGTGGTGGTGGACTCGGTAGCAGAGGTGATGCTAGTGGTGGTAGCTCTGGTGGAGGTCATGGCGGTGGTTTCGGCAGAGGCCCTACTAGAAGTGGTGGCTCTAGTAGTGGTTCTGGAAAAAGTCACACCAGTGGCGGCTCTAGAGGTGGCCTTGGTGGTGGTTCTAGGGGAGGTTCCTCTAGCCCTCTATCTTCTAACGACCCTATTCTAAACACTCTTCTTTAGAATATGGGTAAGATGTAGATCCAGTTGGAGAGAATTTACCAAGCCTTTTCCCAAACTATCTTCCATCGCTTCTTCCAACACAACCCATTGTCAGTAGCGATCTTGAACACTCCTTTCCCCCAAGGAATGGAGATACCTAAATTTGAAAAGTATGGGGGTAAAGGAGACCCACAAAAACATGTTTCTTCCTTTAACACCCTGTGCACAGACTTTTTCCATCATGATGCCTTGATGGCTAAACTATTTCCTTGATCTCTCAAGGACACAAAACTCGAGTGGTACTATTTTTTCATGAAAATTCCATTTTCTCATTCAACCAACTTGTTAATCAATTCCTTAGACAATTTCAAGAAAAAATTGAGTCGAAGATGAATTTTTCGGATCTCATCCGATGTAAACAAGGAGATAACAAAAAATTTAGTAATTTCATTGCATGCTACCAAGTGCTCCTCTCATAAATCTCATATCAGATGCCCAATTCTGGCGTGCAAAAGGTATTATAGGGAAATTACAAAGGCCTTGGAAAGAAAATTTTGCACGCATGAAATATCATCCTTTTGTAGACTTGTGTGTAGCCTTACGAGAGTACTAGCAAAGGGTTGTTTAGTTCAGGGGTTCCTCCTCATGCTCCTGTTCTGAGGGAAAATCCATCGTATCAATCTTTGGGAAAGGTAAGGCTGTTACGAATGTAGTCACCGTTGCTGATAATAATGACCTCAAGAATAACTAAAAATTCACAAAGTTATCGAATTCTTATTCTTCTATTTTGTAGTAGTTGTTAAATGATAAGATCATAACTTTGTCGAATCCTAAGCTTGTTAAGGAGCCTTACCCTAATTGGTATAATGGAAGCGCTTATTGTCAGTACCATTAGATTAATGGAAATTATATTGAACGCTACATGCACATGCGTCATGAGATACATGACCGCATCAAGGATGGTACCTTCCATCTCGATGGGAATAAACAAAATGCTAAAAAATGAGTGGTGAAAGCTAATAGTGAATTACAGATATACACGAACCCATTTCCATTGCACTCTGCTAACATGATTATAGATCCCACTGATTCTGTTACTCAACTTGAGGCCTATGTTAACATGGTCACGGTGACTTTTACTGCTCCACCTGCACCTAGTTTGTTGGATACTACATTCACGTCACATGATTTTCCCTTGAACAATAAACCCTCGCCTCTTTACATTCTCGCTTGCATCAATGGTAACATTGTGACAAGATTCTTGATAGACCCCACGAGTTGTGTGAATGTTATCATAGAAGAAACATTAGTATTAAATTTGTTACAAAAGGAAGAATATGAAGAAATAAAATCTACCATCCATACACATGATGGTATGAGTCTTAAACCTTATGGCTCGATAACTTTGTTCATCCTGGTTGGACCTTGGGCTGTTGACATGGTTTTCAATGTTATCCCAGAGTCATATTTGTTCAGGGTGAAGCTAGGAATCCCTTGGTTAGCTTCCATGAATGGGATCGTCTCTATTATTCATAAGTGTTTAAAGTTTTCCCATGAAGGTATCGTGCATGTAGTGCATGACACTGGATATCAGCCTCTGGTGTCTCGTCGTGGATATCAACTAGATCACTCTTGGCCCTCCCTAGTTGGTCCACTTCCTTCGAGAATGAACCTAATTTACAAGAATTAATTAAAGTATAAGACTAGGGGAAAGGGGCATCTGAAACTGACCCTTCCTATGATGCAATAGTCGATCACCTCCTCGAGAGGAGAAGGAGAAGGTTGTGCCAACCGCTCCCCCTTCTCAGAAGAAAGAGGACAAGCCTATGCCAGATCCCTCTCCCTCCCATAAAGTCAAAGAGAAGGTGACCTTTCCCTAGACTGCCTCGTCATCTCCCTCATCTTGGGAAGAGTACTAGATGAGTAGGCCTGATGGGTATCCACTAAGTTTAATGATTCCTCCTTGGCATAGGCCCAATCTCAGGATTGTGAATCTCGCTAATGAATACCCCAGACTGTGGTACTATTTATATGGTAGAAAGAAGTGTTCCCAAAGGGAATTCGATCTGTGGGCTCCTATCGCTCCTGATCCCAAGGTAGTGAGTGAGAGGAGGCTCGCTGCCAAGGCTCTTGAGCCAAATCCTCTTGCTTCTTTTCAACCTATTCCTCCTACTCCCATTCAGGAACACATTCCTCTACTGGAAATGGATGTAGTGAACATTCCTATGGTTGAGCAAGAACCTTTTTCTCCTTCATAGCCTTCAACCTCTAGCTCCAAGAGTCACAGAAATTTCCTTGTGTGCAAGTGTAAGTGTCAATGAAAGGATCTCTTAGTTGAACAGGCTACCTCACAAAGGAAGGAGGGAGATACAACTGCCCCTTCTTTAGGGCCTCCTGTAGTGTTATTCTTTTCCCTTCCTTTTGCTTCTCTCTAGTTTGGTTCCGCACTGCTTCTGGCTTCCACTACGAGTGTAAACACACCTAACCCCAAGGGGTTATAGGTGTTGATCACTCCTTCGGTGAGCTACCTTTGCTAATTTCTGTTCTATATATCTAGTCTTTCCCAAATCCCATGGATATAGTTAATACCTCAGTTGTATCCACTACGGTTCTCTCCTCCTCTTCCTCTGTACCTCTAGCCTCATCTATGGAGAGTTCATCTCCTCTGACGAAGAAGGTAGAGAGTGGTCCTTCCAGTAATGAAGGATGTAAGAGGAGCCCACCTTCTTCACAAGGTGATCCTGTGTTGACTTGTTTTGTCTTAGTGATGGTACCGGTCCCAACTTCTCTTATGTTTGTCACTACTCCCAAGTCACTTAGCGAGCCCAATAGTGAATCTCAAGCTCAGTCTGCCTTGTCTGTTGAAGTTAGACACAACTCTCCTATGGGGTTCATGTTTAACTCTATGGATGAAGTTTTGGCCTTCTAAACATTCTCTGCAAAATCGATAACCTTGACTCCACAAGAGCTTGGTGGAAAGGACCATGAGGGGCCCTCTTCCTTAGCCCTTGTTGCGGGAGGGTCGAATGATCCTCCTCTTAAAATCCCTCCATTGTAGGCTCATCCTCCTTCCCCCTACGATGACCTAGAGTTGTAAACAGATGACCTCTTGGTTGATCAATGTTAGGAGGAGGCCTCTTCTTGATCTTTTGTGTGTGTTTGTTTTGTGATCCCCATGATTGTGCTATGTGTTCCTAGATGACCCTCGCCATCCTTGTTGGTGCTTGGATATAGCGTGGTTTTTGTGTCGTAAACCTTCTTCTATTTGTATCATCATTCTTCCATGTTTGTGTTTGGTTTTCGATAAATTGGGGATGATGCAAAGTGTTGGGGGAATTTCATCTTCCCTTCCATTTTTACCCAATTTTTTATTTCTACATTGTTTTTCGTCGATGCTTCTTGAACTGGTTGGGGATTGATGATGTTTTTCCTTGCACTGCAGTTACCTATTATTATATGAGCTTGGATGGATCTGACCTTGCTAAACTAGATCCCCTTGTGCCCTCTATTTGTATTTTTCTCTCTTTTGATTTCTATTTTCTTTGCTTGAGTTGTCCCTCTCATGCGTGAGAGATTTCTTTCTTCAACATTTTGATTTTTAGAAAATGCATTTGTGGCCAACGAATCTTTTCTCAAAAATCCTCGCAAACCTTTCTTTAGAATCATATTATCAACTTGGAACCCTAATGGAATGTGTTTCCTTCATCATGGGTTCACAAATAAAGGACTTGAAAAACATTCATCTAAAGTGGGAACAACAATAACCTTCCCCTCATGTGGGGGCATATTCTTCCTTTTGAATTCCTTGATGAAGTGAACATCTTTCAAAAGGGTCCCTAGATGAAAGATTGATTCGAGAAAAATAATTTCTACTTCTGAATTGTGTGTCCCTTGAGTGGACCCTCTCTTCATGATGGGTTCCCAAGGCATCCCTTCAAAATTTCTCAAAATTTTTGACAGTCTGTGCAATTGTCCGCTTACTCGCCTACATGGCCGCTTCGTAACTCTATGGAGTCTACTTTCCTAGGTTTCCTCCATGCGAGAAATCTTAGGGGATACCTCCCTATAGGACTGAGAACATATAGGGTGCTTCCTTTGAGCTTCTTCTATGCGAAAGAGCTTGGGTGTGGCTCCCCTACAAGATTGAGACCCTATAGTGCACTTTCTTGGGTTTCCTCCATGTGAGAAATCTTGGGGGTTACCTTCCCTGTAGAGCTGTAGATTTGTGGGGCACTTCCTTGGGTGTTCTTCATGCTTGAGTTCATGGAGAATACCTTCCCTATAGGACTGAGATCTTGTAGGGCTCTTCCTTGGGTATTCTTCATGCTTGAGTTCCTAGAAAATACCTTCCCTACAACACTTAGAGCCTATAGGGAACTTCCTTTGGGTTTCCTCCATGCTAGATTTTTTGGGGGACACCTTGCAGGATTGAGAGCATGTAAGGTGCTTGCTTCATAAGGTATCCTCCATGCTAGAGTTTTTTTTGGGACACCTTCCTTATAGGACCAAGAACTTGTAAAGTGCTTTCCTTCTTCAAATTCATAGTTTTGAGTTGCTACGAAGTCCTTCTCTTGCCCTGCACCTTTAGGTACACCAGATCATGGTTTTCTTCCTCGACGGTTTAGGTATACATTTCTAACCTTACTCCCTCCTTGATCTATTTTATTGAGCACTCATCTATATTCATGCTTGCTAAAGTGGGGGAAAAATGTATAGGAGTGAATTTTCACCCCATATGTAAATTCCCCTTTTGCCTCCTTCCACTTTAAAAAACCAAGTTTGGAGGCTTAATTCCACCTAAGCCCACTAATTGCATCCCACTTGGTGCCTTTTTTTAGTGTTATGAAGGCATTTCTTTCAGGGACACCTACACAGTGAGCAGACGTCTGTGGGCATGCTTACGTCCTTGACAGATTCCTGCAACTGAACCTACAAAGGTGTTACATCTCTCATTGGGAGTCAAGTTGTAACACCCCCTTCAGTCGATCAACCTTAATATGGTCGTTTCTTTCATTCCTCTCTTCAAATTCACTCCTTGAACAAGCATTCCAATCCTCTTAGAATTCAATTGATCCACTACACACTTTAAGCATCCATTCTCACACTCTCTTCAAGCTCTCAAGCAACATACTAGCATCTCATTGCAACAAACACAACATTCCATCACTTTGGTAGGGAAGGTTGGGAACAAAACACCATTGTAGCATAGGCTCGAGTACTCTCATTTTCTCCCCCAAGCAGCCTTGAGTGCTCTTGGTGGAGGTGGTAAGCTTCCCTTTCTTTCCTTCTATCACTTGGTTGAGTTAGCACTTTACTATTTTGTAGTGATTTTGTGCTATTTACTACATTATTTCTTTATCTCATTTCCTTGGCTATTCGTGGAGGTGGAAACACCTAAATGGGGGTCTGACTGAGGTAGGCCCCTATATAGCCAACCAACATTTTCCTCTCTTTCTGTGAGTAGGCGTACATGCTTTGCAGAGCTAGCTGCCGAATAAGCTCTTCTACAAAATCATCTTTGTCATCCGAATGCTAGTATATTTAATTTATCACATTTTTTTATATTTCTTGTATTTCATAGTGTTATTTTTCTCTCTTAGAAGTTTCTATCTAGGCTGCTAGCTTGTTTTCTGATAAGTTCGCATTGTACTTTTGGTCCTCTGGTCGTACAAATTCTAGTGCACCTAAGAGATGCCAATGTGTCGTGCTATCATCCTGGAATTGTGTTGTCATCCCCTGATAGAGAGCTATCCAAGATATATTTTTGAGCTAAAAAACTAGCTCACCTAGCCCCTTGTTGAATCTCGGGATTGCAAAGTGGTTGTAGGACTCTATCGATAAATCATTCTCATCCTCATACCCTAAACATCCCACTTAGCTGAGGTAAGTTATGGAAGCTTTCCGCATCTTGGTCCTTCATGACCTAGGGCCTTGTACGTGAAGGTCCCCCTACCTTATAGTTTCTTACTAAAAAAACTAAGCAATTAAGTTGTTACATTCTAAACATACGTCAAATAAATTATTTGCTTATGAAAATTCATTGTACAAGGATAAATTTTAGCAAGTGAAAGTCTTTGCATGCATTTCTACAATTGCCTTGTCCTTTATTAGGATCAAAATTATATAGTTACATTAAAAGAAATAAGAAAATAATAA
The DNA here is from genome assembly GCA_007258455.2 of Sequoia sempervirens. Lineage (NCBI taxonomy): Eukaryota > Viridiplantae > Streptophyta > Pinopsida > Cupressales > Cupressaceae > Sequoia > Sequoia sempervirens. The sequence goes on along the minus strand of VDFB02000003.1, from coordinate 365,682,352 downwards.
GGCATTGTCATTTACTCTACTTACTATTTTTAATCTAAACATCATAACCTTGTTTCATACATAGAGAAAAATACATGTTCTTCAAATGTTATATAGTTTCCTTTCTGTAAGCTTAGAACTAAATGGTAGTAATAAGAGAAAACATAATTGACATACTTTTCAATATCATATTCAAGCTTTTACGTCAGTTAGAAAACTTAAGAAACTCTATAATCCAATCCATAATCATGCCTTTTCTAGGTAGCCTTATTGACTATGATGACTCAAGATTCGACCCATTTCAAGGGTCGAGTGCTCCTTAAAGATTTCAGAGAAAAATACTAAGGAATTTCACTCTTACAACATGACAACTTGCTCATATCATAAGCAATAAAACACAAATATATATATGTATATATATACCATGAAAATTTGTGGAGACATTCAAGCAACTTGCCCCTATTGATTCCCCACAAGGCTTACTAGAGGTTGAACTTACATACTACAAGGGGGTCAAGGATAATCCTCTTCATGCAACACGACTTCACATTTACAGTACAAAGTCTTCCCTTTATTTTATTATCAACTTTTCCAATTTTAATAAACATTGCAATAGAAAATGAAAATACTGACTATTCTATCAAGAGTTATAGAGGATGGTATCCTCTAGCAGGGTCGATCTTCGATCCCCTGTGGTTGTCCATTTATCTGAGTTACACATTCTATTGAAATTATTCATTTTGATAGCTACAATGTGGCTTCAAATGATTCGTGACTACCATGCAGTCGCTAGTAGAAAAGACTCATAAAAAGAGACGTTGGTCTAGTACAAAGGCTGGCCAATAAGCTTAATAGATTGACCAAGATAGCAGTTTGAAGCCTGGTGATCCCTCTGTGGCTGTCACTATTTTGTGGCATCGAATCAAGCTGAGTCACATACTCATACAAAACAACAAAGCTTTCATTCTATTGTGCTATCAATATGATAACCAAACAATGCAAATTCAATATGGTTTTCCAGAAAAGTCGAGCTTACCTCTTGGTTGAGCTTTTCTTCAACCTTTTTCCACTGCTTATCAATTTCCTTCCAAAACTGTCTTCAATTTTTTTTTCCACACTCTACATAAAATGGAAATCACCCCTTTGCATGTGGCCGGTTACTATCATTATGGCCTTTCTGTCATGGTCGTTGCTACACCTAAATTTGAAAATTGACTTAATGATTTTGTAGGCCACAACTATTGTGGGTCTTCCTTGGAATATATTTCATGATCTTCCATGTTCAATTTCATTGCATATCGGTTATCACTTACTATGATGCAACGTTGTTTTCACTATCCTAAATGATGCAAAACAAAAATAAATGCAACAAGGAGAAAAACAACACAACACACCTCAAGATTAGCCTAAGTTGAACTCAAGTAAAGAAAGATAAAGTAATGATTATACCTTGTTCAAGTGATATTCTTGGTTGGTCCTTTGATGTAGCTTGAATGTGTGCTCCTTGATGGAAAATATGATGAAAATGGGTGCAAAATGGTGATAATGCAATGAGGATTCAAATAATGAAGTTGGGTATTTTGGTGAGTGTATAAAATGGATGCAATATGAGCTTCAAGAGTGCAATAATGGTGAATGCAAGAGCTTGAATGAGAGTATGTTGAATGGTTGTGAGTTGTGAGAGCTTAACTTGAAATTGTGAATGTGTGAATCAATGTGTGACCAAATCTTCCATTTTAAGGGAAGAGTCTTTAGAGAATTGAACGGTCAATATTTTTACATGGGTAAGATGAAGGGTTGTGGTGAGTTGAGGAATCACAAGCTTTCACATATTTCCATGTGGAATATGAGATGTCAATAGGACATGTGATGTGGAAAAGGGACATGTGAGGTGGAGGTACTTGCAAGTACCTTGGGATTATGGGAATATTTCCTTAAAAAGGAAGTTCTTGTCCCCATATGAGGGTGATGGTGACAAGTGAGAAATTTTAGAAAGTCCTCTCTTATCATCATGGGGATGAGAGAAGTTGTTGGGGGAATAAATGTGAATTTTAAATTCACATGATTGGAAGGGAGAAATGGCTGGGAGAATAAATGTGAATTTTAAATTCACATGTTGAGAAGTACCTTGTGGATAATACAAGGTCCTTATAAAGGAAGACTTTGTCCCATTGATGTGACAAGTGAGAGAATTCAAAATTTTCCAAAAACTTGTATGGGGAAGAGAAATGCATTGAATGAATACATGTGAATTTTAAACTCACATGGGGAAGAGGTCAAGGTTCAAAAAGGAAAGCACTTATAAAAGGTTGAATTGGAGGACATGCCAAAGATGGCATGTGATTAGATTAAGGTTGTGCAAACAAGTGATTACAAAGATTAATGAGGGATTAGAGGCAAGTGGGAAAATATGGAGGATGTGACATTAATTCTGATTAAAGGTGTGCACATCTTAATCATGGATTAATTAGACTAATTCAGATTAGAGGAATGTTATGGAGGATGTGACAAGGAGAGAGAAAATAGGGAATTTAAAATTGATTTAAATTCAAAAAGGTAAATGAATAAATTAAATAAATTAATATATTTATTTAATTTAGAGAGGAAAAGGTGAAAGGTAAAGTATTTAATTATTAAATTAAATATTTTATAAACCTTAAGAAAAGGGGGAATATTAATTAAATGAATAATTTAATTAATACTGATGAAATAGACGAATAAAGGAGACGGGTTTGACCATATGGGAATGGTCAAATTTGGATGTCTGCAATTACATTTCAAAATTTGAATTTTGATTATGAATACATATATATATATATATATTTTTATATATGTATGTATATATATATGTATATATACTTACATATATGTTTCTTTAGTCATATTAAATGGCTCCATTCACATCTTTCATATATTCAAATAACATACATTTATATATGTATATATATACATATATATTTTTTATATATAGAGAGAGGTATGTATAAATTTATTTATACATACATACATATATATATATACATGTGTGATTATGTATTTTAAATAAAATCACTCATATACAAGCTTTGAATAGACATTTATATCTATTAGCCATTCATTTGTAAGCATTAAAATAATTCGTGTTGGAGGAAAATTTCTTTTTCTTGTATATGAAAGTCAGTCAAATGCAAGTTATCACGCTACTTGTGGTGTGTGCACCCAAATTCCAACTAGCTTACCATTCCATCCGACTAAACAATCCTACTTCAGCCAAGTTCTCATCCTTCAGCCTGTCTCCCTGCTACTGCACATACTTGCAAATTGATTAGTAACGTTCAATCTTTGATGACATATATATAAAAAAAAAATTAGATTTTCATAAAGTCAACATTAGTCAACTCATCATATTCAACATACGAATATTCTAAAATCTCCATTTAATATTTAATTAAATTTCATCAACAATTCAATTTTCCATATTTAAATAAACATTTAATAAAATTGGGTTATGACATCCTTCCCCTCTTGGAAGAGACATCATCGCGATGTATAGTAGGTCAAAATTAATGACATTACATCACACTTGACCATATATGTCTATTTCAACATCATTTCAAAATATATGTTTGTTTCAACATCTCATGAAATGTATGCCTATTTCAACATCATCTCAAAATATATGTCTATTTTAACATCTCATGAAATATATGTCTATTTCAACATATCATGAAATATATGTTTATTTCAACATCATTCCAAAATATATGTCTATTTCAACATCTCATGAAATACATGTCTATTTCAACATAATTTCCAAAATATATGTCTATTTCAACATCTCAAAATTTTTAAGCATGAAATGTCATAGTATCTCAAACCAAAAGAAATATCAAACAAGATTATTAAGTTTCTCTTTCAAGAAAGTAGATGTGTAAAGGAGCGTTCTATTTCTTCCGTGTCCTCCCATGTAGCACTGTCCTCAGAATACTAGTCCCATTGTACCTTAAATTGTGTGATTTCTCTATTCCACAACTTAACATTGTGTCTATCCAGGATTCTAATGGTCTCCACTAGCACCACTCTTGGATCCTATACCTGCAAATATTTCCAATCAAGTACATGAGTCACATCAGGGTGATATGGATTAAGCAAAGAAACATGAAAAATATTATGAAGTTGAGCCAGAGCAAGTGGTAGAGCTAGTCTATAAGCAACTGGGTTAATCACTTCTAGGACTTCAAACAGTCCCACATATCTTGGGGCCAACTTGGAATACTTTCCAAAAGAAAATGAGATTTTATGAGGTTTAACTCTCAAGAAAACCTTGTCCCTTGTTGCTAACTTCCTATGATTTTGGTTCTTGTCAACATAACTCTTTTTTCAGTCTTCTTCCTCTTTCAATATTCTCTCAATGACCTGCATTTTCTCTTCTATTTCCTTAAGCATTTCTAGTCCTACTATGATCCTGTCCTCCAATTTATCCCAACTGATGGGGGTATGACACTTTCGCCCATACAAGGCCTCAAATGATGCCATGCCTAAGGAAGTATGATAAGAGTTATTGTAAGCGAACTCCACAAAAGGAAAATTATTCTTCCTACCTATACTGTTGGTCCATACAATACATTCAGAGGAGGTCTTTGACTACTTGGTTCACCCTCTCCATCTTCCTGTCAGTCTGAGGATGATAAGAGGAGCTAAAATTAAATTTAGTCCCCAATGTCGCATGCAAGGTTGTCCAAAACCTTGAGGTCATTTATGTGTACCTATCAGAAATGATAGTCTCTGGCACTCCATTCAAACAAAGAATCTCCTAAACAAATTTCTTTGTTAGGGTTAACGATCCATCATTAAGGTTTCCCAGAATGAAATGTGTAACCTTGGTCAACTTATCAATCACAACCAAGATGACATCATGCTTATTCTTGCTTAAAGGCAACCCTTTTACGAAGTCCATACTAATCACTTGCCACTTATACTCAGGTATGTCATGGGGATAAAATAAACCAGCTGGGTGTGCATGCTCAACCTTGACTCACTAGCACTCCAAGCATCCGACTATGTACTCCACTACATCCTTCTTGAGTTTAGGTAAAAAATACAAAGTCTTCAACTCTGTGATCATCTTAGATACACTGGGGTGTCCTAAATAGGGTGCATTGTGAACTTCTTCCAAAACCAACTTTCTCAGCTCTCCAACATCTGAAATATACATTCTCCTTGGGTACCTCAAAATACTATCTGATTCGATCTCGCACCCATCAAACCGATGATTAGAAGGATTTTCTGCTAGGGAATCTTCACTCTTTCATAGTGCTCATCCCTAGGTAGTTTCTAAATTACTTGTTTCCTCAAATTAGACCTTGTTGAGATCATGGTTTTCATATGTCTTCATCTACTGAGAGCATCAACCACTCTATTCTCTTTCCCTTTTATGTATTCAATTCCAAAGATGTATTCGCTAAGGAATTCTATCCACCTTCTTTATCGTGCATTAAGGTTTGACTGGGTAAATATATATCTCAACCCCAAGTGTTCTATCTTGAGTTCAAATAGTTTTCCCAAAAGGTAATGCATCCACATCTATAGGGAATGAACTATGGCTTCCAATTCCAAATCATAAGGCGCATAGTTCACTTCATTATGCTTGAGCTTCCTTGATTCATATGCCACCACTTTTCCATCTTGCATTAACATTGCTCCCAATCCCTCTTCAAAGGAAATTGCAATTACTATTAATCTCCTATTAGGATAAGGAATGTTAGCACTAGTGCTGTCATGAGCCTCTCCTTTAGGAATTGGAAATCTCGTCCACATTTTTCAGTCCATTCAAACCACATTCCCTTCCTTTGGAGTGAGGTGATAGGAGATGCAATCTAGGAAAACCCTTGCACAAACTTCCTATAGTACCCTACAAGGCCCATAAAACTACGGACTTCTAAAAAATTCTATGGCACTAGCCATTCCATAATTTCCTTAAACTTTTCAGGGTCCATGGAGACTCCTTCAGCTGAAATTATATAGCCCAAGTAGTGCACTCGGTCTTAATAAAAGGAACACTTTGATAGCTTACCAAAGAGTTTCCTTTCTCTCAATGTTGAAAAACTATTCTCAAATGTCTATCATGCTCTTCAATAGTCTTTGAGTAGACTAAGATGTCATCAATGAATATCAAGACAAAGTCATCTAAGCAGTCCCTAAAAACACTATTCATAAGGTTCATGAAGGCTACTGGTGCATTAGTTAAGCCAAAAGGCACCACTGTGAACTCATAATGTCCATATAAATTTTTGAATGTGGTCTTCAGAATACCTTCTTCCTTAATCCTCAATTGATGGAACCCTAACCTAAGATCAGTTTTGGAGAACATCGTTGCTCCCTTCATTTGGTCAAACAATTAATCAATCCTCAAAAGTGGATATCGGTTCTTGATGGTAGCCTTGTTCAACATTCGATAATCTATACATAGTTGCAAAGTTCCATCTTTCTTTTTCACAAAAATAACCAGTGATCCCCAAGGAGACACATTGGGTCTTATGGGTCCCTTATCCAAAAATTCCATTAGTTGGGCCTTGAATTCATATAGTTTTGTAGTGGTCATTCGATAAGGTACCTTGGATTGAGGCTCAACTCCCAAAACAAAGTCAATAGAAAAATCAAATTCCTGTTTCAAAGGTAATTTCGTAAGTTCCTTAGGGAATATGTCCCAGAACTCCTTGAGAATAGGATAGTCATCTAAATATGGCTCCCTACTATCAAGATTACTAATATGCACTACATAAATTTCACATTCCTTTTGACAAGATTTCTTGAGTTGCATTGCAGAAATCAATCTAAGCTCTAAGGGTCTCTGAATTCCATAAACCTCCATAGGGTTTCCAAAATCATCCATATAGTTGACCACCTTATCCTCATAGTTCACTAAAGCTTTATGCTCAGATAACCAATTTATTCTCAAAATCACATCATATGAGCCCAAGGGTTCCACATACAAGTTGACCTGGGTTTGGAAGGTGGGAAGTTTTAACTCACTGCAAAAGAGACATGTGTCTACCCTCCGCTCTACTCGATTTCCATATTGGACAGTCCATGAGTTTTCCATGTACCCCGATCTAATTGGTACCTTATATATTATTCTAGGATCTACAAAAAATTAGGTAGCTCCAGTATCAATTAAGAAGACAATTTGGCCATAGAGCTTACTTGTTAGTTGATTTGGTGAAGCCTGGTTTTCTGCCTACTTGTGGTCCACTACGATGTGGAAATAGTGAGTCTACTAATAGCTTCCTTCCCTTTGGGTCTTTGACTGTTGAGGACAATTCAAGGCATAATGATTTCCCCCACAAGTATAACATCCATCACGAGGCCCCTTGCAACCTCCTAGCTTGTCCTCCTTAAAGCCTTTATGCGCATGGTCATCCTTGGCCTTACCTTTATTTGCTTTCTTATTCCTTCCACCGTTACCATCATCGCCCTTTTCTTGTGCTTCATTTCCCCTCTTGAGGTTACAAATCTGATGACTCTTGTCCCCCTTATGAAATTTTTTCTTTCCATATCGAGACTTAGAACCTGAATCGTTGCAGAGATTGGACAACTGGTACAACTTTTGTTCTTGTTTGGTGGCCATTTAAAAAAAATCATACATTGTTTGAGGCTTGTGCATATACACCTTGGATCCTATGTGGGGTCTAAGTCCCATTATAAATTTTTGGATACAAAACCATTCATCCCCTGATACTGAGGCACATACTTTAACAAATTCGTGAACTTTTCCCAATACTAAATCATAGTCATATTTCCTTGGGTTAAGTTTTGAAACTCTATCATTTTCTTGTCAAAGAAAGGTTGTGGTAGCCATCTCTTCCTAAAATACTAGAGGAAGAGTCCCCAAGTGATCTCATCAAGCTATAGGTTTCATTCTAACTTCTCATTATCCCACCAAATCATTGCTTCACCTGAGAGATGGTATGTAGCCCATGCTGCCTTAGTCTGTTCAGAAAGGTTACGTAGCCCAAAGTATTTTTCCATTTCTATAATCCAAGCCTCAACTCTTTTTCTGATGGCCTTGCCATCAAACTTGGTTGATGCTACTCTTTTGAGGTCTTTCCCAAGCTCTTCCTCAATTCGCCCTAGTTACAGACCTACCCCTAGATCACTGTCTCCTTATTTCCTTTTGCATTCTTGTGGTCTCGGTCCTTGCGTGCCACTCAAAATTCTTGTTCAATAAGATCTATGTGAGACTCTTACCGGTTTAGAACCTCCATAATTTGTTCCAACCTCTTGTTTGGTCCATTATCAGAACCACTACCACCCTCGTCTTGCCTAGTGATCACCATGACATCCCACACTTATCCTCCAACATAGTCACGTTCATTGCATCTCAACACAAGGTTCCATGAATAAATGTTCTTATGTTACATCCTAAAATTATGAATACATACTTAACATAGGAGACATACACATCCATGCAAAATTCACACATTCTAGAGTCTTCCATTGATCAAACTAAATAAATAAATAAATTTTATTTATATTTAGGGTTAGTCAATAGACCCTTATTTACAATATACTTGTAGTTACATCTTTTTGATTTCTCAGTGTCATTTAGAGGACATTCCTTTGGGTCATCATCCAAGTTTAGATCAGGTTTCACAAATGAGGATGGTTGAGCATGTAGGCCCTCCTTTTCCTATTTAGTCAACAAGGGTGCATTGCGTCCACACCCTAAAGGTCAGTCCTAGATTGCAAAAGGCTTTCTAATTTTAGGTGTTCGCTTCTCCTCAATCTTTAAGCATCTCTCTAGCTTGATTCATCTTAAGGCTTGTGCTAGAGTTTCATCATCATCAAGAATTTCTGATGGAACCTGCACCTTGGAGTTTTATTCATTTACGTCATTATTGTGTGGGGTTCTAATAGTTTTCCCTTTCCTTCATCCTGCCTTTGACCTTCCCATTCCTACATTCAATTTAGGTTTGGTCAATTCTTAAGACTTCCTATTTTGGGTCAAAGGTCAAATACCCTAGTCAACTATGGTAGACTCAAAAAGGCCTAGAGCTGAACCCTAAGCTCTAATACCAAATGTAATAACCTCTTTCTAATTATTCCTTATTTAATAATTATTGTAAATGACATAAAAAATATACTCCAAAATCAGAGTGACATAACTAGTGGCTAAAGTCAATTATAGCTACACATGTCCATTTAAAAGATTCAAATATTCTTATATTCTCTTCAAAATTTAAATTACAATATCATGTTCACTTGGCACCAAGTCCATAATATCATTTCAAGGTACATTTCTCATCAAGTACTTAAATGATAGTTACATCAAGTTACAACATAGACTATACTAGTCTGGTGAACATTAAAGTTCTTCATCGCTTGACTCCACTAGTGGGCGAGAACATGGTTGAAGTGCTTTACCGCCCAACCATGAAGCTTATGCTTCCTCAGTATTCTTCTGACTTGAAGAATGCCCAACCTTGCACAAAAATTTTAGCAAGAGAACAACTTGAAAGGTGGAATTTGGTGCGTGCCCAACATCAACATGAAAATTCTATCTTGTATGTTAGAAATATAAAATACAAGATCTATGCTAGGAATAGAAGAAAGTGAAATCACAAAGTTCATTCATACATACATAATGAACCATATTGCTTAGATAAGCATAAAAAGTGTGTTGCAACAACAACAAATGATAGGTTCTAGTAAAGCAAACCTATACTCTTTGAATTCTATTTTGTCACCCGTCTCGGAAAGTAAATTTCTAATGTAACAACTATCTACCTCTTAGTAGCAACTACCCATAGGTGCTCTAGTCAACTAAGGTGTCACTATTCTTTTTTGGTGTATTACTATTATTCCACACAAGTCTTCAAAGAAGAAATATAATTTAGGTTTTCAAGTTTGACAATGTATTTCAATTATTTTCCATATCATCCTTATGACTATGTCTACTTAACATATTAAGCATTTCCCTTGTAGAAAGTACCAAAAAAAGACAAAAGAAGGTATGTCGCAAGTATATGTATGTTCATAGATGAAGTATGTGTGCATACATATATATGTGCCTACTAATGTTAAAGTTTGTTCATACATTATGAAATAAACATATTCACATTTGTAATCTACTAACTACTTTTTGAATGATATTTCATAGTCAAAATAAATATTCTGAGCAAGTTTATGATAATAGTTTCTTGCTTACTGTTTAACCTTAACAATGTTGTTTTCACATGATCATTCATTGTTTTTATACAAGTTTTGTTTCCTACTAAACAGACTAAATAAGTAAAATATTTACATTATACACAGTCATCAAATAAGTTATTTTCACATGATCATCCATTTTTTTATCCAAGTATGTATTGTTTCTTACTAAATAGACTAAGAAATTAAGTTGTTACATTCTAAACAGTCGTCAAATAAATTATTTTCTTATGAATATTCACTGTATAAGGACCAATTTTAGAAAGTCAAAGTCTTTGCATGCATTTCTACAGTTGCCTTGTCCTTTATTAGGATTAGAATTATACAGTTACATTAAAAGAAATAAGAAAATAATAAGGCACTATAATTTACTCTGCTTACTATTTTTAATCTAAACATTAAAACCTTGTTTCATACATAGAGAAAAATGCTTGTTCTTCAAATGCTCTATAGTTTCCTTTTTCTAAATTTAGAACTAAATGGCAGTAATAAGAGAAAACATACTTGACATACTTGTTGATATCATATTTGAGCTTCTACTTCAGTTAGAAAACTTAAGAAACTCTGTAATCCAATCCATAATAGTGCCTTTTCCAAGCAACCTTATTGACTATGTTGACTCAAAATTTGACCCATTTCAAGGGTCGGGTGGTCCTTCAAAGATTTCAGAGAAAAATACTAAGGAAATTCTCCCTTACAACATCACAAATTTCCCATATCATAAGCAATAGAACACAAATATATATATATATATATATATATATATATATATATATATATATATATATATATATACCATGCAAATCTGTGGAGAAATTCAAGCAACTTGCCCCTATTGATTTCCCACATGGCTTACTAGGTGCCAAACTTACATACTACAAAGGGGTTGAGGATAATCCTCTTTATGCAACATGATTTCACATTTATAGTGCAAAGGATTCCCTTTATTTTATTATCATCTTTGTCAATTTTGGCAAACATTGCAATAGAAAATGAAAATACTGACTATTCTATCAAGAGTTACAGAGGATGGTATCCTCTGGCAGGGTTGACCTTCGACCCCCAACGATCTTCCATTTATCTGAGTTACACATTCTATCAAAATTATTCATTTTGATAGCCACAATGTGGCTTCAAACGGTGCACAACTACCATGCAGTCACTGGTACTAGAAAAGACTCATAAAAAGAGATGTTGATCTAGCACAGAGGCTAGTCGATAAGCTTAATAGATTGACCAAGACAGTAGGCCAAAGCTTGGTGATCCCTCTATGGGTGTCACTATTTTGTGGCATCGACTCAAGCTGAGTCACACACTCATACAAAACAACAAATATTTCATTCTATTGTGCTATCGATATGATAACCAAACAATGCAAATTCAATATGGTTTTCCAAAAAATATGAGCTTACCTCTTGGTTGAGCTTTTCTTCATCCTTTTTCCACTGCGTATCGATTTCCTTCCAAAACTATCTTCTGCTTTTTTTCCACACTCTACATAAAATAGAAATCCCCCCTTTGCATGTTTCCGGTTACTATCATTATGGCCTTTCTGTCATGGTCGTCACCGCCCCTAAATTTGAACATTAACTTAATGATTTTGTAGGCCATGACTATCATGGGTTTTCCTTGGAATATATTTCATGATCTTCCAAATTTGATTTCATTGCATATCGGTTATCACTTACATTTCAAAATTTGAATTTTGATTATGAATACATATATATGTACATATACATATATATACACATGTATTACGTATATATATATAACTTACATATATGTTTCTTTAGTCATATTAAATGGCTCCATTCACAACTTTCATATATTTGAATAACATTATATATATAAATATATATTTATATATATATAGAGAGAGGTATGTATAAATATATTTATACATATATATACCATTATATATATATACATGTGTGATTGTGTATTTTAAATAAAATCACTCATTTACAAGCTTTGAATAGACATTTAAAACTACTAGCCATTCATTTGTAAACATTAAAATAATTCATATTGGAGGAAAAAATCTTTTTCTTGTATATGCAAGTTATCACGCTACTTGTGGTGTGTGCACCTAGATTAGAACTAGCTTACCATTTGATCCAGCTAAACAATCCTACTTCAACCGATTTCTCGTCCTTCATCATGTCACCTTGCTATTGCACATACTTACAAATTTATCAGTAATGTTTAATCCTTGATGACACATATATAAATTTTTTTTTCTTCAGATTTTCATAAAGTCAACATTAATCAACTCATAATATTCAACATACGAATATTCCAAAATCTCCATTTAATATTTAATTGAATTTCATCAACAATTCAATTTTTCGTATTTAAATAAACATATAATAAAATTGGGTTATGACACAAGGAAAAACAAAAGGGGGGGTCAAAAATTGAGATTGAGATAAAAACAGGAACAAGAACTTTGAAAATTTCTTGGTTCCAGTTTTGTTCTGAAGTTTGATTTTGACAAAAGAAAAAGCATACAAGGAAGAAAACTAGAAGTCAGGATCAAAATGAAAACAAGAACTTACACTTTTAAGGGTGCAAGGTGATGATTTTGATCTGATACCTTTATTCGACAAAACAAAAACATAAGGAAGAATGTGGTGATTAGGATCGAGATGAAAATAGGAACTTGAACTTTGGAAAAGTATCGAGTGCCAGTGACAATCCAAAACTCGAACCTGATAGACAAAAGAAAACAAAGACTTGGGAGAAAAAAGATAACTCCCAAATCCCAAACAAGAACACCAAAGACAAAAACAACAATGGGGGACCCATTTTGACCAAAAAAAAAATGGGGTGGCTATGCAAGGCATAACGAGTATCTTATTTATGATAAGGAAATATATGCTCTAGTTCAAGTAATTAATAAATAATGAATAATTAAAAAAATTGTGCATATTGGCCACAAAAATCTCTAATACACATAAGCATAATTTTTTGTTTTTGTTTTTGTAGGCAAGGCATTATAAGTGGGCACGTTTTTCTCACTAATTGCACATGAAGATCAAGTAAAAGAAAGGAAACACAAATGTAGAGGTAAATATGTTATCTAAGTCACCAATCACAAAACAAGTTTAATCTTTGAACACAAATTCAAAACTTATTTTTTTCACAATAAAGGTGAATGAAAAATGTATAATTCATAATTTTTCAAAAATAATTCCAACAATTAAATTGTAAGAGTGTTGATATTGAAGGAAAATGATAATACTACTTGAAGGATGAGCTACTTTATAAGTTAGACACATTTTATATCCTGAGATAACATATATATATATTGATGAGGGAGGAACACAATGCCAAGGTTTCAAACTATTTCCATTTTGATAAGACATTGGCCTTAAAGTTTTCTATAAAAAAGAATTCTCTACCTAGAACTCAACTATGGGTTGATTCTAGTTTCCTACCTAGTTTGGGGCAATTCCTTAATCCATGTATAAAGCAACAAATGAAACATTTTTATGCACAGTTGGGCCAAAATATGTATCCTTGTTTGCACTTAGCCCCATACTTGTTAATTATCTATATGCTCATACAAATGCAACCCTAGTCCATTTTTATTATGATTATTAATTCAATCCTAACATACACAAATACAACTTGGTTGTATAACCCATGTTGTGTTTGTAGGTATGAGGTCATCCTCACACTTGTGATCTTGATCCTTATAATTATAAAATCAAATTCAAACATTTATTTGACTAGTCCCATTTCACTCTTTGATTCCATACCAAATTTGCACAAATATTTGTAATTTAGTGTTATGTTTATGTATAAAAATGCATTCATCCCATTCATTCTAATCTTTCTATATTTATTAAAAATTATATTATCAAAAGAGAGATTTATAATTCAAAAAATAATCATTCACATATTTGATATCTAATCACATTGATTGTAGCACATATGAATCACCTAACAATCATTCTAGAATTCATACGTATGTTTAAAGCTTATTACTCATCAAAATATTTTAAATATTGTTCACTTGACAAAAAAACCTAAGAGTGTGATAAATAATATTTTTTCCTAGTATCTTCTTTTTTGAGAATTCATGGGTAAGAATTTAGAGATCATTAGAGGTCCAGTTTGTATGTGCAACCAAATCTAAAATTATTAAGGTGACTTGACATAGAGTAAAAAGGAATATTCTTATTTTGATCCACATACATGATTGTCTAGAGCATTCACATATTCTAAGATGGAAAGGTGTCATTATCTTTACTAATTGACACACAATCTTCAATAATAAAGCTCAAAAAAATCACTCTTCATTAATTAGTATTTATTATATAAATAATTATCTAATATTACTTAATCTAATTAGTTTAATCAACCAGCTCATTTAGTCTAATATTACTTAATCTAATGTGTCAGAAGTTTGTAGCTTCATGGGCCTTGCAGGATACTATAGGAAGTTTGTGCAAGGGTTCTCCTAGATTGCATCTCCTATTACCTCACTCCAAAGGAAGGGAACATGGTTTGAATGGACCGAGAAATGCGACTAGGAATTCCAACTCCTGAAGGAGAGGCTCATGATAGCACCAGTACTAACTATCCCTGATCCTAACGAGAGATTCATAGTAATATAGATGCTTCAGGAGAGGGATTGAGAGAAATATTAATGCAAGATGGACAAGTGGTAGCATATGAATCAAGAAAGCTCAAGAAACAGAAGTGAAATATGCACCTCGTGATTTGGAATTGGCGGCCATAGTTCATGCCTTACAAATGTGGAGGAATTATCTTTTTGGAAAGCCATTTGAACTCAAGACAAACCACTTGGGGTTGAGATACATATTCACCCAGCCAAACCTTAATGAATGACAGAGAAGGTGGTTAGAATTACTTAGCGAGTATGACTTTGGAATTGAATATATAAAAGGGAAATAGAACAAAGTGCCTAATGCTCTTAGTAGATGAAGACATATGACAACCATGATCTCAACAAGGTCCAACTTGAGGCAACTAGTAATTCAGAATCTAGTAGGGGATGAGCACTTTGAAAGAGTGAAGAGCGCCCTAGTAGCAAATCCTTTAAATCATCAGTTCAATGGGTATGAGATTGAACTAGATGGTATTTTGAGATACCAGAGGAGAATGCATATTGTTGACTCTAGAGAGCTAAGGAAGTTGGTTTTAGAAGTTCGCAATGCACCTTATTCAGTACACCCCGGTGTATCCAAGATGATCGCGGAGTTGAAGACTCTATATTTTTGGCCTAAACTCAATAAGGATGTGGTGGAGTACATAACCAGATGCTTGGAGTGCCAGCGATTCAAGGAAGAGCATGCACACCAAACCAAATGATTGTATCCTCATGACATACCTGAGTATAAATGGCAGGTGATCAGTATGGATTTTGTATGGGGGTTACCATTGAGTAAGAATAAGCATGATGTCATCTTGGTTGTGATTGATAAGTTGACTAAGGTTGTGCACTTCATTTCGGGAAACCTAAAGGATGGATTGTTGACCCTAGATAAGAAATTTGTTTAGGATATCTTCTGTTTATATGGAGTGCCAGAGATTATCATTTTTGATAGGGACACACAAATGACCTCAAGGTTTTGGATGACCTTGAATGTGGCATTGGGGACTAAATTGAATTTTAGCTCGGCTTATCATCATCAAACTGATAGAAAAATAGAGAGGGTTAATCAAGTAGTCGAAGACCTCCTCAGAATGTATTGTATGGACCAACAATATAGGTGGGAAGAATATTTTCCTTTGGTAGAGTTTTCTTACAACAACTCATATCATACATCCTTAGGCATGGTGCCATTTGAATCCTTGTATGGGTGGAAGTGTTGTACCCCCATCAATTGGGATAAATTGGAGGACAAGAGCATAGTAGGACTTGAAATGATTAAGGAAATGGAAGAAAAATGAGGGTCATTAAGAGCGGATTGAAAGAGGCAGTAGACCGACAAAAGATTTATTCTGACAAGAACCGAACTCTTAGACAGTTCACAATAGGGGACAATTTTTTCTTGAGAGTTAAGCTTCATAAAATCACTATTGCTTTTGGAAAGTCTTCCAAGTTGGCCCCAATATATGTGGGACCATTTGAAGTCTTGGAAGTGATTAACCCAGTTCCTTATAGACTAGCTCTACCACCTGCTCTGGCTTGAATTCATAATGTGTTTCATGTTTCTTTGCTTAAGCCATATCGTCCTAATGTGACTCATGTACTTGATTGGAAATCCTTACAAGTACAAGATTCAGGAGTGGTGTTAGTGGAGCCCATTATAATCCTAGATAGACTCAACGTTAAGTTGTGGAGTAGAGATATTGCTCAATTTAAGATCCAATCAAACCAGTACTTAGAGGACAGTGCTACTTGGGAGGATGCAAAAGAAATAGAATGCTTGTTTCCACATTTACTTTCTTGAAAAAGAAACTCAATAATTTTGTTTAAATTTTTTTGTATTGAGATATTATGATATTTCATGTTCTAAAAATTCTGATGTTGAATCATACATATAGTTTTGATGTGATGTTGAAATAGACATATATTTTTGATGTGATGTTGAAATAGACATATATTTTTGATGTGATGTTGAAATAGACATATATTTCTAATGTGATGTTGAAATAGACATATTTTTGATGTGATGTTTAAATAGAAATATTTTTGATGTGATGTTGAAATAGACATATTTCTAATGTGATGTTGAAATAGACATATATTTTGGATGCGATGTTGAAATAGACATATATTTCTAATGTGAAGTTGAAATAAACATATATTTTTCATATGATGTTGAAATAGACATATACTTTTGATGTAATGTTGAAATAGACATATATTTTTATGAGATGTTGAAATAGACATGAATGTTCAAAATTTGATATGATGTTCTTTTATTTGACTTATTAGACATTGGGACAATGCCTCTTCTAAGAGGGGAAGGGTGTCATAACCCAGTTTTATTGCTTATTAATCATAATATGGTAAATTGAGTTATTGGAGAAATTCAATTAAATATTAAATGAAGATTCTGGAATATTCAAAAATTGAATGAAAGAAGTTGATTGACGTTGACTTTGTAAATTTTTGAAAATTCTTTTATATGTTATCAAGAAATGAAGGTTATTGATCAATTTGCAAGTGCAAGTGTGTGCAGTTACAGGATGATAGGTTGAAGGATGAGAACACGGTTGAAGTAGGATTGTTTAGCCGGATTGAATGGTAAGTAGTTGGAATATGGGTGCACACACCACAAATGACTTGATGAATTGCATTTGACTGATTTGCATATATAAGAGAATGAAATTTTCCTTATTTGAACAGTTTTAGTGCTTGAAAAAGAATGGTTTGTAGATAAAATTGTCTATTCAATCTTTGTGATTTGAAGGAAATGAAAGCGAGTAGTGTAAAGAAAAATATTTTCCTTAGTAGAAAGATATATATATATATATATATATATATATATATATATATATATGAGGATGCTCGAAATGAAAATTCAAGTTCCTTACTTTAAATGATAGTGTATGAAACCTATAAGCCATTCCAAAAAACAAGCAACTTGTATATATATATACACATACATACATATATATATACATATTATTCAAATACATGGTAAATGTGAATGGAATCATTTAAATACATATAGATGTACAAAATATAAGTATATATGTATATATATATATATACACATACGTATACATATTCAAATTCATTTTGACTTCAAATTTGATAACTGATAGATTATGAATCAGACTGTGGAATCAATGAAAAATCATAAGGAAAATACATAGTGGGCATGGCTTGTCGAAGTCATAAAGACAATTTTCAAAATTAGAAGCCAACGGCATGGCCATAACGCCATCGCCCCAGAAAAACATGCAAAACAATGTTGTTTCTATTATTATTTTTGAAAGAGAACTTGGGAAAAAAGTAGAAAAAAAAGATTTTTGGGGAATTCAAAAGGAAAAGCAAGGGTCAAACTAAAATATTGGAAAAATCTAAGGAAAGAATGACATCATAGTTCGATTAGGAGGTAATTCAATCTCCATATTTTTGCATAGACTAGCTTTATTGCTATTATCAAATCATGCAAGAAGTTTTTCCTTCATTTTTATCCAAGTGATATCATGGCATCATGTAAAATGAGGTAGTTGTTTATGTATGTCAAACGGATTGAAGCCGAATGTATGAGTAGTTATATGTATTGATAGTCACCACATGAAGGGTGCATGGCCTACGACCTATGCAGTGGGGAAATTGACATAGCTTAGAGCCTTTGTGGCTATTGTATAGATCCAAGCCAAGGATCAAGAGCCTCCAATGGCTTGGCCTTCACCTTTTTTTTTGCATAAAAATTCTTAGCCTTATGTGGGCTATCAGAAAATATTCTAATTTATTATGTATTTGTAAATATATTTCCTTGAGAAGGATTGATTTCGATCCTGTGGGAAGGGTATGTATCCTCTACATTTCATTTGTATTGTTTCTAAAGCTTATTATTGATGGGTCGATGCTTGTAATGGGACTTGAAAAAAGCTCTTAGAGATTTGCATATATGTATATTTCCTTTTAATGGGAAGTCAACCTCGTTTAGTAAAAACGGTGGAAAAGTTTTCTATGTTAGAAGAAACACCAAGCCATGTTGGGTTTGATCTTATCATCAATGGCTAACCCTTGAATGTATAATGATACAAACCAAAGTCTACATGTAAAATAATGCAACATGAATGGTATAAAACAGTAAGCCCTCATGGGTGATTTCAATATTTTTCTTGAAGCTTAGAAGAAGACACCCGACCATTGGGATCAATCGATCCAAAGCAATCGTAGTTCATTTTTTTGCAACCTAAAAAGGCATGAGTATTGTTCAAATATGAAGCTTCTATGCTTTCTTTGACTAAAGTGTTTACTCAAGTATTTCATCGACAAGCATGTCGAACATAACTTTTTATACTATTATGTTGCTTAATGAATTTCCAGAGATGAAAGTGTTCTAGAATTTGAGTAATAGAAATTCTATCCTTATGTATGAAATAGGGATATTTGATTGTTTATTTTTAGAACAACAAACAGAGTAAGCAACATTATTTATCTTTAAATGTGACTGTTTAGTCTAAAACATAAATTTGTTGATGTAAACAGTGGTTATTCTTTGCAAATGACTTTGTTTTGTTAAAAGTTATCTTTGAACAATGAATGTTCATATGTAAACAACTTGTTTCATGACTGTTTAGTAGGAAACAATCCTTATTATGTCAAAAAAATGAATGTTCATATATAAACAGGTTGTATTATGATTGTTTAGTAGGAAACAATACTTATTTTGTTCAAACAATGAATATTCATATGTAAACAACTTGTTTTATGACTGTTTAGTAGGAAATAGTACTTATTATGTTCAAACGATGAATGTTCGTATGTAAATAACTTATTTTATGACTGCTTAGTAGGAAATAGTACTTGTTATGTTAAAATAATGAATGTTCTTACGAAAATAGCAATGTTAGAATATCATAGTTGTAACAGTGCAATGACAGTATGTGTGAAACTGTTAGCATAGACTTGTTCTATTTTCTGTATTTTTGATAAAGAAATGTCAAAAGGAGTATTATTTTAATATTGCAATATGAATTAATGATTATTTTAGAATGTATGCACAAACTTTAACATTAGTAGAAACATATGTGTGTATGCATATAGACTTCATCTATGTACATACACATACTTGTGACATACCTTATTTTGTTTTTAGTACATTTAAAAAAAAATGCTTAAGATGCTAAGTAGAAATAGTCATAAGAATGATATGACTGAATGTTGAAATACTTTGTGAATCATAAAATCTAATTTCAGTTTATAGTATAAATTAGCATTCTATTTCTTCTAAGTTTGAAGATATTTGTGAAAGAATGTTTAAAATGCTAGAACAAAATAGTGATACCTTAGTTGACTAGAGCACCTAAGGGTAGATGCTGCTAGAGGGTAGAAAGCTATTATAGGATGTATAGTATAAAGTTACCTTTCGATATGGGTGCCAAAATGGAGTACAAAGAGTTTAGGTTTGCTTTACTAGAACCTATTGTTTGTTGTTGTTGCAACACATTTATTATGCTTGGCCAAGAAATATAGTTCATTATGTATGTATAAATAAAATTTGTGATTTCACTCTCTGCCATTCCTAGCATAGGTCATGCACTTTCTTTTCTAACTTGTAGATAGAATTTCATGTTGATGTATGGGCACACACTAGATTCCACCTTGCATATTGTTCTCTTGCTAAACTTTTCATGTAGGGTTGGGCATTCTTCAAGTCGAAAGAATACCGGAGAAGTGTAAGCTTCATGGTTGGGCGGTAAAGCACTTCAACCATGTTCTCATCCACTAATGGAGGTGAGCGTTAAAGAAGAACCTTAGTTGTTCACAAGACTATTATAGTCTTAGATGTAACTTGATGTAATTCATTCTTGTACTTTATGTAATGTGTACAATGTAATGACTTTGTGGCCTTAGGAGCCAAGTCAAACTTGATATTGTAATTTGACTTTTGAAGTGAATATAAGAATCTTTGACTCATTTTAAATGGACATGTGTAGCTATGATTGACCTTAGCCACTAGTTATGTCTTTTTAATTTGGAGTATATTCATGTGTCATTTACAATAATATTAATTAAGTAATAATTTCAAATGGGTTATTGCATAAGGCCTCAAATATCAAGAAGCACAAAAGAAGTTAAGGTGAATTAGTTGAAATTAAGAATAATTATTTATAGATTTCATAGTAAAAGTTCATAGGTGTGAGACAAATTAGTGACCATGGACTTACTCTTAATTCCCAAAATTATCTTTATACATAGTAAACATAAACTCATACTTTTATGGTAAATTCTTGACTATCACTAGAGATTCTAGATTATTTGGGCACATCAAATTCAAAACTTCATCAAACTTAGTGCACTCTTCGATTATAGAGATAAGTATAACCTTCTTCACACTTACTTTTCTTTAAAATAGTCGTTGCAAGTTATCATAATGTTAATCCCTAACTAGTTGTCATTATTTAATTTACATTAATTTATGCTTGTATATACATCTTAATGGATTGTTCTAGATGAAGTTCAAGAAAAGTTTATTGTCCTTTACAATAATTTATTTTAAAAAGTTTGCATAACTCTACATAACATGACAATTAAAGAATCTTATAAAAAATAAAAATAAAAATGCAAAATGATGAAATGTAATTAACATTATTTATTTTATTACTAATAAATAATTCATGTACCATTAAGAAGTGTGGTGGTTTCTTCAATAAGGAATATGGATGCATGGTAATTGAATGTACTTCGTTGTACTAAAAAGAATGCTTTTTTCATAAAGAGATAATTTTAGAAACTAAATAATATTGTATAGTGTCAGATAAAAAATTTGACAGTTTTTAGCTCGATAGCCTATAGGAAAAATCCTATCAACTAAATATTGTATTGGTAAAATATGGATCTTTGATGCACTTTCTCATTTAGTTTCATACCTAGTTTGGGGAAATTCCTTAATACATGTATTAAGCAACAAATGACACATTTTTATGCACAATTGGGCCAACATTTGTATCCTTGTTTGAACCTAGCCCTACACTTTGTCAATTATCTATATGCTCATACAAATGCAACCCTAGTCCACTTTTTTTTATTATGATCATTAATCCAATCCTAACACACATAAATACAACTTGGTTGTATAACCCATGTCGTGTTTGCAGGTATGAGGTCATCCTCACACTTGCGATCCTAATCCTTATAATTGTAAAATAAAATTCAAACATTTAGTTGACTAGTCCCATTTCACTCTTTGATCCCTTGCCAAATTTGCATAAATATTTGTAATTTATTGTTATGTATATGTATAAAAAGGCATTCATCCCATTCATTGTAATCTTTCTCTATTTATTAAAAATTTCATTATCAAAAGAGAGCTTTACAATTCAAAAAATAATCATTCACATATCTGATTGTAGAGAAGGGGGATTCACTACTCATGAGTCTCTTTATTCTCAAGAGATTCCCAAGGGGTGAATTTCCATAAACTACCTCAAGGAATAGAGCAAGAGTTTCAAGATAAAAAAGAGTGGGTCACAGAGGTTTTTTGGACAAATTAACGGGCTCTTGGCCAAAGGAAAACCATGTGACACATGGATGACAATGTAGTGCACTGGAGTCCCAAAGGCGCGCTAGTGTCTTGTATGGACATAAAACTGAGAATATCACAGAAAACAACAAAGTGTCTACTAACAATCTAATTATTGAGAACTTCCAGAATGTAAGAAAATAATAAAGTACAATGTACAATAGAACTAAAATAAGGTGAAGACAAATGATAAAGTTAAAGAAGATGAGAGATAAAAGAAGCTCACAAAAACCCAAGTAATGAAGCCTCTAGCAAATGAATGTCTTCAATACTTGCATACATAAGATCTAGAGAAATTGTTAGGGCCATATAGGGGTTTTCCTTAGTCAAACCCTCATTTTGGTGTTCCCACCTCCACGGACAACCAAATAGATAGATAGAGATAACAAGAATGAAATGAATGCAAGAGTAATAAAAGCAATCCCCGCTCAAGGAGGAGAACCCATATCATAGGGATGTGATGAATCCCAAGATGCTCGCAAGCACAAGGTAAGAGAGACATCAACTATAAGGCTTAAGGAAGCCAAAGAGAGAAAGGATGAAAGAGAGGGTTGTGAGAGCCAAGAGAGATACAAAGAATGTTGTAAGAGCTTAAGAGTGATTGAATTTGTTATAACAAGTGAGAGATTTGTGCAAGCAAGAGATTAAAGAGGGGAATGAGATTGTATGTAAGAGAGAAAACACTAGAGATACAAAATGAATTGAAATAATGGATTAAAAAGAGAGAATAGGAGGGAAAAGAAGCTTCCTGAGTGGTTACAAAGCGTCTTGGGTTGTTACCACCAACAAAACTTGCTGACAAGAGGCAAACATGCTTGAAAAATTCCATTCAAACATCAAAATGTCACAGGACACTAGTGCGGCATGTGGATGTCTGCATGGTGTGCTAGTGTCCATACACATCATACTACAAAATGACGAGAATGGGAAAAGCTCAAGGTTTGATGCAAAGTTGATGTGCGGAGGTACTTGTTGAAAAGGGGTCTTGAACATCTTGAGAGGGAAAAAGGCTGATGTAGGGGATAAAATGAGCCTACACAAATCCTAAGGAGTGGACACTAAAGCCATTGCGAGAATGTATGTGAAATTGCAAGGGGTGCAATTTTACAACATTACACTGATATCTAATCATATTGATTTTAGCACATGTGAATCACAAAACAAAGCTTATTTCTTATCAAAATATTTTAAATATTGTTAGTTTGACAAAAATACCTAAGAGTGTGATAAAAAAATATGTTTGTCTAGTATCTTCTTCTTTGATAATTCATGGGTAAGAATTTAGAGATCATTAGAGGTCTAGTTTGCATGTGCAACCAAATCCAAAATTATTAAGGTGACTTGACATAGAGTAAAAATGAATATTCTAATTTTTATCACATTCATGTTTGTCTAGGGAATTCACATATTCTAAGATGCAAAGGTGTCATTATCTTTAGTAATTGGCACACAATCTTTAATAATAAAGCTAAAAAAATTCTCCTCATTGATTATTATTTATTATTTAAATAATTATCAAATAATACTTAATCTAATTAGTCCAATCAAACCGCTAATTTAATCTATAAATTAATTTATACGTAATTACTTTGTTTAACTAAATAACTTTGATGAACTAAACATAAATCTTTATTCCCTTTATAAAAAATATACTTATATAGTAAGTAAATCCTTAATAATTCTTAGGAAATATAAAAGAACAATATTAATGTAATCACTATTAAAATAATGGTCAAATCCAATAAAATTATAAAATAATGAAGAATCTTTAGAAACCTTAAGGCTCAAATAGAATATTTTAGTAGAGGAACAAGCATACCAACCAAGATTCCAACCTTGTCTTTATACATGGAGACAAGAAGATTAGCTTTAAAAGTGTGATATTAGCAAAATAAAATTGATCTACCAAACCAAGAATAGAACTTGATTTGAATTGTTAGTTTATTTGTAATTTCAAATTCTTTGTTTTATGTTTTTCGAATTTATTGTATACAAGATAGTTTCATAATGTATTGCAATGACATTATTATATTATCAGAATCATTCTATATTTGTATGTGGTATGATCTTTTAAGAAGGTTTGAGTTTGCATTTGTATTGTAATCTTATTATGTTGTTATAAATACAATTGATTCAAGTAAAAGTCTTTTTAGATAAACAATATATTATGATGCATGTTTTATGTTATTTATTTTTCATAATTTTTTAATTATATTTTCTAAACATTTTCTCTTATAAATTAATGTGAAAATATTTTAAATATCTTTAACTTTCTTTTTATATAACACACTTTTATATCTATTAAATATTTAAAAATATAATATTAGATTGTTTATACATATAAAAACAATCAATAAATTATATATATAATCATTCTATTTCAATTTCTAAACTATTACTATTTTATATATAAATAAGATGTTCCATATAAGTTTGTTAATTAGGGTTTATCTAGTATGCTCTTTGAACATGAAGATGTGGAAGTAAAATGAGTCAAATATTTTTTGGGGGATATATATATATATATATATTCTTGAGATAAATCAAAGCTAATATTTCATGTAGTAGTGGAGCCATTGTGCTTATTTTCTCCTTTTGGGGACAAATGAGGACAAAATTCATTTTTGAAGGTGAAACTATAAAAGTACACATCTTATGGTGTGAAATGGTGAATTAGAGAGAGTCATTTAAATAGACTTCCATTTATGGTTTGCATGGTTGGAAAGTAGGTTGTGAGTTTGTAAGTTTTTGGATTGAAGTGTTTTTGGTAATTTAATTGAATTTTAATGTAGATGTCATTTTATATCAAAGTGAAAATTGTATAGTTTATTTAGGATTTTTTTTTATTAAGTTATTTTTAATGTAATGATTAGAATATAAGTAATATTTTATGTATAAAGTTAAATCCATTTGCATAATATATGATCATTAAAGATGGAGGCCAACAGTCGAATGCTACATGCCACTATGGAGACTAAGATATCGCCTAGTCTGAGCTCATTTGGGAAGGCATCTTAGGGATTGTTCAATGGTATTCAACGTAGTGAAGGTTGCAATAGGGAGAAGACTAATAGATATTTCCAAGCATAGTGCATAGAGAAGACAAGTCAAAGTGGTGATGGCTTAGGTTTGGACGGTGAGGACCTACCTCCACAACAAGGCTAGAAAAAAGGGCATCCTGGTGCCCGCAGCTTAAGGGGAGACATATTTTTCAAGGGGTCCAAGATGTTTGAGATTGGGAGAATAGGACCCTCTCAAACATCGAAACAAATAGGAAAAATCTCGGCAAGAAGGAGAGGAGGGGATCCCATTTCATGTCTTGAAGCTAGAATAGTCATAGTGGAGCTAGATAGCGAGTTGGATCAAGAAGTGACCTTCAACGAAAAGTATTTTCTGGGCTGGGCTTGATTGGAAGATTCAAGGGTTTTTGGCCAAGCCTGGCTGACCTTGACCAGTGGATCTCTAATCACTAGGAGCCTATTTTGGAAGGGTATGTTCAAATTTATCCCATGGCTAAAGGTTTTTTCATTGTGGTTTTTGGAAAGGAGCTGGATAGAGACAATATTCTATGTGAATACCACTAGGATTGGGAAGAAAAGTATACTCTATTGTTAAAGCCATGTCATCCAACTTTTAACCCAACCACTGAAATATTTGTGAGGGTTCCTCTCTGGGTGAGACTTCCTAACCTTCCCTTGCAATTTTGGTTTGATTCTTGCTTGGAGGTTGTAGGGAATTCATTAGGAAGCTTCCAAATGGTTGATGAGGGTTCTTCAAATCTGTTGCACTCAACCTTTGCTCAAATTTTGGTGGAAATGGATGTGTCCAAGGAGCTTTCGGAAGTGGTCCAGATAAAAAATTTGAAAGGTTGTTGGGTGCAACCTCTGGAATTTGAAGGGGTTCCCTTTAGGTGCAGAATTTGTTTTCAAATAGGGCACTTGGTTGCTCAATGTGCCAAATGTAGAACAAATAAATCTGCTTCTTGGTGGAAGGATGTTTCTCCCCAACACTACATAGTGGAAAAAAGGAGGAAAGACAAGAGAAACATCTTTTGAAAAGCAGGGAAGTGGATGGTCAGGTTTTTGGGGCTCAGCTATAGGAAGGGAAGGCATTGGAGCATGAAGTTAGAAGAGAGAATTAACAACAAATGAGTGATGTACCAATACAAGAAGAGAGTTTAGTTGGGAACAAAGATAATGATGTTTCCAATGAAAGTGAAAAGGAGCTAAACTTCAAAAATGGGACAACAACACTAGAATGTCAAGAGAAAAGAGGGGTGATGAGGTCACAAGAGAAAGAGGTTGGGAAATGGAAAGATGAAATTCAAAATCCACAAGGAACTAGTAGTTTGAATGGAGATTTGAGGAGCCCTCTTGATAAATAATTGGAATGGTAGAAGGAGGTTGCAAGGGTGGAGGATGGTTGGCAAACTATCAAGGGGAAGAAAGCAAAGAAAGTAATGAAGAAATCATTCACAATGGTCCTCTAGTCTCAAACCAAGGGAAGGCCAATTTGAGCCCCAAACCTATGACCTATTAATAGGTCTTGGTTTAGGGGTTTTTTGGATGTAGGCCAGTTTGTTAGGATTGTTTATGAAGACTCTTGGTTTGTTGTAGTGAATTTGTTTGTAACTCTGGCTAGAGACTATAGGATGGATAGATGGCAGGGATAAGGATTCTTGAAGTGAAGTTATATGGGATGCCAGGGATTCTCAAAAAGAAGTTGTAATGAGAAATGCTATGGAAATTTTTTTATTTTTATTAATAAAAATTGACTCTATTACCAACCAAAAAAAATATTTTATGTATAAAGTTAATAAATAATTTGAATTTAATTTAATTTTTGGACATTTTAGGATATAATTTTAATTATTATTATGGCTAGAGATTTAATCTAGAGTGATAAATGAGTGTAATGGTGTGTAATAGAGTGGATGTGTGAACAAAAATATATAAATAATTATAATATTACAATAATAATAAAATATTAAAAAATAATCAACAAACTAAATATAAATACACATATAATATAATATCAATGTTTGATAACTCTCCAATATAAAAATACTTAAGAAATTTAGCACAAAATAAATAAATAAAAAGGAGGAGAAAATAAAAAGAACAATCTAGTCAATAATTGTATGCTTGATAATTTGAAAAAATACATATCTTTAATACATCTATTAAAGAAAGAATTTTATTTAATTTTTTACAGAAACCGTAAATTAATATTTTACCAATTAATAGTTAATTATTGGTAATTATTTTTTGTATTAATTATAGATTTAACATTTACATCAAACTGTAGGCATAACTTTTCTCCTAAGAGAACATAGTATCAGATTTTGCAGCACAATGTTTTGCAGCTTACACCTTGTATAATTTGTCTACAACTATGATAGGAGGTTGTAATAAAAAAAAAACTTTCTTTGAATACAATTTAAACATTTTCTATGCATTGAGGATCTTTTAGCTCGCTCAGTGTCTCTGAAAGTTTCAGCTGGTGCTTGCTACGTCTCTCTGTGTTTCCACCTCATCTTGGATAGGCACAGTGGACATCATTTCATCAACAAATGCCTCCCATGGGTCCACATGGTCCTCAGTGTTGTGGTTGTGCACTTCAGCTGATTCTTCTCTTGAGTTTTCCAATTCCTTTTCAGATTGATTGACCTCCCTTTGTAGCTCTTCTAGTGTCCTTTGAAAGGTTTCAATTTCATCTCCATTGAGGTGGAGCAGCTAGTGATCCCTCACCTCTTCCCTATTGACGGTTATTGCACCTTCTCAAATGAAATTTACCAACGAGCTCCCTATTCGTCTTGAGACCTGCAAGGCAATATTAAGGAAAGTGAGTTTCTTGTGAAACTCAGTAAGCTCCCTCTTTGAACCCCTAAACTTATCTTCATTTATCGCTTTCGAAATATGCCACATTATTTCATTGGTTAGCCAAAACCTAAATAGTTTATAGTCTTTACTGATATTTAAATTACAAAAAAACACTTTTTCCAATAGAATTTTACCATTGTTATTCCACACCTTTAAATTGTGACAAAATAATCTCTAAATTTCTTGTACATAGAAACAATAAAAAAGAACATGCTTAATTGATTATGGAACCCTGCATATACTACAAACATCAACATCAATATAATTCATATTAATGGGATTTTTTTTCAAATGTAAAAGCCACCTAAAGCGAGCCTTTTTAGGCTCCATGGAGTTATGTAGACCAAAGACAGGTTTCTTTTCCATTCTTTGTTATCTAGAGTTAGACCCCAACAAGTATTCACATGGTCAAGGATAGAGTTGTTATCAATTAGCTCATTATAAATTGACTTAGCTTTAATATTAACAACATTAGATCCATCACACCAAACAAGGTCAATGGCAAGGTCAAGGCTACACTCTACATTTGTCAGCAATAATACACCATTGCAAGCTTCTTGAAGCATAGAGAAGGTCCTAAAATTGGTATTAGGGAGGTCAAACTCAACACACAAGGTATTCCAAGTTTTCAGACACCGATTAGAGAGAATGTGCTCAAAAGTATTAATACCTTTATTATTCCAGGCTTTAGTTGAGCAACCTTGAAGCAAGGCAAGGGATTTATTGTTGTACTCAAGGTTCCATCAAATAGAGTTAAATGGCTGGTAGTGATGATTATTTTTTAGAGTTATTTTACAATTTCTTAGTTGGACCTTATGCTTGGTTAGCTCCCAAGCCTTCCAAATACTCTTGAATACTGGGGATCCTACTGGAACCATGGGTCATTGGTTGAGGAGGATATTGATCACTTAGGGGTAACAACTTCTATGCTTTAGCTTGCTTTGGCATAACCCCTGTATATTATTTATGACCAGGACCTTCCATGGCTCATTGCCACACAAGGATTTTAGAATCCATTTAGACACTAGAGCAATGCCTTGAATTTTTAAATCCTTCAAACCAATGCCCCCTGGAGTTTCTCAAGGAATCACCACTCCCACTTTACTACATGTCTCTTCCTTTTTCCCTTCTCATCAGACCAAAGGAATTCTCTTGTTCTCTTTTGAATTTCATTGATTTGGTAGCTATAGAAGAACCAAACTGAGGTGAAGTAGACACTATAAGAGGAGAGGACCTTCAGGCATACTTGTATTCTCCTTGCCAGTGAAAGGTATTGTCTTCTCCAACTGCCAAGTTTTTTATCAATCTTGTCTCTAACCCAATTCCACATTTCTTTAAGGTTTGGGTTAATTGCAAAAGGAATCCCCAGATATATGACCAAGTTATTTGGGCCCCCCACTAGAACCCAAACCTATTCAACCAATCTAGGGGGTTCTCTTTCTACCAAAGAAAGGTGGACTTGGGTTTGGAAAATATTTCCCTTGAGGCTTGGCAATATAAGTTCAACTTTTCCATTAATGATACTAGGTTATTTTGCTCCATCATAACAAAGAAAGAGGTGTCATCAACAAACTGCATGTTTTTCAATTCACTTTGGTTAGGAAGTTTGATACCTTTGATGTTAGGGGAGATAGAGTTATCTTTTAATAAATAGAAGAGGGCATCAGAGGCAATTACAAATAGGGTTGGGGCTAGGGGACAACCTTGTCTAATCGACTTTGCCAAGGTTATCACCTCTGAGAGGTTGCCATTGAACTCAACCTGAGCAGTAGCATCTTTTAAAAGTGTGTTCACCATATTGTAGAAGTTTTTTGGGAAGCCAAAGGCTTGGAGGGAAGTCCTTAAGAAATTCCATTCCACTCAATCATATGCTTTTTCAAAATCGAGAAGAAGCATAGCTACATCTTGTCCAGATTGTTTGGCCCATTCTAGAGCTTCCCAGTTGGTGATTAGATTTTCTAGAATATACTGCCCTTTTATGAATCTAGTTTGGGTGTTGGATATAAATTTAGGAAGAATATTGAATAGTATTAAGGCTACCACATTGGGCAGGATCTTATAGGAGATGTTTAATAACGTAATTGGTCTTCAATTCTTGACAAGAGACTTGTCTCCACCTTTTGGGATTAGTTTGATTACACCTATGTTTATCTCATTTCAAAGGGACCCCTTGTCTAGGGCCTCTTTGTACACCTGCAAAAGATCTTCATAGATCCAATCCTCAATTTTTTTGAAAAAATCTATAGGTAATCCATCACAGCCTAGAGAGTTATCATTGTTCATGAACTAAATTTCCCTTCTAATCTCCTCTTTTGAGATCTCTGCATCAAGCCCGACATAGTCCTCCCTTGTAATTCTTTTGGAATGAGGTTCTTTATGAGGGTTCTATCCTTTGAGTTACTCTCCCCCCTATCTTCTGAATTGAAGAGCTCTTTGAAGAAGGTTTGGAATTTCCCCAAGATCTCCTCCTGTGAGGAGAGCATTTTTGAACCATCCCAAATTTTCCTGACTTGTTCCTTTAAGTTCTTCTCCCTTAGATAGTTGAAGAAGAATTTGGAGCCTTTGTCTCCACAATTGAGCCAATTAAGCTTGGCCCTGATTCTTTTCCCCTGTATTCTATGAGCTTGGAGGTTCCTTAGTTTATTCTTAGCCTGGATCGTTCTATCATAGACCAGGATATCCCCTGACTTCTCTTGGAGTCTTAATTTAGTTTCAAAAAAAATGTCTTGTAGCTCATTATCCTCTCTTTTTCTGTCTAGGGCCTTTTTTTTGCCTATTTTTTGGAAGAGGCACCTCCAGACCTTCACATTTTTGTTCCATCTCTCAATGTGGGAACAATTCTTTAACATCCACTTGTTTATCTCTCTGAGAGAGGCTATGGCTTCTTGACAATTGGTGTCAATTAGGAGCCAAGAGTTGAGAATGAAGTTATTTTTTTCTTTGTCCTTTTTGGCCCAAAATTGGAGGAATTCAAGGTGGCTTTTATTGGATGGTGATCAGAGAGGGCGTAAGGGAAAAATTGAAAAACAACACCGTCACTATTTGGATTGAAGGTAAAGAAGTCTTTATTAGCATAAATCCTGTCAAGTCTAGAATAGATTATGTTGCCTCCTTTTTGAGTGTTGCACCAAGTGAACCAGATTCCTTTAGATTTTTTCTTTTTCCTTCCAATAGTTCTAATAGCCTAAGCTTATTCTTTACCCTTAGCCAAAAGTATTTTTCACTTCCTTTCCAGGACAAATTAGCTCCTCCCCACTTGTCCTCTAGTTGTTCAATCATGTTGAAGTCCCCCCCCACAATCCAGGGGACCTCTTGTATATTCGCCATCCACTGCCATAGCTCAATCCTTTCTCTATAATCATTAGAGGCATAGACCGAGCAGATTCCAAAAGCCTCGCCATCCTTATCAAAGGTGGCCTAGACTAGTGTGTTGCATGGGGAGGACCCATGTCTAGTTATCCATTGATTCCAAGCCTTGGAGATCAAGATGGTTGCTCCCCCCTACCTTTCTCATGCGAGGTGGTGAAGAAGTTAGAACCATTCCAAACAAAATTAATATTTTTTTCAATGGTGAAGTTGATGGCCTTAGTTTCTTGGAGCAACACAATGTCCTCTTTTTGTAGGTTCGAGAATCTCCTTAGAATGTATTTTCTGTCAGGGGATTTTTAACCTCTGACATTCTAGGAGATACAATTAATCTTCATTTGAAGTCATCATGGGGGTTTCATCTTTCCCACTTTTGAATTGTTCAAAGCATTTGGGGATTTTTTCCTCCACCTCCATCTTTTTTGTAGTTGGGGATTGAATAATAGTGCTTGTTTTCCTTCTTTTATTTTTGGAAATAATTAATTTTTTTCCCCCAAGAGGGGTGACACTATATTTTCTTGGTATTCCAAGGTCGTTTCTTGGCTTTGGGGTAATAGTCTCATTTCCTAAGGTGCTATCCTTCACCTCTTCAAAAACCATGGTTACAACAGGGTATTCAACTTTTTGATTTTTATGATTTATTTTAGAAGATTTGGTGATTAAATCTCTAGTAGCTCCAGGGTCTTTTTTGATCAAATCAATGGAAATATTTTTACTGTCATCAACTTCATGGTTAATAGTAGCAGGATTAGAAATTGACGTAGGGGAAATGAGAGCAGTGCCAGCCTTGGCAAGGGGAGTGGAGATTAGGCCAACAGTCTAATTGGGGGCATTAGAGGATACCCCCCTAATTTGGTTTTCCTATACATTATCAATAAGGGAGTCTTTTGAGGTTGGGACAACAACATTCACCGGCTCAACACCTCTTATGTTTTTTTCACCAAATTTTAGTGGAGAATCTTCGTTTCTCCCAATCACATCGTCTCCCTTACCTTCAACCCCCCCATTGGTAGGATTTGCAAGAGAGGAAGATCCAGTTTTCCTACTAAATCAATATTTAGCGACCAAAGGAGAGTTTTTGCTTTCATATCTATTAGCCAAGTTTTCTTGAATATGTTGTCTTATTTTCTTAATTGATGTAGACACATCAAATTTGCATTATGCATATTCATCCGCTCAATAAATAAATCAAATGCATCACATCCATTCACCTGGTAAATCGGGTTCTTATCATTTAAATAAATCAAAGGCTCACATCATAGTTTAATTAAATAAATCAAACTTTATTTAATTAAAATCTCAAAAATGCATCTTCCATCCTTTTCTGATTTAAATAAATCAAATATTTAAATCCTAAAAGTGAAAATCATCTAAATACCATTAAGCTAACCTAATCATCATTAATTTAATCTAACCATGATTAAATGCTAATCTCATCCCACTTGCATTCTCTAGATATCTCCACTTGCACAAGTAAATCAATTTTATTGATTTATTAAAAGCCCTCATTTTCCCTCAACATGACAAGTCCAACATAGCATTTATTGCTATTTTTCTTGTCCCCCTCTCAAAATTTATTGCAAAATTTGAATTCAAATTCTCCCTCTCATGGGCACTCTTCCCAAATCTTGCACAACCATTGATCACTCACCACTTGACAAGTGTCTTCTTCTCATTGGAGGATCTTTAATCCCACATTCACCCTCTTGGCCAATCTCTCATCAAGAAAATCTATAAAAGAAGGCCTTCATTCTCATTCATGGATCCACAAAATTTTATGCAAGGTTACTCTCTTGGTTTGAGAAATAATCTTGTCCTTCATCTCCATTGCACTTCATCATTTTAGCTATTGATCAAGGGTTGGGAAAGGGTTACTAGCACATGTAACACCAATCCAATATGGAATAGGTGATTATCTTGCTTTTGAAATGTCTTCTTGATGTTATTTTCATTGCTTGTGGTATTTCTTTAGCATAGATATGTTATTTCATAGAGGTATTTGGAGATTTGTATGTTTTAGACTAACCTTTCTAATAAGTATTTGAAGTTGGTCTTACATGCAGATTTAGGGTACTTCATTATGGCGCTAGAAGGAGGGAAGATTTGAATTCCTAGTAGTTATTTGAAGTATTTCTCAATTTTGTTGGATTAAATGCTTTAAATTTGAAATGT
Organism: Sequoia sempervirens; assembly: GCA_007258455.2. Classification (NCBI taxonomy): domain Eukaryota; kingdom Viridiplantae; phylum Streptophyta; class Pinopsida; order Cupressales; family Cupressaceae; genus Sequoia; species Sequoia sempervirens. Next base: position 365,648,574 of record VDFB02000003.1, on the reverse strand, counting down.
TTGAAACAAGGATTATGGATTGGTTTAGTTTACTCCTTTGCTTTCATAATTTCTATCAAAACTGTTAATTTCTTGAGGAGTTGTGTGAATAGGTTAAATCTGTTACTGATTGATTATTGTTCGCAATTGCAAGTGCTCTTCCTTCCTTTTTTTCTTCTCATTATGTGGTTTTCAAAACTCTGTGCACATAACATTTCTAACTATAACACTTGACAGAAATCCTCTAAGACTTTTTGGATATTTGCTTGATCAATGTTTCATCACAATCATGCGTTTTCCCTTATATTACTATTAGGAATCTGCAGTCTCATTGTATTTCTCTTCAGAAGCTAACCATGAGCCGAGTTAATATGACTTCATGTTAACCAAACGAGAGTGTGGTAGAGTCTTATTTATTCTTTTTAATAAAGCTTAGCTTTGTTAGTCATTTCTATGTGCGTGCAGATTAAAATAGTCAAAAGATTTGTAGATTGCCTATATCTTCATTAACTGACTGTGGTTGAGTGATTTGTGTACTTGTACAGACTTGTCATTCTGTGGCATCTTTGAGCAAACATCATTCTATGGTGCGCATCAGATCATTATTTCTTTTTCATATTGGATTGACCTTTGCATCATGGTGTAGCATCCTGTTGCTTTTAAATTGAATGATTTACTTTTTTGATACAAAGATCTGGCTGTGGCTGTTTATTTTTGGTCTTTGTGTGGGCTGCTTTCCAAACGTAGGAATTGGGATTACTTTCATGCTTTTATGCTATTAAAAAATTGCTTTATACCCATCACTTTGTTCTCCACATTCCTACCATGGGCAGTTAATATGGTACGCTCTAGCCTGTTATACTTACCACCAAACTCTATAAAATCTTAAATTTTGTTTATCCCCCAGCGCGTGCTACCACCTGTTATCACCCACTTCAAATGCTTAAATCTGCCTCTTGATAAATGCTTGCACTATAGCCAAGATCCTTAAGTCGTGCGATGCCAAATTTGGGAGCTCGTGTTTGTCTTTTGTGGTGGCGGTTCCTTAGCCTTTGAATCTGTAGGCTGCAAGACAGTTTCCTTCCCACAGAATCGTGAACCCTATCATAGTTGTCATTATGAGGTTGGGAAGACACGCCAGAGGGCGTACTTGCTATGTTTTTTAACTGATTTCGAAAGTTCTGAGCTTTGAAAATTGGGCACAATCTCCATAACCACAGCTCCATCAACTCTTCTGCCTGCATAAGGATTCTCTTTCAAGCTAGCTGTGAAGAAGCTAGAGTCTTATATAAAAGCTTTTGGGTGCTGCATTTTTTTTTCTTTTTACATCTACGTCTTTACTTGTTGGAACAACATCTGCAGTCTTAAGATTTCTTGCAACTTTCTAGTAAAACTTTCCTGTCTTTATATTTTAATATGCAGCGTCTTTGTATTTCGAGATAAGGTAGCTATTGCGTAATACAAAAAACTAGTAAGAATTAATGTGTTGATTTGAAAGTTTTAAAAGCTTTTCTTTAAAAAATCAATTTTCTGCACATGTCAGGCGTGTTTTCTTCACCATCGATCTTCTTGTGACAGTTTTCTTTTAAACGTGCCAAGTGCATTAGCTCGAAAGTATAAAATTCATTCGCGATTTTGGAGCATCAGATATTGCATTCATCAAGGCTTATAATTCTATTCTCTTAGACATCGCAACCTATACACTTCTTGTTGTGTTGCTACTAGCTGATCCTTATCTTTTGTGTTGCTTATTGTCTTTTGTTTTCAAGGTCGACGTGGGTATTGTTGTGTGAGAAGAAAACTGTGTTTGGCTGCGCTTTTGCTTGTGACAAATTTTTAAGTTCTCTTCTTTATTAGATTGTACGAAGCCATCTCTAGAGGATACTAACTACCAAATTTGAAGCTTGCTCAGAATGCATATACAACGTCTGGTACAATATTTTGGTAGAGAAATTCATGTTTCGCAGCAGGGAAATAACTTTCACTTCATCCATTCCTTCGTAGATTGTTCATTGAATCATAATCTTGCTTTAAATGTGAAGGTTGTACCCTGTTTATTGTGCTCTTTTGTTTCCTGCCTATGAAATGTTTAAAGAGGGAATTGGCGCGCAACTAATCATTAAATGTGTCTCTTTTAAATTTTGTATATTTCTTGCAGGATAAGGTAAGGTCGCAGCCTTAAAATCTATTTAAATCTGGTGAGACAACCTCTATTGGGTAGGAATCATACGACTTCTTGGATATTTTAATAAAATCTGACTTATTGCTATTGACTGTAGGTTGTGTAGTTACGGTGCAGTAAGTCCAAGGAATATTTGATCTTTTACATAATGCATGTTTAGCTGATGCGTTAAGTTGTACATTTGGTTCATTGAAACAAGTGCCAAAAACTTCTTGTCAGCATTAAATCTAATCCTGGTTGTTTGTTGAGTTAGCAATATTAATTCGGCCATAATACGGTTTTTTAGGTCTCTTTATGTCTCTAGATCTTTAGGTGGTGCAGTATATCCTTTCTTGGAGAAATCATTGAAAAACAAAAACCAAGGCTAGAATTAATAAATTGAGATCATAGATAGACAACCAAGGTGGTTGAAGATATGGGATCCATAAACACATAAATGCATCCATTAAATGCGTGTTACTTGAAAGACCATATATCTTGGTGAAACTTAATGCTAATATGTTTCTTTTTGATTGTAGAATCATACAAGTCAGATTAATAAATTGTAGATCCATTTATTGGTGTTCCATTGATTATCATGAAAACATTAGTCTTTCCATTCGGTATCATTTTATTAGTTGAAGTCAATGCTTGAAATGATTTTAATTAAATAACTTGATTCTTACAAAATTCTATTTCTTTACATAGGTACAAGGAAAGCGAAAATTCAACAAGAAGGAGGCTAGCAAAGGAAAACGAAAGGAGGAGGATTTTTTTTATAAAAAACTCAAAGTGTTTTTAAACACTTTAAGTGTTTTTTCAACACTTCTTTACGAAATTGTTACCTTTTCGCTCCTAGGACACTAATTTTCCTTTGGGTCTAAAAAGAACAATTTGATTTTCTCCATTCGCAAAAGGCTAAAATTCAAGCTTAGACACTTACTAGATTTCGTTTTGGGCTAAAAAAATTGTACAAGCAATATTCATATTTCATTTGGTGCTTAAAACGAATCACACAATTGCTTTGAAGGCTATAAAACAAACAAGTGCTTGAATTGTGTGATTTTGTCTTTTGAGTGCGTATCCTCTCCCCTTGCACTTCGTGCGATCTAGGGTGTAAGAGAAACACTCAAAATACATTTTATTGCTTTGAAACATTTTGATTTGGGTTTAAAATTGAACATCTTGTGCGAGTGTGAGTAGGGGCATTTTCATATTCTCTTTCTTTGTGCCATCAAAGATTGATTGAGTTCTTTATGTCTTTGCTTGCTTTTGTTTATCTTAGAGGGCCCTTTGGGGAAAAAGTACTCACCCAAGGGAGCGACTCAACTGTAACACTCTAAAGCCAAGAGTATTTCCAAGCTGGGATATAAATGTGGGTATTGGTTAAACATGCATTATCACGGTTGGCTCGACAAGATGGATCGAGCGGGACTCTTGCCAAATGGGTCAATCTCCATGAGCGAAAAAAGTCCTTACTAGAACCCATGTGCTAGAATTTTCCAAAATCCTTAATCTATTTGTTGGTGCAAGAGCGGTAATTCAAGCCACCCCACACTTTTACGGTCTTCTAAGAGATGGAAAGCATGCCATGGGAGTTTATGGGTGTTGATGCTGCCCTGATTGGATATTGAGTGTGGAGGGGAGCTAGTGGGGTCAAGCATCTAACCATCCACTAGAGATAAGTGTAGCTGGACTTGTCCAAGTGGGAATCCAACAAATATTGTCTTACACATCCATAGGGCTTGTACTTGTTCTTCATTTGAAACACAGTGTGGTATTCAAAAACATTTTGCAAACAAACATTCAACATGATTCTCAAAATTTCAAACCCTTTTGAAGACAAATATCATTGACTCAATCCATATGTTACTGCTTTCCCTTGGGATTCACGTCCTTAGAGATTCCTAAGCATTGGATTATACCTCAATTTGTCTTCTTGAGTAAACAATAGGAAAACCCTTGCCTTAAGTTCATTGAATTTCCACATAAAATATCTTGTGGGGTTTAAAGAAATTAAGACATTGGACATCTTAGTTTGAAACCTTAATCAAAGAGAGTGTTTTTTGTAAAATAAAGCCATTAAGCAAAGATAAGCAAAATGAACTTTCATGTGTGTTGAAGACTCAATCCCAAAAGCACAAATCATTGATTGGAAATCCAAAATGTTCAAATCATTTCTTGGTTACAAAGGTCATTAGGAAGCATTTGCATGCTCTTCAATACCTAGGTCTAGGAAAACACAAAGTGGTATTTTTAGGTTCACCTAAGGATCAAAACAAATCAAACCTCTTTCATCCATCTTTCAAAATATCAAATCCATCTCACAAATCATCTTTTGAAAAATCTTGAAATTATCCTTGATACTAGGCTTTGTGGCAAAATCAAAATCATCCAAAAACATTGTGACCAAGTCCTTGAAAACATTTATCAAAACACCTTTGGCTAGGCATGTGTAGATGCATCCTTTTGCATATACTTAGTCAAAGTTATCAAAATCATCTTGTCTAACTTAGTGTATGTAGATGAATCCTTCTCCATATACTCAGTCAAACAATCATCTTGTTTGGGTAGGTGTGGGTAGATGCATCCTTCTCCTCACACATATCCAAATCATCATCCTTTGAACACAAATATCCTTTAGATCATTATCAAACATCTTAGGGTCTTTTTTTTCAAAATAAAAATCAAAATCAAAATCAAGATCAAGGACAAAATCTCAAAATCCAAAAATCAAACCAATCAAAAAATCCAAAGCCTAGTATTTCATTCAAGATCAATCAAAATCCAAAAACATCTATAACATCCTTAAACATCACCATCATATCATCATCACATTTGATCCTAAAAGCATCCTAAAAACTTTCACTTTGGGACATAAAATAGAGATTAATCCAAAGAGTCAAGAGATTCATCTCCCATATTCTCAAAGATTGATCCTCGTTTTATGGTTCTAACTAGATCTCAATACAAGAAGAGTATGGAAGCCAACAAAGAAACACTCACTTCAAGTGATCTTAGCCAAACCACTCCTGAAATGAATCCCATGGGGGATGGAAATCTCACAATTAGCCTTCCAACATCATCGCAAAACCCACAAGAGGAAACCCAAGGGGAGGATCATACCTTTGGAATGTCTCATGAAGAAATATCAGAAATACTCCAAAATCCAGACAATCATAGAATCATCAACATCATGATGAGACTTAACCCTTCATTGTACATGCTTGAACTAGCAAAACAAGGGGCCAAGTTGCCTTCGGATTTTGATGTGAGCACTATAGTAGAGACATCTTTTCCACCAATCTCATCCACCATCCCCATTTCATCTACACCCCCATCTCAAAACATCACACAAAACATCCCACAACTCACAACATCATTTGCTCCAACTCAACCCAACGTTAACAAGGGAAACACATTCCTCAATGCACTTCAATCACATCCCCTTATGAATAACCAAAACTTGGACGCAAACACCATAGTGGAACAAAACATCCTCCATAATCCATTACACCAAAATGTTCCTCTCACTTTACATTATGACCCATCATCAACATCTTTTCACGGAGCACCACAAACACCTCTTCTCACAAATCCACAAGAGGAGGGAGACATGTTCGGACCAGGGGGCATTTTCAACACCACAACACTCTCGCAAGGATTCACCCCCCTTACATTTCCACCTCTCCCACCATCACCATTGTCATCAACACCACTCCTTGGTTTAGGGCTTCCCCCTCTACCGAGTATCAATCAAAATAACATCCCAACCATCAATCAAAACATTTTTCCAAATGCTCAAAACTTATTGTTGACATCACAAACGACAAACACACAAGCAATGGCAACATCATCAAACACCCCCACAACATTGCAAAGCATGGTCTCTCAAGGGCCAATCACATCAACGATGCCACTTACCACATCAACAACACCATCCACCAATCACGTAACCAACACGACAACACCATCCACCCACCAAATAATCAACACAACATCATCATCTACCACCATTCCAAACCCACCACCACCCCCACCACCACCAACGTTCACCACATCAAACCAATTTGACGCAGCATTACAAGCCGCTTTTCAAAGAGGATACCAACAAGTGTAGAAACAAAAAGCCATGCAACAAGCCGCTCAAGCTGCCAAAGCTACACAAGCCACATTACAAGTGCAACAAGTACAAAAATCCCAAGCTTTATTGCAACAGCAACAACAACAAGCCGCCCAAGCCGCACAAGCATTACAAGCACAAAGGGTTGCTCAAGCACAACTATTATTGCAGCAACAAGCCGCACAAGTGCAAGCCCAAGCACAAGCACAACTTCTTGCACAAACAGCGCAATTGCAAGCATACCAACAAGCATTAAAGCAATACCAAGAACAACAAGAAGCGACAAAATTGGCAGCCCAACAACAAGCGTTGTGGGAACAACAACAAGCAGAACAATAAGCGTTGTTAGAACAACAACAAGCGCAGCAACAAGCAGAACAACAAGCGTTGTTGGAACAACAACAAGCACAACAACAAGCAAAAATCCTAGCGCAACAACAACAAGAGCAACAACAAGCATTGTTCATCCAAAAGCAAGTAGAAGCCTACTTCACCCGCCACAACATACCGATACCAATGAACAATGCACCAACCAACCCATCCATCCAAACCATGATTGAAACACCTCAAAACACATTCATCCCACCCCCTGATCCCTAGAATGATGTGACGACACAACTCAGGTTGCTCTCGCAACAAGTGCTTGACCTTCAATCGGGGCAGACAACCAAAACACAAAGCAACTTGTGTCCCTATCCATTTGATAGGAGCCTAGATATGAAACCATTCCCTAAGGGATTTGAGATTCCTAAATTTGACAAATATTGAGGGATGGGAAACCTTGAAGATCACATTAGGGAATTCCAGGTTCATTGTATGGAGGTCGCATATGACGATACTTATCTGATGTGGTTATTCCCTAGGAGCTTAGCAGGCAATGCTATAGAATGGTTCTCTCGCTTACCTTCAGGCATTAGGAGATTCAAAGAAATTAGAGACACATTCGTTAAGAATTATGCATGTAACATTACAATGGATGTTAGTCTCAAAGAACTATACGCTCTGAAACAAGGAAAGAATGAATCTTTCACTTAATTCCTTCAACGATGGCGATCCAAGGCCAATCGGAGCAAATGGACCATGCCAGAAGAACAACAAGTCTGCACAATCATAGCCAACCTTGAAAGTCGCCTATCATTCCAACTAAAAGTTTAGGGTATCACCACATATGATCAATTGATCTCCAAAGCGCTTAGCATCGAAAGAGCCCTTGTGACTCAACCCATTGAATCAACATCATATCATGAACCACAAAACAACTACCCATCATCAAACTACAATGATAAACCTCGCACATGGGTGAGAAACAAAAACGTCACTAATGATGGTGTCGTAGACGCCAAGGTGGTCATTAGTGGTCCGCGCCAAAACACATCCACACAACAAATCCAAACACCAAATCAAAACATTCATCACACAACACATCAATCCAACAATAATCCCACCATCAATAACCTCAATGACCAAAGAGGACCACCTCAACGCAAAACATACCCCAAACGAAAATACACTACTTTGGGGGAACCACTTGAGGACATCATGAAAAAGCTAATCGATGAAAAACTCATCCAAGCTCCTACATTTGAGAATTATCAAGAACCTAATGTCAAACCTCCTTGGTACAATGAAAATCAACTATGTGAGTTCCACAAAATCAAAGGCCACACCACAAACAATTGTATGAGACTCAAGAACATCATCCAAGATCTCATCGACAAAAGAATCATAAATGTGGAAACACCTATTGGGAATCAGGATCTTAAAATCTACACGAATCTGATGCCAAATCATGGCAACAAAGGGAATAACAAGGATAAAGGAAAAGGCAGTGTAAATCATCTATACGAAATTGTCGTGGCCTCCCTAAATAAAGACTGCATGGTCATCACCATCAAGGGCGCTCATGCCGAAGACTGTGGAGTCACCACAAGAGGCAGAAAAGTCACCATTGCAAGATCATCCCAACCAAATAGAGTCCCTACATCAAGAGCCATTCCATATAGCTACAATGTTGTAGACCAACTCAAAAGAACGCCAGCACACATCTCCATCATTGAGTTGTTAAAAATCTCATCAGCGCATAAAAAGATCCTTGAGGAAGCATTAGCCTCATCCACTGTCCCCGCAGACCTCGATGCAGAACAATTCCAAGCTATGGTCAGAAACATCATAACACCTAATCTCCTTACGTTTTCTGACCAAGATTTTCCCGCCCAACCATCTCACAATCGCGCACTTCACTTGGAGGTCATTGTAAACAAGAGCAAAATCAAAAGGGTCCTGGTGGATGGGGGTGCAGGTTTGAACATCTGCTCTCTCAGCCTAATCAAACAATTGAAAATATTAGAGGATACCATTGACAAAGGTAAAGGCATCACAATCAGAGCATATGATGACCAAGAAAGAGTGTCTCAGGGCATGATTAAACTCCCTATTCAAGTAGGGCCAACGCTTATGGAAACCACCTGTCAGGTCCTGGACCTCGACTTACCATACAACATTCTCCGGGACGCCCATGGATCCATGCAATGAAAGCCATAGCATCAACCTTCCACCAATGTGTAAAATTTACACATAATGGACAAGAGGTTACCATTCATGGAGATCCCGAACCGTTTTCATATTGCAAAAATATTGAGGCCAAATATTACAAAATCCCCCAAGTTCCAAAGAATGATGAGGGCCCATCCACATCATACATCGACCCTGCCACTCTCACGTCCACTTCTGCGACAGAGAGACCCGCCATCCCCACCATTTCCACCATATCCGATATCAAGCTCATCATCCAGGAGGATGGTTGTGGAAGTTATAGGCTCCCTAACAATGCTTTTGTGATAGGAGAGTTACCACAATCTCCTAGATCATGAGGATGCCCACAAGAAAATAAAGCTTCCACATCACAAACGTATCCTAAGGATTATCCTGAATTCACAAGTTGGGGAGACCTTGGCTGAGAGGTTATTGAGACAGATCCATCCCACATGCTGTATCGAGATGAAAGACCAACACCTGAATTACCAATGGATGAAAGAAGCAAAGGCCTACACATGATGCTTGCAATGGGCTATGATCGAAACCAAAGATTGGGGTGAAATGACAATGGGCTCTTAATACCAATCATGCCTGAGACGTGACCTATAACAAATCTTGGTCTTGGATGTACCCCTCTGAGAATAACCATACATGGCCGAAATCCTTCGGTTCGAGCCACTAATGTTTCTCCTCAGCCAGTTCTAGTACAAGTGCACTCCCTAATACCCATAGGGACAGACATGCATAACTTCGTAACTGAGCCCTATATTAGTAGCGATGACAAAGATACCTTATCCAACCTACCTAGGTTATTCGAAGATACCACTCTATGTATGATTAGTACCATATCCTTTGAATCAGATAGTCAAAATCACGAGATCCGCTTAGTCTACCCCCAACTGATCGACTATGACCAACGAGGACCACCAATTCTCGATACATTCGAAAATGATGAGGCACTCTCATAATTCATGGGGTTGAGGGATAACATTCCAGATGGAGATCACAAGGTAGGATTCATAATGGATTTGGACACACATGCTTATTATGGGGAAACGATTGAATCCTTCAGTCGCAAAAGTGAGAAACTAAGAACCATATCCAAGTCTTTGAGTGAAAACCACACTATGGCACTCTTTGACAAGAAAATAGTAAAAAGAAAGGACGTATCCAACGGTGAAAACCTCTCTGAGGCACCTAAGGATGAAGGATTCAATCTTCCCCTAAGAGCTATTCATCAAGAGAAGTCAGCAGTCTTGGCCAAAAAATGCAACCCAGTCAACCTAGGAACAGAGGAGACCCTGCATATCACATTCTATGCGGAATCACTATTATCAGAAGAGCAAGAATTCCTAGCAGCATTTCTAAGGGAAAGACAAATAAACTTTGCATGGAGTTATGTTGATATGCCAGGACTTGATCCAAATACTATGGTCCACCACCTAGTAGTGTATCCAGATGCAAAACCTGTTAGACAAAAGCTTCGACAAATGCATCCTCAAATTGCTTTGTTAGTCAAAATGGAGCTCAAAAAGCTATTAGATGCTGGATTCATCCGACCAATGGATTATCTAGAATGGGTATCGAACTTGGTACCTATGTCAAAACCTGATGGAGCCATCAAAATCTGTACAAACTTTATAGATTTGAACAAGGCATGTCCCAAGGATGATTTCCCGCTTCCCAACATCGACATGATAGTAGACATGATAGCAGGGCACAAGATGCTATCGTTAATGGACGGATTTTCAGGATATAACCAGATCATGATAGCAAAATAAGACCAACATAAGACGGCTTTCACTTGCCCGTGGGGGACATACTGCTGGAACATGATGCTATTCGCCTTAAAGAATGTAGGAGCAACATATCAACGAGCCATGACATTGATCTTCCATGACATGATTCACAAAACAGTCGAAGACTATGTTGACGACATCCTAGCTAAGTCAAGAAAGAGAAAAGATCATATAGCAACCCTAAGTGCTATCTTTGACAGATTAGAGGAATACAAGGTCAGGCTAAATCCTAAGAAGTGCGTCTTCGGCGTACAATCAGGAAAATTACTAGGATACATAGTCTCCATGAGGGGTATTGAGGTGGATCCTGCAAAAGTCAAAGCAATCCTTGAGATGGAAGCACCAAGGAATCTAAAATAACTGAGAGGCCTCCAAGGAAGGCTCCAATCCATTAGAAGGTTCATAGCACAACTAGCAGACAAGCAGAACCCATACTCTCACCTACTCCACAAGGGGGTAGCGTACAAATGGGACACAAAATGTGAAGAAGCATTCAACAAAATCAAGGAATACTTACTGACACCGCTAGTGTTAATGCCACCTATCCCAAGAAAGCCATTGATCTTATATGTGTCAGCAACAACAGCAGCTCTCAGAGCTCTTCTAGCTCAACATGATGAAAACAGGACGGAGAGGGCCATCTATTATATCAGCAGGACAATGGTCGGTCATGAGCTAAATTACTCCTTCATCGAAAAAGCTTGCCTCGCAGTAGTGTTTGCATCCCAAAAATTCAGACACTACATGTTGGCACACAAGATAAAGCTCATTGCAAAAATTGATCCCCTCAAGTATCTCTTATCCAAGGCAATGCTCACAGGCAGAATGACAAAATGGGTGATGATACTGTCAGAGTATGACATCGAGTATGTGGAAAGAAAATCCATTAAAGGTCAAGTTATTACAGATCAACTAGCAGAAGCACCCATATATTCTGAGAATCCTCTTGTATTTGAATTTCCATACAAATCCATCTTTAACCTCAATGTAGCGGATCACTAGAAATTATACTTCGACGGCTCATACACACAGCACGGATCAGGAGCTGGTATCTTCTTCATCACCCCCCAAGGGGACTGCATACCACGGTCATACAAACTAGCATTCCCTTGCACAAACAACATAGCAGAATACGAGGCTTTGACTATAGGTCTCAAAATAGTAGTGCAATGGAATATCATAGCCCTCAAAGTCTACGAAGATTCTCAGTTGATCATAAATCAAGCCAATGATGAATATCAGACTAAGGATGACAAGCTAACTCCATACAAGAAATTGGTGGAGACTCTCAAGGAATCCTTCATTGAAATAACATTTGAGCAAATTCCAAGAACCAACAACAGAGCCGCTGATGCCATGGCTACAATTGGGTCTCTAGTAGACATCCCTCACAACGTGCCGAAATATGAATTTCTGATCGAGCAGCTTCTCGTTCCCACATTCGAGGTACCAAAATCAGAATATGTGTGTGAAATCGCTGGTCCTAGCAATCCTTGGTATCATGACATCTACACTTATCTTCGAATAGGAGTCATACCCGCTGACCTACCATCGAGCCTAAAATGAACCTTTATTAAAAAGGCATCTAGATTTGTTATCCTAGGAGATACCTTATACCGTAGAAGGATAGAAGGTACCTTATTGCGCTGTCTAAATGCTGAGGAGGCATTAACCGCTCTAACCGAGGTTCATAACGGTATATGTGGCTCACACTCGAGTGGAATGACCATTGCCAAGAAACTGTTGAGGCTGGGGTATTACTAGCCCACGATGGAAAGAGAAGCGCATGATCATGCTAAAAGGTGTTTACAATGTCAGCAACATGGGGATCTCATCCATGCTCCAGCTCAAGAGCTCCATCTGATCGTCACACCATGGCCTTTCTCACAATGGGGACTCGACCTCATTGGAAAAATCACACCCACCTCATCCAATGGCCATAAATTTATCATAACTACAACTGAGTACTTCACAAAGTGGGTGGAAGCCATACCCATGACATATATCACTAGGAAGCAAATCTCAAAATTCATCCTGAACTATCTCATCTATCGTTATGGTGTTCCACAAGCCATTATCTCAGATAATGGGACACCATTCAAGAACCAGGAGGTTCGCGACTTGTGCGAGAAATTCAAAATCCAGCATCGCTTCTCCACCCTGTACTATCCCCAAGGCAATGGCCAAGTAGAAGCCACGAACAAAACCATCCTCAAAATCCTTAAGAAAATAGTCAATGACGCAGGTCATGACTAGCACTTGCAGCTTAATCCCGCCCTCTGGGATTATTGAACCAACATCCGCACACCCACTGGCGCCACCCCATTCTCCCTGGTCTACGGATCAGAAGTTGTACTACCTATTGAGATTGAGCTCCCATCCCTTAGAATATCATTGCAAAATCTCATCATTGATGAAGAATATCGGGTTTCAAGACTAAACGAGTTGGAGTTACTGGATGAGAGAAGGATCGATGCCTTGAATCACTTACAAGTCTATCAGAATAGACTCAAATGAAGCTACAACAAGAAGATCAGAAGCAAGACTTTCTAAGTCGGAGAACTGTTCTTAAAAGAAAATCAAAAGAATGTCTCGAATCCCAACAACAAAGGCAAGTTCAAACCCAATTGGTTAGAACCTTTCATCGTCACAGCAAGCTATAAATCAGGGGCATATCAGCTATCAACACCTGAAGGGGAACCTCTGCAGGAGCCCATGACTAACTCCCATCTCAAAAAGTTTTATGCCTAATTCTTCTGGGTATAAAACCAAAAAATCCAAAAAATCAGAAAATGTCCTGAAAAAATGGTTACTTTAGCGAAAACCTAGCAAATAGGCGTGGTAACAACAAAAAAGCAAAAAAGCAAAAATAAAAATAAAAAATAAAAATCAAAAAAAGGATAAAAAAATCGTCCTCTAGTGAAAACCACTTCGGTGGCACTTTGGGCAAGTACCTCGGTGAAAACCTGGCAAACAGGCACCTTGTGTAAATAAGCACTTTTCATCCACCAGGACCTTTACAGCTTGTTCTGCATCATCCATCCATCTCGCTTCCATCATCCATCACATCCATATGTCCATACATTACACATCCATTCGCATCTGCATCATAGCTTGGTCTTGTGTTCGTATCATGATCCCTCTTAGTACTACTTGACCCATCCTCAAGGTCAGTTTGTCCTGCCTTTATCAGAGTAGTCTATTGCATCACGTTGGGGGCATGTTCTCATCGGATCGGATTCGTGTATGGTCTAAAAGTCCTCAAAATCAGAAAAACCAAAAACATCAGAAAATCAAAAAATCCAAAAAACATCCAAAACATTTCAAAATCCAAAAATAGGTCAAAAAGTCATTCAAAAATCCAAAAACAAAGTCGTCAGTCGAACTCGTGGTCTGCGTGTATAGCGTGAGGCAAGGCTAATCTGTTGATCAGCCCCCGAGGCCCCTAGAATAGGTCTTTAGGTTAGTCTCTTGGTCAAAATCTCAGAAAATCCCAAAAACATTGAAAAAATAAAAAATCAAAACATTTGAAAACCTCGAAAAATACCAAAAAAAAAAGCCTCAAAACATTGCAAAACTCCAAAAACATCCAAATATTTGAAAAAATCCATCCACCTCATCTCGCTTGCACCCGCAATAAACATCATTCATAATAAACGTCGTCATCCTCAACCTTTGGTGAAGCAGTTAGAAACAAGTCTAGCAGGTTAAAAGTAAATCTCAAAAGCATCAAGTCTCAAGTCTAGTCAGTACGTAAACAAGTTGGTCAAGTCTTTGTGTCGATAGTCCATCATCCAAACAGTCCCATATCAATCATCTGATAACATCATGTCCTAGGATGAATCCTTCCTACAAGGGGCATTATTTATCAAAAAGAACACTTTGGATAAATGAAATGACATGCCGCCATCCACTAACATGTCCTAGGATGTATCCTTCCTACAATGGGCATTATCTTTTGGCAATAAGTTTCGGTTCTTATGCTTAAAAACACATTCCCTTTTGGTTAGCGGTATTGAAGAACATCAACTTGTTTGTGTGCTTTATCTTTTTCTTTTGACTTATCTTATTGCGCTCAGTCCAAGGACCTCTCGATGATATCCGAATGAAGGACTTAGAGAGATATGAATGGGGCAACGATGATTATTCTTTTGTCTGTTGTGCTTGTTGGACGTTCTTGTAAAATAACTTGGCAAATACTTTCTTTGTTAGATATGTATGGAGGATGTTTTGGACAGCTTGTTGACTATTGCATTGATTGGTTATACCTTTTCGTGTTTTGGTCCGAGATGTTTGAAACTTCTAAAGTGCATCCTAGCAAGGTTTCCGTATGTTAGGTGTGAACAAAAATACTCCTATCTATTTGTCGAGTCAAATTCCATCACACTAAGTACAACACCATCCTAGTCCTTTATACCTTGATGCATCGTGCTTAGGTGTGTTATCAAACATAAAGTAAGTGATCCTTTTAAAATCCCAATCCTTGATAAGCAAATCATCCATTTCTCATCATCATTTCTCATCATCATTTCTCATCATCTCTCATAATGTTGGCTTCTTGGACCCTCTTGTCATCATCTAATGTCTCCTACACTAACATCACAGCATGAATAGTTAATCATCATCACCAATACATCCATCATGCATCCATTATGCATTCATCTTGCATCCATAAATCATCAGAATTCTGCATATCATCTCACATGCATCATCATCATAATATAGATCTATTAGTCTAAGCATCTCCTAACTCATCCATTGCATAATCACAGCATATCACATCATCAATCTCATCCATCTTGCATTATATAATCATTTAAGTTGTTTAAGATAATATAGATTTGTTATTCTAAGCATCTTAAAATCATCTCATTTGCATCGTCATCCATAACCATCCATTTTGAACCTCTTTATCACGAGATCGACCCTCAAATCGAATCTTTTGCTCGATCTCGAGGGGGCAATGTACCAGTGTACTTCTTTCCGTTGGGGCATCCGAAAAATCAGAATTTTTTTATTTTGATCATGCAAGTTATTCTTTGAACCAACAACAAGTACATTGCTTCAAAGAGGGGCAAAATGTAGACACGTCAAATTTGCATTATGCATATTCATCCGCTCAATAAATAAATCAAATGCATCACATCCATTCACCTGGTAAATCGGGTTCTTATCATTTAAATAAATCAAAGGCTCACATCATAGTTTAATTAAATAAATCAAACTTTATTTAATTAAAATCTCAAAAATGCATCTTCCATCCTTTTCTGATTTAAATAAATCAAATATTTAAATCCTAAAAGTCAAAATCATCTAAACACCATTAAGCTAACCTAATCATCATTAATTTAATCTAACCATGATTAAATGCTAATCTCATCCCACTTGCATTCTCTAGATATCTCCACTTGCACAAGTAAATCAATTTTATTGATTTATTAAAAGCCCTCATTTTCCCTCAACA
Source organism: Sequoia sempervirens (assembly GCA_007258455.2). Lineage (NCBI taxonomy): Eukaryota > Viridiplantae > Streptophyta > Pinopsida > Cupressales > Cupressaceae > Sequoia > Sequoia sempervirens. The sequence goes on along the minus strand of VDFB02000003.1, from coordinate 365,632,513 downwards.
TGACAAGTCCAACATAGCATTTATTGCTGTTTTTCTTGTCCCCCTCTCAAAATTTATTGCAAAATTTGAATTCAAATTCTCCCTCTCATAGGCACTCTTCCCAAATCTTGCACAACCATTGACCACTCACCACTTGACAAGTGTCTTCTTCTCATTGGAGGATCTTTAATCCCACATTCACCCTCTTGGCCAATCTCTCATCAAGAAAATCTATAAAAGAAGGCCTTCATTCTCATTCATGGATCCACAAAATTTTATGCAAGGTTACTCTCTTGGTTTGAGAAATAATCTTGTCCTTCATCTCCATTGCACTTCATCATTTTAGCTATTGATCAAGGGTTGGGAAAGGGTTACTAGCACATGTAACACCAATCCAATATGGAATAGGTGATTATCTTGCTTTTGAAATGTCTTCTTGATGTTATTTTCATTGCTTGTGGTATTTCTTTAGCATAGATATGTTATTTCATAGAGGTATTTGCATATTTGTATGTTTTAGACTAACCTTTCTAATAAGTATTTGAAGTTGGTCTTACATGCAGATTTAGGGTACTTCAATTGCCAACTACTGCGCATTCAATTTTTTAAGAGCCAAGGGGTTTTTTGCTAGGGGTTGTCCAAGAGCAGGAGAGTCTGAGCTAATGCAATCCCCAACGACAAGCATAGAGGATCCAACATTCCACCCTAATCTCCCCAACCTTGTCATGAGCGAGAATGTCAAAGGGGTTTTGCAGATTAATCCTCGCTTGGGAAGGAACAAAGGTCACTTGAGACCGATTAAACATTGAATCAACAATCATGTTAATTGAGAGAGGAACATCTCTCTAGTCAGGGCGGGGAGCCCTCAGGCTAGGGCTAGGATCTCTTCCCTTAATACCACTCGGGCTGCCATCTTCTCGCACTGGCACTTTTTCATTGGTCAGAGTCTCGTTAGGTTTGTCGAGTTTAGGTTTCTTTTTTATGATAGGGAAATATTTTCTAATATGCCCTTCTTTATGGCATAAGTAACATGCATTTATACCTCTGAAAATTTCTAGAGGGCAGATAATCTGGCTAGACTCTTCCTTGATGATAATGTTTTTCAGAAAATCAACACCAAGGCCTAAGGAAACCCGAGCGTGAGAGTCAAGATTAGGAAGGGTAGATTTAGTTTCATCGATTCTAATAACTGTTTCAATTAGAGCCAAGATTTAGGATATTAATCACCAAAATTCTGGCGGGAGGCATATAATCATAACCCATCTTGGGCACGACAAGGCGATGATTTCTTCTGCAATGGCCGTCAATGACCAAGATAAGGCACATAATGTGTAATTTCCCACATTCTAGTAGGATTTTCAAGCACTTTTTCTTGCATGGCCCGAGTTGTTAGAAAACTAACAAAGAGCCCACACTACACCATTCGACATAATTTAACTTGAATGCCGAATTTATTATCCCAAACCCTTACAAACCAAAGGTCAAGGAATTTCCTGTTCGACATTTTCCTAGCGTCTAAAGCCACAAAAAAATTGTTGTGTTCTTAAGCCTATACCTTTCATTAAAAATGATAGATTCTAGATCTTTATTAGGAAAAATGCATAGGTCTTTAGTGCCAAGAGGGGGAGATTTACCGTTTGCAGGCCCAATGTCTATGAGAGTGGAGTCAACAATGAATTTGGCCTCACAAGGGATCTCACCACCATTCTCTGCAAGGGCATCCTTGAAGGAATTTTTCTCGAAGCACGATGAGGGGTTAGAGTCTTTACCAGAATCCCCGTTAGAAACAAAGGCATTAGGATATGTACCTCCCTCCATTAATGGAGGGAGGGGGTTAAGCCTCACACCACACCACCATGATAAAGTAGAACAAAGCACATGCAACCAAACAGAAAGGGCATACGAAAGCGAGAAAGAAAGAAAATACCCAGGGGCAGAGAGAGCTTACAGGCAGATCAAACCTGGGTGGGGGAAGCGTACGACCACCCCCGCAGATGTGCACCTTCTACCAAGAACTCCAACCCTATTTGCCTTGTTGCAAAGCCTTCCAGTTCAATTTTTCCTTTCTCTTAGTGTGCTCTTCTCAGTGGGTAACAACACCCCAAATCCAATTATTGGTCATTATTATGCGAAAGAATTATTTTTTATTTTTTAAATCAATATTCTATCATTTAATTTAAAATTATAAAATATAGATATATAAAGAAATGGTTCTAAACTTTATAATTTTAATAAATATAAAGTATTTCAACACTAACCTAGCTAATTTGATAAATGTATGATTGATAATTTGATGCAGATGAAAAAAAATTCAAATACTCTACCTTGTAGCCAAACCATAGCTCAATTCGACAATTTCATTTGTCGATTAAGATCTGATTGAAAACTTCATGAAACATTGATAGCAATTGGACTATTTTTGAAAATAATGTTTGATTACAATGTTGATTGGCATACAATTTTTAATAAAATGAAGGAATAGTTCAAAACTATTTTTTCAAATTATCTATCTTTCAATCCAAACACTTACAATCTACAATGAACGTTGGTTCCAAATTGCCCTGTTTCTCCTCCCATTTGATTCTTTACCTCCACTCCACATCAATTCTAAACTTCCTCTCTTTTCAATAGTTATGCCCCCTTATATTTTTCCAATATACGCTTTATTGTCATATACTATGTACTCATTAGCTCCTTGCACAACCACAACCTCTTCTCAATCTTCATGCATTTATGGTTTAAAAATGACACTTTACTTAGCACAAATCCACTCCACATTTCTCTGCCTACTCTCTGCCTTCCATATGATTTATCAATGCCTCTCTCTTCCTCAACATAGCTCCCTATTCACTCCTCTCCTGCATGGTAATTTTTTCTTTTGTTCCTTTCTTTACCATCAATCCACAACCTATTCCTAATTTCCATCTGCGATTTCAAATTTTCATTATCCTCATGTTGTGCACCTCTCTCATATCTCAATGTGAGGTTTTCTTTCTTCACAACCTATCTCTCACTCTAGCTAGTGACTCCCCTTCACCCTACTTCCTCCCATCTTCGTTTTCAATTTTTCTTGGTGGATTTTTTGCCTTACCCTTAGTTACGACCCCTTCAGTTTCTTCATTTTGGCATTGATAATTTTATCATTATTTCTTTGAAAGTTTCCCTTCAATATATTCAAATATGGGCATGGTCTTCACTAATTGATTTTACTCAGGCAACCCAACTCATATAATTTTCTTCCTTAATTTCTTGACACTTGTTGCTATAACAAAATGAACAATTAAATAGTGATCCCAATACCAATCTTCATTATTTTAATTGAACCAAACTTCAAATACAGATTGATATATGATGTTTATCAATCTATCACTAAACATTATTTAACTTCTTCCACAATCATCTGTCAAAATGAGTTGAACAATATTTTAGAAATGAAAACCAAACTAAACCAATAATTTTTTTTTTGGGTGATGTTGATTGCACATATATTCAGATGCTCCTACATTAGACATGTTGGGAAGGAAATTTATGATCATAGGATCACAAAGGTAGAGTTGAGTAGTTGAACTACTCTTCTAGGTTGAATGAAACCTAGAATGAACTCCATAATTGAATCTCATGCACACAGTTATTCCTTCTTCCTCTTTTTCCAACATATTTTTAGAACACTTGCCATCTTCCTCCAACAATGTTGCACCCTCTTCTTCCTTCCTCTCATGGACACATGTCCACCATGAACTAACCTCCTCCACCAAATGCTACATGTTCTTCTCTTTGATCTTGTGGGTTTTGACCTACCATTGACTGACCACTTCCACAAAATTTCCTATGTGCTATCTTCTACAACATCCATATATAAATTTGCAACACTTGAATGCCAATCTATTACTGCAAATTCCTTCTTCATATCTACTAACTTTTGACTTCTCTCCACTATTGGTTTGAATAAATGTCTTGTACCTATTTAATTCACTCACTAGGGAATTAGGGGACATATTTACATGTTAAGTTTACTTAGGATATAAGATTCCTTCTAGAAGTCTTAGTTGGATTTTCTAGAACTTATCCTATCTAGCTTGTAATGCTTGATTCCTAGGTAGTTATGAGTTAGTTGTCACATGTTATAGGATTAAGGCACTTGTTATGAATGATATTTTATAATCCTACCTCTCACCTTTCCTTTATAAGAAAGGACTCTCATGTACATTTGTATTCAATCATATATTAAATCTTGTAATATTGCATCCAATATTGTAAATTTATGCTCTTACTTTTCTCCTTTGTAGAAGGTTGTTTTTGGTTTTGCAAGTGACCCTAGAGGCTTGAATCCTTGAGTGACTCTAATATGGTATCGTAGATTTAGATCTACAAACCCTTTCTCAGGTTTGAGAGATAATTATTCTTGAGTTTTTTGCTATGGTGCAAATCTTGGTGGATCTTGAAAAATTGAGTATGCTCTTCTCTTGCATCAAATGATGACCTAGAGAATCAAAAAAACTTGATAGATATACCAAATTTGGGGTTTTTTCTTTATGAATTTGTATCATAGGTTCATTTTGGAGCATCTTTGTGCAAATATAAGCTTGATATTAAGTTTAGAATGTCCAATAAATTTAGATCTAGCTTTAATTTCACTCAATTTGGCCATTGTAAGATATAGTTGCAAACTAGGGTTTGAAGCTTAAATCTAGTGATTTTTTTTTATTTGAGTACTTATAGTCCAAATGGATGCCGCCATTGCATTTAGATGGCCCAAAAACCCTTATTTAAATATAAAATTTGTCCATTTTTGATGAATTTGATTTTTGGCAAATTTTTATTTTGCTAAAAGGGTTGTCACTATAGGCAAAATTCAACATTTAAAAAAAAAATCATAACTTTTGATCCAGAAATCAAATTTTGATGAAGATATCATTGGAAAGTTGGTTCTGAGAAATTTTCAATGGTATAGGTTATTTTTTAGAATTTTTCTATTTAATGTTTGTTTTTACAACTTGAAGTTAGATCTTGTTTTTCGGCCTCCAAGCTCATAACTTTTTGCTCAAGACTCCAATTTTCTTGATTCTTGCGGCATCAAGAAGGTATTGAGGAGCACATAAGTTTTATCCATGCACTTTTTTTCAGATTTGTTTCTAGAATTTCATAGATCCAATTCGAAGCTGATTGGGTACTTTTGGATACATTATTGTAAATTTGTAAAAAAAGTGTCAATTTGTTTGAGACAAAGGGGTTAATTGCTTGTATTGTGAGGGAAATTCGCTATTCCTCTATTGTTATTTTTTGATTTCATCATGGATTTTCCAAAATTTGTACTTCTAACCCCATATAACTATCATGAATGGAAATCACAAATGATAATGTTATTGTCAAAATTGAAGTTGCAAAGAATCTCATTTGGCCAAGATCTAGAACCCACAAGAGCTACAAAAAGAAGAAAATTGTTTGATAGAAGGGATGGAGCACTTGGTACTCTTATTTTGTCTATTTCTCCAGATCTTAGATATCATGTTTCATCTTGCACACATCCTAATCAAGTTTGGACTACTTTAGAGGGTCTCTTTGGTAAACCAGATAAAATGAGGAAATTTAAGTTGGAGAATGAACTAATGGGTCTAAATCCTTCATATTTTGACAATATTCAATAATTCTTCTCTAATATTAATTCTCTTAGATTGTAGTTATCTAATTGTAAATGGTCACTAAAGAAGATGAACAATTGATTCTTTCTATTCTTGCTAAGCTTGGTCCTGATTATTTAGTGTTTGTTTCTACATTTTATGCTACAGTGGATGCCCTTGGCAATGCATACAAAATTCCTTCTCTTGATGAATTTGTAGCTCAAATCACAAGGGAACAAGCAAAGTTGGAAAACATGGGAACATTGAAGTCTTTCCAAACTCATGCTCTTATTGCAAAAGATTCAAAGGCTTCAAGTGGAAAAGGTAAGAAGCAGAATAAGGACACCAAGTCTAATGAGCAAGGTAAAGATTATCCTTCATATAACACTCCTAAGTCCACTCCCTCTTCTAGAGAGGAATCATCTAAAAAATAAGAAGTTCAAATTTGCATATTGTAAAAGGCTAGAACATGATGAACATATATTTTATAATATAAGATTGATAAACTCACACACCTTCTTCAAAAGAATAACATGCAACTGCAATCATCAGTGTCTTCTTCTTCTTCAACATCTCAATCGGTAGCTCCTTCATCATCATAGTCAAGGAATGCAGGATCTACAATTGGGCTACACACAATGAAAGGACAAGCACTCTTGTCCTTTACAAGTCTTGAATATAATAGATGGCTTCTTCATTCAAGGGCATCTCATCATATGGAATCTTCTATAAATTTGTTCTCTTTTTTTTTAGCCTGGTAATTCTCCTCATATTTTGATGGGTAACAATACATATATTAAAGTAAGTGTGAAGGGTTCTATTGATATGGTACAAGGAACTTTTAATGATGTATTGTGTGTTCCTTTTTTAATATCTAATCTCCTTTCTATTTATCAAATTACCCATGGTGGTTAAAGTATAATAGTTGAGATCACTCCTGATAGAGTGTACATAAGGGACTTGGAGACTAGGGCTATTGTTGCCATCGAGATGATTGATCATTCATCTCATTTGTAATTCGTTTCAAATTTTCCTTCAAAAGAAGATAATGTTCCTTTGACTACATCTCACACTCCTTCATTGAGTGTGAACATGTTTGTGAGGACAAGTTTGGTCATCTAAACCTTAGTATTCTAGAGACCAATGTTGAGCTTCCTACCCCACCTCCTACTTCTTCAACTTTTAGTGCTTCTATTCAACAACATGATCATAGTTTTTTAGATCTTTCTTTGTGGGATGAATATTTGACAGGTATTTCTAATTTGTTTGTGGAGTCTCATATTGCAGATTTGGAAGACCAATTTGAGGGTTTGTCTCTCCTATTTGAAGATAGTCATGGATCAACTATTGTCCCATAATCTTTGTCTTTGGAGATTGACATTCACAAGTCTCCTTATTCTCTTGGTTTGTCATGTTTCTTAGTTGAGTTTTACCATGATTATGTTGTGGCTTATTCAAGCTTAGAGACTCCTACTTAGTTTTTAGAGGCATACATGTTGAGACTTCATCCTTCCTCCTTTCAGTTTGACATGGTGTGGCTTCTTCATTAGCCTATGGATTTGTTTTTGTATACACTCAAATTTGGTCTGGGGGATTAATTAAATACAAGTTATATAATAAATAATCTTTAATTCTAATACTTATAAATAAATTAAAAATTTTATTTATATAGTTCATTTTCTCTAATTGTTCTTATCCTAATTTATTTTCTTCTTATCTTAATTAAATGAACAAATTTAATTAGTTTGTTTATTTAATTAACATCCTTTCATTAAATTTGAATTTAAGCACATTTCTAGTAACTTCTTCCCACCTTCCACCTCATCATGTGTCTCAAGAAATTTGGCATTTATCATCAACAAATTCTAACAAATTTGGGACACTTGGCCTTCATCTCCATTTTATTCCTCTTCACACTTGGCAGTTTGTTCTTATGAAGGGAACACACTCCCCTTTTCTCTCTAACCTCTTCATCTTCAATTGTCCATTCTCTAGATCGAATCCACACCATTGATTTCTGCCACCTAGGCTCATGCCTTGGAAAATCTATAAATAGGCCCTCATTTACAACAAAAAGAGAGAGAGTTCAGCATAATTACACTCTGCAAAAATTTAATTAGCATTGTCATTTTAGTGAGCATTCTAGTATTTGCATTTTAGCATCAAGTAGTTTAATCATGGCACTTCCATTAGCAACATATTAATTACAATAGTTTAATCATATCATTTCCATTAGTAGCATCATAACAACATCGTTATCTTTGCATATCATCTACAACTAGTTTATCAATCATGTAATGTAGGAAACATCTCTTGCATTTCCAACATCTCTCATTCTTCAAGTTGTCATTTGGAAAGTCATCTGCATAAACAATCTAAGAGAAAAAATGACTTAAAGAATCCTTGGAGATAGAGGACAATGAAACACCATTGGGGAATTGTCTATTTCAATCTGATTATTATTTGAATTCCTTGATATAATGTTTCATTGGTGTGTTGTATAGGTTTTATTTGCTTATTCACATTATTCATACACCACAGTTTCTTTCTAAAGGGAGATGTGTTTCTTGTAGACATTAGATCATCTTTTATTTTCAGGCATTCTTCATCATCGGTATTGGAGCTTCTTCATTATGGGGGGATATCTTGTCTCTCTTTTTCCCTCTTATGTAGGGGTCATTAATCAATATACATGATGGATTTAGTCCTTGGGGATATCATTAAGTCCTCCGTACATCATAGATTGTCTGTTTCTTTTCTCTCTTTTAGAGAGGATTTTTGTCCCACAGGGTTTTCTCATTTTCTATATTTATGAGAGATTGCATTTGCATTTGTAAATGGGTACCTAACATGGTCTTGTAGCTGGGATCCATCTTAATTTTCATCTTTGCATAGTTTGCATGATAATCTTCTCCCTAAGTTGCACTTAAGGGGGGGTGTTGGTGTGAATAAATATCTTGTAGCTAGTTAATTCAATCAATAGGGAATTAGGGGACATATTCACATGTTAAGTTTACTTAGGATATAAGATTCCTTCTAGAAGTCTTAGTTGGATTTTCTAGAACTTACCTTATCTAGCTTGTAATGCTTGATTCCTAGGTAGTTATGAGTTATTTGTCACATTTTATAATATTAAGACACTTGTCATGATCTTGTTTAATCCTACCTCTCACCTTGCCTTTATAAGAAAGGCCTCTCATGTACATTTGTATTCAATATTGTAATATTGCATCCAATATTACAAATTTATGCTCTTGTTTTTCTCCTTCATAGAAGGTTGTTTTTGGTTTTGTAGGCGATCCTAGAGGCTTGAGTCTTTGAGTGACTCTAACATCCACAACATCAAAATCAACTTCTTCATCACACAATGTAGGAAAATAAAAATTTACCTCTTCATCAATTTGATGCTTCATTTCCACCAACATTTTCTCATTATACTCTTTCTATGTTGCTGCAACTTCTACCTTATCATCATCTGCTGTAACTTTTCTTTCTTCACCCTTCACTGTGACCACATCTACATCTCCATATTTTGCTGCTATCTTCCCTTTGTTGCTCACTTCTTCATTTTTCTTCATCTTCTCTTCTTCTTCATGTACCTTTGTTGGGACCGATCTCCCATCTTCCTTCTTCCACCTTAGCTGCAACACTCATTTCTTTTACTTTTTTTTTTATCTCACTTCTCTTTATCAATCTCTTCTCACCCTTTTCCATATTCTTCTCCAATACCTCTATCCTGGCCTAGATCTTCCCCACTTCTTCACGGACTATCTTTCCCATCTCTTCAAAATGTTCATTTTCCACTTCTTCCCAATATGGCTCCCAAAACAAAATTCTCATGGGTCTCCTCATGACCCATCCCATCTTTGTCTATTGTAATCTTCCACAACTCGCATGCCCTACAATCTACAAAGATAAATTTCTTTGCGGATTCCAGCTCTTGATTTCTTAGGGCTTCTCTACCTACAACAATCCTCATGGATCTTCTCTACGAAAAAAAATTCAAATACTTTTCCTCACAACCAAACCATAACTCAATTCAAAAAGAATATTTATTGATTGAGATTTGATTAAAAAATTCATGAAATATTAATAAAAATTGAACTATTTTCAAATAATGTTTGATTACAATGTTGATTGACATACAATTTTAAATATAATGAAAGAAAATTTTGAAACTATTTATTAATATTATCTATCTTCCAATCCAAACACTTACAATCTGCATATTTAACATTGGTTCCAAATTTCCCTATTTCTCCTCC